>JAOUZG010043195.1:2021969-2077675 GCA_026289955.1 Argiope argentata
ATATATATATATATATATATATATATATATATATATATATATATATAGATGCCAGAATATTAATGGAATTTAATCAACAGTTTAAAATATTTAACAAAAATTTATCAGCTAATTTTGTCAATAGAATAATACTTTTCATTTAGGGTAGAAACAAATATATTAAATTCAAAACCATTGTTCAACTTTTTGGTTGAATTTTAAAATAATTATATTTAAGGAAATCTTCACAGGAGGCATTTTGATAGAATAGCTGGTATTTATTATATCATATCAATAACTCCTTCTCTTTCACCCCCCCCCCACTTTTCTTGGCATTTGAGTGTAACATAATTGATGCAAATAACAGAAATAAAGTACTTTTGTAATAAATAAGGAAAGCAAATTTAAATCAGTTGAATTTATTTGAAACAATATTTAAACATTCAAGAGTATAAAAAATAACATTTCCACACATAATAAAATACAACTCTGACAAAGAAACAAATGTAAAACATAATAAATAAATATGTTAAAATATGAAGTTTGATTTCAATTACACTGAATTTAAAATTTCTTAAGTGAAAATTTAAAGTACTAATTTGTTTCCTGTTATAACATAGCATTTAAAAAAAAACAATAAGGAGATGCTATAAAAATAAAATGCAAATTGTTACATTTTTAACGAATATAATTATTTTAAATAAAAAAACACTTTTGTTCAGTTATAAATTTATTTGCAATCTTCTAGAAGAGCAATAACAAGAAAAACATCACATTGAAAACAAACATGTGCTTCAAATACACTGCAAATATGGAAAATATGAGCATAAAAGGTTTTAATTAAGTATTTGTTTAAATATATATATATATAGCATAGCAAATAATTAGTGGGAAATGATTAAAAATAGAGAATAAAGAAATTTGAGCTTTAATAAAAACAGCAATCTATATTAATTATTAAAATTTAAAAACTCCAATTGCAGATGATATAAAATTCTTTTATAACTTTCAAAGTTTTCCTATTTGAAATATAATTTTATTTTATCCATAAATCAATCATTCATAATCACTAATCGAATTTTCCAATATTTTCAAAGTAAAATTTAATAATCATCATCATCAATAATAAATTTAAAAGTTTAGAATCACTTAAAATTGTAACAATAATTTTGAATAAATTGCTAAAGTAAATCATGCTTAAGTTTGAAAAAATCCTTCAAGCTAAATTTTGCTAAAGCAAACCATTTAATAAATCAATAGAAATGGTATCCTATAAAATTGGCTGGAGATAGCATGAATTTCCAAACAAACAATCTTGAATTAACAAAAAATTTTGATCTGAAAATTCAATCTTAGTCAAAAGTTAGATTAAATGGTTGTTAAAATATTAGCTCACCAAAAATTGTTTCAAAAAAATCAAACTATTTTAGATTCAAATTTAGTTTATGATTATTGGCAATAAAAATATGAATAGTTCAAGGAAAATAAATTAAAAATATTAAAGAATCTGTAAATTCAAACTGCATGTTTTTCAAGAATATACATTAAATTATATATTGATTTTAGGTCAGAGAAATAACTATAAAATTTTACACACTTTGCCTCCAATTTTAGTAACATAATATTATAAAACATTCATATAAATGATATTTTCTATATAAACATAAATTATAAAATATAATACAGATCTTAAACAAAGAACAAGAAAATAAACAGTAGTAAGACTGCTCAAAGCTCGACTGGATTTTTAGAATATTTAAGAAGACATTAAAATATAATTCCTTCACCTATCATATTATTAAAATATACATATTTGCAGCTTTAAAATTTGAAAGATTATCACACAGCTGCATTAATCTTTTTTGAATATTGATTATTATAGAGTTTGTAATAATATCCCTTAATTTTCAGTAATTCTTGATGTGTTCCTTGTTCCACAATTTTTCCTTTATGAATAACTGCAATGGAATCAGCATTCTGAATAGTTGTTAATCTATGTGCAATAACTAAACAAGTCCTTCCACTTCTTGCATTATCAAGAGCCTCTTGCACTATCTGTAAACAGAAATTGATCAATGTATAATTGCAAAAAAACCTCAACTATTCAGCTATAATAATTTCCTATAAAAACTTGAGACTATGTACATAGAAACTAAATTTTAAATTAAGACACTTTCAAAATTCACAATTATGGACACAGATTAAAATCATTTGAGCATAATTTATAAATTATTAGATGCATGTATTTTTTGAAAAATTATTTTTGACAAGAATGTTCATAAATGTTTCCAATTTTCATTACTTTCTCATTTTCTCGATATTTATTTAAAAATGTTCACTAAATTTTCCCCCTTTTACAACAACATGAACTTTTAAATTATCAACATTATCACCACTTCCAAGATACAAGGAATTTTTTAAATGTTTAAATGGAACAGTGTTTGCCCCCCCTATACACCCACACAATAACCAGACCTTTTATAAGTATTCATGCATTGTGATGCCTGAGTATCTAAGACATACTCTTGGCCCTAGATGGCGCTACTGAAAAACAAGAGATGTTCTCTCAACTTAAAGTTGCTACCATTGTCAATGGGCTTGTCTATGACAAATGCTATAAGAAACAAGAACAACAACAACACTAAGCCTTCACAATAATGAGCTTTAAAAATGTATGAACAAAAAAGGAATGCAGAATTTTAAATTCATTGCATGGAAACCAAATTCAATGTCAAATTTCACTACTTTTTCAAAAAAATTCAGAAATATTAGAGACAGAGCTTGAACACAAATTTTTTTAAAATAAGACAAAAATATTTAAATTAAATACTGAACAATATTTAAATTCTACATCTACATCATCTTAAAGCTTTGCATTTTAGAGAGGCTTAGAAATAAATTGCATGCAAATTTTTTTCATAGGTTATTAAATAAAAAAAAAACTAAAAATACTGAAATTTCATCTAATCTTTTAAAAACTGAAATGAGAAAAAAAAGCCAAAATAAAATAAAACCTGAAGCATTTCTAAAGTACACATTCTCCTTCAAAGCATATACAACTATGAGGAATTTGATAGTTTTAAGTTCAATTGCCTGTTTCATAAATTGCAAACACACTAACTATTATCTATAATAGACTATCAAGGATTATAATGCAATGAATATGTACAAATGGGCATTAGTAATCCAAAAACAGGAGTTCAAAAGTTTAAAATACATGTGTTTTTTATAATTTTCTCTAAAAATGTTGGCTAAACGAAAGTAGTCGAGGCAATACTTTCATTCTAAATCACTATTAAATAGACAGTTCTACAAATATAAAGCAAATAATTGATAATATACTTACACGTTCACTTTCAGCATCCAATGCTGATGTAGCTTCATCAAGTAAAAGAATCTTTGGATCTCGTAATAAAGCTCGAGCAATTGCCACTCGTTGCTTCTGCCCACCACTTAGCTGAGTACCTTTCATACCAACAGGTGTTTCATATCCCTAACACAATTTTAAAGCATTAAAGCATACCATGATTGAAGTAAAAATCATGAATGCTATTTCTTATTTATGTTGAATAGTAAATTTTTTAAAAAAATTCTAACTATTTTGATTTACAGAATAAAATTGTATTTTCTTTTTTTTAAGGCTACAAAATAATTTTGAAATTATAGAATGATTAATCATTTAGGATATTTTTTTAGTTTTACTTTCAGTATTAATTCACATTAAATAAAGTCGTTTTTAAACAATTGAACAACTACAGAAACAATAACAAGAGCTTTAAAATGTATGAGATGCCTGTCAATATAAAGATATTTTTAATATTTAAAAACACAAAATGTCAGATATTGAAAGATTAAGACACACTGAAGAAATGAGACTCCTCACCTGAGGCAAAGATGTGATGAAATTGTGAATATTTGCCTTTTTAGCAGCATCTATTATTTCATTCATGTCCACAGTCTCAAAATTCTTACCATATGCAATATTCTCCGCAATGCTGTAACTAAATAATACTGGTTCTTGGGAAACTAGTCCAATATGAGATCTGAGATTTTTTACATTAATATTCTTCACATTCACATCATCAACAAGCTGTTAAAAATAAAAAATAAAAAATAAATATGAATTTTATATGTGACTCATCAAAAAGCAATAAGTTTTGATTTTAAATATAATAAAATAAATGTTAATGAAGTGTTTGAGAGAACTATTTAATGTGAATATTAAATAAGATATCAGCTATAAAATAGAAAATAGAACAACAGTTTAGCATTCTGCAGTACTAACATTTACTCATTAAAAAGAAAAAGAAAAAAGTCACTGCAATAAATTAAATACAAGCCATGATGAAAAACAGTTATATCCTAATTATGTAATTGCCATAAATATAGAGACATCCATAAGTTCCCAACTAAAAACATTTACCATTATTCTAAAGCAAAACCAAAATGGGAAAAACAAAACCCTTTAAATTGATAGAAAGGCAATAATAATAGTATCAAAAATTGTATTGCAACAAGTATGATTTAAAAGTATTACAAAAAAGTTATCAGAAAACAATGCACAAAATAAATGTATTGTATAAACTTCAGGTGTTTTTTCCCCTGTTGAAATTTTAAATGATTAAAAAGGGACTACAAAAAGCTACTATGCCCAACAGTCAAAATGTATATGAACCTGCAAACCTGAATGACTGGAAAATTACAGCAGCATGGGCAGAAGCTATGATTGTAATAAATAACAGTTTAAATATTTAACAGCTCTGAATAGTTACTTACAGATATAAACTATATGTAGCTCTAAAGTAATATCAGATTTTAAAAAAAAATACTCACCACATCACCTTTATTCACCTCATAAAAACGCTCTATTAACTGGACACAGGTACTTTTTCCACAGCCACTGCTTCCAACAAGAGCAATTGTCTTTCCAGGTTCAATATTTAAATTAAGGCCTCTTAAAACTTTCACTTTTGGACGGCTTGGATAGTTGAAATGAACACTTTGGAAATCAATGTTCCCATCCACATTTTCCTGTAAATATAATCAAGGCAAATTAATAAATAAATAAGAAATATTAATTTAGGTAATGATGAAATTGTATAACATTAAGAAATTAATGACTGGTAATATAATTTTAGCTTTAAATTATCTAATGATATGCAAGTTTCATTAATCCTATGTATAATTTTTAAAAAAGTGTTTTAAAAGTAACTTTCTCAAAACCAATATATAAAATATCTAAAATTTTAAAAAAAGTGTTTTAAAAGTAACTTTCTCAAAACCAATATATTAAGTATTTAAAATAAAAATTGCTTAGCTAAACAAATAAAATAACATTAAAAAATTAGCATATGTTTTGCAATGATAAAGAAAAGCTTACCAATACAGAGCTGATTGGAGAAAATACATCTATCGCTGGCTTCATATCAAGTAATTTGAAAATACGAACAGCAGCAATTTTGGCTTTGTGATAATCAGGAGCAAAAGCAACAGCTTGACCAAGAATAGCAGTGCTAACTACAATACCTTCAAGAACTCTAAAAAAAATCATTTCTTAATTCTTCAATGAAGAGGCTGTCATTTATAATTTATATTCTTTTATATAAATTTTGTTTTGAATAAAAAAATTATAAAATAATTTTAAATTGCCAAAAACCTCAGGATCAAATATTTTTTTATTGCATATCACACAAAAAATGCTACATTAGCTTAATTTATCTGTTAGTCTGAAACACTATATCTTTGAATTTATTATAAATTTATAATATTTTGTTTTACATATAATAAAACTGAGAAATAAGAATTCATTAAAAAAAGAATGAATATTCTTATTTTTTATTACAAAAATAATTTATATTTACTTTTGAAACATAAAATAAAGTATTTGATGTTTCAAACCAAACCAATGTACAACCAAACAATAAGGTTGTTGTGTAATAATTAAAATCAAGCATGAGTTTATGGCTTTTTTACCTAATGAATGAATTAAAAACAGATTCTAATGTTTTATTTCGAAATAAATGCAACAACCACATTTCTCCTAATTCTCCTTTATCAGTAATATAGAAAATAAAGAATAGCAGTTACTTACTAACTTGTAAGGAGACATACAAATTTGAAATAGTAAACTATTTTAAAAAAGTAGATAATAAGTTAAAATAACTTAATTGTAGTTTATGTAGAACAAAAAGTTGAAACAAAAAAAATAGAATGGAATTAAGTTTTTTTTAATTATTATTTATGCATTAAAAATCTAGCCATTAAATTTACAAGAGACCAATTTGCACATGTATTTTTATAAATACAAAACTTTCAAAATTACACCATACATATCTCATAATAAGTGGAAAAAATAAATTTTGAATAATTAGATCACCAAATACAAGAACTACATTCCCCCCTCAAAATTATTTATTTATTACTTTTTTCAGAATTGCTTATTTCATGCTATTTTTACTCTACAAAGGCCTCTTTATTTTCAAATAAAAAATATTTATCATTAAAATAAACTCATACTGTAATCAAACAAAATTTATCAAGCAAATAAATTTTAATTAAAATCAAACATTTTTTTTAAGTTGCAAAAGTTTTAAAATGTTTTACTTTTGCAATTTCTGTATTAGCATCAATGGATCCAATTTAATTAAAAAATACAATTCAAGTACAGTAAAATAATTTTAAAAAATCTAAAATCATAAGCATTTCACAGTTTTAGATAAATGTTTACTGTGAACTTACTTATAGAGATCAGAATAATGAAGTTCACCATCAGCAACAAGTACACTACCATAGTAAAATGCAGCTGAGTAAGCAAAAACTTGAATACTTTGAGCAAATGCAAAGGCGATTGCTTTGACATGTGATTTTCTTCTGGCATTACTTAAGAACAGAAGGGTAAGAAAAATATTAGTTGCAAGTTTTCACATAATATTACAGTCTTATATTAAATTAAATAAAGAAATAAAATTGACAGAAGTTAACATTATAAAAGCATAAATATTATGATACAGATATTACTTAGGATTAAGAATTGCACCAAAATCAATTTCTTTCAGTAAACTGGAATTTTAGAAAAATGATTTACAATAATTTTGCAGTCATAGATCATAAAATTTATTTTTATTCAAATTACATATCACAGTTGATGTATACTTTAAATAATAAAACTTAAGGAAAACAACATGCTTGTTTTTTACTTTGAAACACTTCAGTTAACAGCATTGTAAAATTCCTTCAAACATGGCCAGATTACATTCTAATATTATATCCATAAGTCAATTCTCAAATTACAGAAAACAAATGATGTAATAAAATAATTTCCCTTAAGATGAATTTATTATAATAGAAAGGAAATATGAATCAAAACAATTATTAGTAATATTTATAATCAGATATAATTCATTTATATCTGACTACTATGAAATAATAAGTAAGATTTGAATTACAAGAAAAATCAATAACGTTTTTAAATATTTGCTTTATAAAAATGCTACTTAGCATTGAAATGTAATCAAAATTAATCATAACAAAATACCTGTAAGACTGAACTAAAGCATTTCTGAATTGTATAAAAAAATTTTCTTCTTGATGTAAAGATGCAACAGTTCTTATACTTTCAATAGCTTCTATTGCAATCTAAAGAAAAAGAAAAAGGTTTTATTGCAATTCAATTTTATTCATTTATAAATAAGCATGCTTATTAAATTTATGTTTAAATTTAGGGCTTTCTTTTTAAATTATGCTTTTTATATGCAAAATCAGTCGATACAACTTTAATTGCTGATTAAACTAAAAGTTTTAGATACTGATGTTACATTGAAATGATTGTAGAATCATCTCAAATTGTCAATGTAAGACTCATTTCACTAGTTTTTGATTTTCCTTTTTACTAACCCTTCCAATTATGAATGAGTAAAACTATAACTCTTTCAAGTATTATTAATTGTACAAATGAAAATTAATTCCTACTAATCAATATGGAAACAAATCAAATTTATAAATATATAAAAATGCAATAACAATGAGTTTTTCCTCAAAAATTCAACGTGACAAATTAAAAGACATAAAAAAAAACTAATACAAAACACATAACAAACTAAATGTTTGTATTTATAATTTAATGAAATGCTACTAAGGTTCTGTCCAAATGAAATAGATATAGTAAATCTTAAATGATAATATGCCTCTAAAGACATCTTAACAGATAAGTTAATGGATCATGATCTTATTTCAGAAAGATGATTTATAAAGCTAAATTCTCACCAAGTTGAATAGAAAGTAAAAAGAATCTTATTTTTGAATCCTCTGTGGCAGATGTGGATTGCCCTTGGCCCAAATTTATAATGTTCTGGTTTGTAGCCAAGTAAAATAACCACAATACAAAAGTAATTACATGTGTACTATAGATTTTATCTGACTTATAATGCTTTCATCATACATCTAAAAAACCATGCCTTTCTTGAAAAGGAAAGTTAACAGTTAAAACATAAACCGGGAGACTTTGTAAATGAAATACTGCTATTTATACCATATTTTTTTATGATTTATATTTCTTGCTATATATTGCTATATAAAGTTATCTTCAAAAGAATGTGTTTTATCAGGACTGGATAGTAAATTAAAATCCACAAACTAATCCAAATTTTTTTTCAGGAATATGATATTATTTAGGTTCATTTGTTAAATGGCCTTTATTTTGAAAATAAATATTTCAACAGCCAAACTGTCCATACTTCCACAGCTTGTTACAAAATCCATAAAATATGCTAAGAAAGCTCATAATAGGCATAGTTTTAAATATACTGAGCGATTAAAATGCTAAAAATTAATAATAAAATTCAAAATCTTTTGGGAAATAACCTACTTTTGAAGCAGCTTCTGTACTAGTTTTATCATTTAACATTTGCCCAGCAGTAAGTCGTCCTTCAAGATATACAGAGAGCAAAATCAAAGGAACAAAAGCGAAAACAAGAGATCCTATTTTATAATTATAGTACAGTGCAAGAAACAAGCAAGCCACAAAAGTAGAAAGAGTTTGAAGCAGAGTTGATATTCGAGATCCAGTGGCCTATAAATAAATCCAAATCATCAATATAACAAGAGATTCACCAATTAAATACATGTGAAAATATTTACAATTAAGAATGTTACATTTAAGATTGATTTATAAAGAGGCTTCAGTGAATTACCTGCCACTGAGCTCTTTTTATTTTCAAATATTTTCTACTAAAAATTGTCCCTACTATTAAAGGAAAACAAAAAATTACTAGATATGATGCATATAAAAATTCTGCTTTTTTTTCAATATCAAAAATGTAAAAACAGTTTATACAATTCATAAAATTCAGTAACCAAAATTTATCAGATATCCAGAAACAATTTTGTCAAAAATAAATTTTAAAAATTTCAAATTTATTAACTTGAGAGATATTATAACTGCCTTAAATTTTACTTTAGTTGAAACAAAGTATTAAAACTTTAAAAACTGCAACTTTCAAATTTTAAGATCAATTAAATTTATCTTGCTCTAGGTCATTAACATTTTTTTAAAATAAATGATTGATTATACTGTGAAACAAAATAAAATTAATTTTTATAGTTTATCTTTAATAAATGAATACAAATACACAAATATAAAATTTACAACACTTTTAGAAATTGTATACTTTTACAAAATAAGAATATATAATTAACAGAAGAGATATTAATTAATTTAAAATGAAATACTAAAATAAAAGACTATGTATATGATAAATCTGAGATTCGTTAATATTCAACATTTCATGAATATAAAAAGTTTAATTCAACTGTACAATTTTTAAACAATAGAAAAAAAATCAAGATTTTAATATTTTATGCAATTTACCCCTTGCATATCTGCAGCATCTGAGGTCAACTTAGCACATAAAGAACCAACACTATTCTTTGGATGATCAAACCATGCTATATCCTTAAAAATGGGAAGAAAAGTCTTCATCACTTTAATTGAACATATATTTCTAATAAATGAAAATGTACAAGATAAAACAAGAACATTTCTATGTTTAAACAAAAAATAACATCTGAAATGAATTGATATTTCAGTGAAAGATAAAAATACGAAACCGTTTTCTCAACAAAATAAAATATTTTCTATATTTTATTAACTGAAGTTTTATCTGGTAATTTTTTAATCAGCTTTAAAATTATTTGGCTGTTTCTATTCCTGCCTTGAAAGTTGATAAAGAGTCTTTACGAAATGTGAATTTCTTGCTTATTTTATTTGTTGATGTTTACTTCCTTCTTAATGATTTATATATTTTCATTATAATATTTTAAAATATCATTTGACTATCTACAAATATTAAGTATCAACAAGATTTTTCTCCTGAACTGTATTATAATTAAAGAAAAATAATTGCAAAATGATAATCTATATTAAATGTTAATTAAGAAACAGCTGAAGTTATCTTGCATATCTTTATCAATAATTTTATATTATTGTTTATATATTTGCATCAAAATCTGGATATCTTATAAAATGAGAGCAAATAAAATTGCTCAAGGAACATAAATCTATAAATTCCATTCACAATACTTTTTAACTTCCACAATACTATTCATACTTTAATATTCTTTTTAAACTGAAATATACAATATATTTGTTTCGTATTTTACATTTATCAGCAATAAATTAAAACTTTATAACTCAAACAATTTTTTTCACTGTTATTCATGAGATGTATCTTTGTACTTAAGATAGTATTAAAAAGTCAGTACGGTTAGATGTTATTACACCTTTTTCAAATCCATCCTTCCACAAAAATTCTGGAATTAAAAGAAAATTGTCTGAAAATATTCATCCATCATTATACTGATGGCAGTTCATAAATGTTACTGACTATCCTTTTGTGTGGAATAACCAAATAAAATATTAGTATTATAATATGAAAATATGTCTAAATTTCTACATTTAATTGACATTTGTTTTTTCAAAGTGTTTTGTTTGCTTGTTTTTAACAATATTTAAAAATAAATTCATAAATAGGGTTTATGAAAAATATTATATGCAACTCATTCATTGCATGTGAGAAAACAAAACATCTATATTTTAAAAATAGTTCAACAAACCTGTGTGATTATTTTGCAGAAAACCATTTTTCTTAATCTGGAGGTTAATTTTTCAGCAGCAACAGAAAAGAGAAATACCTAAGAAAGGAATACACAAGTTGTAATATATTTTGAAATAGATCTAATTTAATATGGTGAAATGAGACAATATTATAAAAACAAAATAGCATGAATAATTGAATACTCAAGTGTATTCAATTCTTGTAAAAATGTCTGCACCAAAAAGAAAAAGTAATCTACAGCGTACCTTTTGAAAATTCATATGATAGGAGTATTTGAATAAAAGTTTCAGTACATGAAAAATAAATTTTATAGAAAAGAATTATTTGTATGCGAATTTTAATTTTTATCTTTCACAATGAAAATCTGCTTAAATGAATGCTTATGGTAGCTAAATGACACAATTGAGAAAAGAGTGCCAAAATGCCAAATAATCTTTAAAGGAACAGAAATAATTAAAAATAAAACAAATTGCTTTATTTAAAATAGGGAACAAGAAAGTGGAGAATCATTAGGGAATAGGCATTAAGGGCATAAAAAAAATAGGAATACATAAAAAGGGAGTCTTTATTTCAATACCTATTTTGTTCAATAATCTAAGTTATAAATTTACGAGGAATTTACAATAAATAAATTTGCAATATCTATCTATAATGTAATCTCATTTCATTAATTAGCATAACATTAGAAAAAAATCTATTTTGATACACGATATAATTTTTATTGAATATCAAACATTTTTCCTTTTTTTTTCAGGGAATATCTCATTTTAGAAAACTGCAAAAGACAATTAAGAAATTATAAAAAACAAATACAATATAATGGGTGTAAAGTTTACCTGTAGAAATGAACAAGTAAATGATGTTACAGCCATCAGGAGAAAAAGAAGACAGTAGAAAGCATTATCTTCAAGAATTTTGTCTGTATTTTCAGATAATACCTATGGGGGAGATATATTTAGAAAAAATCATCATAACTTAATAAAATGAAACTTATAATAGCTTTTTTTTCCAAAAAAAAAAAGTGTTTATGCTAAGCGTAAATTGCACAAAATAATGTAATAAATTTATATACACATATTTCATCACAGTTGCAACCAAAACAGGCATTATGTAACATGCGTGATGACTGTTCTATTAATATGCATTTTATATTCTATAGATACAGGCAATCATGATTTAAAGACAATTTTAAATACACTGTTATTAAGTTTAAATAAAAGAATCAATAAACCATTCAGTTTTAATAGGAAATGCTTTCAATAAATATGTGCCTTTATTAAGACATTATGGTACTGCTCATGAATTAGAAACACAAGCTAAAGCTTGAAAATTGAAATAAATATCATACAGCAAATCAACAAAGATAACTTATGACACTTGTTAAATACAATTAATGTAAAACTTGTTTAATAAGTATTACATTATTTGGCTTCCATAAACATTGTGTGTATCCCAATAGGAATTAAAAAAATGTAATATGCTTATAAAGAAATCCATAAATAATAAAGAGTTTAAAGAAGAGTTCATTTATGATAAATAATTTATATAAATGCGAGCAAAATATTAGAATTGTATGCTAATGAAATATTTATAAAGCTCTAAGTAATTCTTAAAATTTTTTGAATTTTGAGTATAAATAGAGATTTTTTTAATGATTATTAATGAAAATAACCTAGTAAAACTAATAAAACTGTATTAAAACGTAAAATCTAATGCATAAGAATAAATTAACATATTACAATTTACTTAACCTCCTTGACAAAAGTGCAAAGTATTGATGTTATTTAATAGTGCTGTTGATATGGATAAACTAAATTAAGATGATGGAATATATGATACTACAGGCATCTATTTTAAAATAAAAAGTATTTAAATGTTTTAAATTACATAAATAAAAAGTAACTCTTGAAGATTGTGAACATTTCCAAGGCTGTGAATATGGCACATGGAGTAATTTGACTTGATTTCAAATGGACACAATATTAACCAACCAAAAGAAACTCTTAGATATAATAAGAGTAATCTTAGATATTTTAATTTAAAAAGTCAGCATATTTAAATTGAATTCTAAATTCATTTCGAAAATTACAAATATACAGAAGTTAAATACAAATAAAATCTACATATCTACAAATCAATGCAATCCCATCCCTAGTAGCACACAAATATTGTACAATATTGATCAATGTTCACAATATTGCTTAATATTATATAATATCGCACAATAATGAGTAATATGATACTACAGGATGTACTACATGGGATTTGACTCAATTTACAACACATGTCACAAGGATGTTAACTATTCAATGAAATAATGATTATTGGGCATTAAAATTACAAAATATTTTTATATTCTTAATTACTTACCCCAAGGATAGAACCAAATACTATGCCATATAAAGGTGTGTGAATTCCCATAATTAGTGAACAAATAGCACCAACAACTAAATATGGCCATTCAGGTAATGAAGTCTTGAGCAGCCTAGTCCATGACAATGATGATTCATCTTCATTTACATCCTAATGTAAAATTTTAACATGTTTTAAAAATCAATATTCAAAAAAAATTATTTGAAAAAAAAAACCTAAGCAACAAGGATATCTACAATGATGTTCAAGATAAAAAGGATTTTAAGTACAGTACAGACTTATATGCAACTTGACACATTCTTTCCCTATTAGTACAAGATATTAGATATGACATTTGTATTATATTTGTTGATAATCTGAATGCTAGATAATATTCTCAAGATACTGTTACAATATTGCAGGACATTTTGTTCCAATAAAGTAAGTTGACATAATGCAAAAAAAATATTAAAAAATCAGCGGTTACATCTATTTATGCATATGATCACATGTATGGGTCATCAACACCGAAAATGCAAAACCAAAAGAAGAGAGAGAAAAAAACATTTTATATGAAGTGCAACCTTTTCCTCTCTTTCTATAATCTTACTTTACAAGGTTATAATGTTAGATATTAGGCAATTTTCCTTTCCTATGAATGTTTATCCCTCGTTTTTAAGAACTTTTTTCAAACTATGAATGTTAGAGAAGCGGGAATTAAAGTTGCAATTGTCGCAAGAGCCCAAACCAGGTTCTTTGAAATTAAAATTTGGAGATATGGATAGCTAATCATTATACTAAATATTCTAATTTTTCCAGAAATTCAATGATCAGATGAACATTATGCGAGTAAACTTAGTCATTGATTAAAAGAAAATTAATAATTTCATAATTTTGATTATAATTATGATTCCTATAATAATTTTGAAAAGGAGGACTCGTCTAATTCTTCCAAAAATCCATCAATTATATAAACTGTTGCAAAGATAAACAAATTTGAAGTTTGGACACACAAGCTCTGCAGGTTTGACTACAGAAATACAAGCTTATGGAGGAGTGAATAGCTTCTTGTTGAAATAAGACACATTACACAAATTTTGGAACATATTGTAAATATAGTAAGAGATGAAAAAAGCACACTTTTATAGAATAACTATATTATATTATATATATAGTACTGCTGTTTTTTTTATTATTTTTTACATAGTTTTTCATTGTATAGTTTATGTTATCTCCAGAATTTTTATGATTTCATTAAAGTTCATCATGTTTTACAACTTGATCAGTGATGATGTTTTCTTAACCAGATTCTATTTTTTATATTTGTGATTGCAAAATCTCTATTTTATATTTAGTGTCTATACTGATAAAAATAGTTCAAACTGAAGTTTTAGAAATTAATTCATGAAAAAAATTAAATAGAAAAGATTTATGGTAATAAAGATTTTTTAACGATAATATAGATAAAAAGAATTTTAAATTGCATTTATTAGGGAAAAAATTTTATATCAGAATTAAATTTAAGGTATTTTACAAATGAAACACAATTCTAGAAAATAAAAATTAATAAAATTAATGTTTTTGTTCTCAGAAAAAATGAAGCAGCATGCAAATCAGTTAATAACTAAAAATTTACTACATAAAAATTTACAAAAATCAGAAACAACAAATGCATTTAACTGAATTGATTTTTAAGAAAATCATATGTTAAATAAAAAATATGATTCTCTTAGCTTATGATCATATAAATCATATGATTCTCTCAACTTCATACCTTAAAAACATAACGTAATCCTTTTTCCTCATCATATGAAATTGAAGTTGACGTACGATGACGAAGTGTATCTTGTATTGAATCAACTGAAGCAACAGATGAACTTAAAATACTTGTTTGGTGTTTTAAGATATGTCTATTCTCATCCATATCTTCAGTACATTCGTCATCTATGTCACTCATCTGCAAAATATTTTTAAAGCATTACAAGTAAAATCTTTTTACCATCTACCAGTTAAAAAATATTTTACAAAATTCATATCCTGGATGCTTATTAAAAATTAATTTCATAAGACAGTAAAAATTTTTTGATGTAAAAAAAATTAGGTAATTAACAAAATTCTATTAAAGCAACAAAATAAAAAGTAAATACTGTTTCAATTAATAATCAATACATTGCTTATATTATTAAATAAAAATAATTATTTCACAACAAATATATACTTTTGGTTCAAATGATTTATACAATTTAAATATATACAGAAACAAACAGCATAAAAAAACAGGTATATTATTTTTATTAACTTATTCCTAAAGCACAAATTTAATAATATTAACAGAGATCACAAAGAATATTGTGATTGTCAAAAGCCTTTCAAAAATGGTAACCTAAATACAGTGAAATAAAAATATAAAATAATAACTATCTCAATTTTATAAAATTATTTTTTTATTTAAAAATAATCTATATTAGAACCAAATGTTCTTAATATTTTAATTAAAATTAACAGATCTAATAACAGTCATATATTTAAAAAAATGATAAGATGAATGGAAACTTTATTTTTGGAGATATGGTGCTTTTGCTTCAAATAATATAACAAAACAAAAATTTCTAAAATATAAACTTTTCTCATTAATTCATAAATTGCGTAAATAGTTTAAGAAACTTCATTAATCAAATAAACAGAAAACTAATAATAAAAAAAGCATTAAAAACCATTTAGAAAATTTTAGAGAAAAGGGAAAATAAGTTTATGACCAATCATTTAATTTATAACATTTTCTATTTCAATGATGCTAAATACTATAAAATAATAGCTACAAGGGTAATCAAGATAATTACTACATTCTCCAAGTCATTCCACTTGTTATTATTGGAAAATATATACAAATACTATTTTTTTTTCCTTACTTCTGGGAACACATTAATAACTTGCATTGCTTCCTAGATTAGAAATTCTGGTACTTATTACACCTTGTCATAAAATTTTTTTAAAAATATTTATTCACTTTTTATTCCCATTTCAAGATTATACTTTTCTTTAAAGAAATTAGAATTCCCAAATACAATCTACTTCAGAAAAGACAATGATTTCAGAAGAAATGCTTTTACTTTCTGTAAAATAACTAACCTGAGATAGGACAAGTTGATAGTAAAGCTCTTTTCTTTTCATAAGCTCATCGTGACTACCCATTTCTTTAATCATGCCATCCGACAGCACATATATTTTATCAGCATTTCTAATAGTTGATAACCGATGAGCAACAATAATGGTGGTCCGCCCTTTTCTTGCCTATAAAAATAATAAAATTTAGAGTTTTATTTCTATAATAGGAATAAGTGTAAACTGAGTCTATCTAATAATTGATATCTTTTTGAAAGAAAATAATACTAACAGAAATGGTAATGTAAAAATATAGAATGATTTTTTGTGAGGAAAGGATATTCCAGAAGGCCCGAAGTAGATATGAGTAATGATAATACAAAATAATTTTTTATTTAAATCATTAGATTTGCTAAAGCTGTTTTTATTTGTACTCAATATGCATATAATTGTGTAACTTTATTTTTTTAAAGCAGATTTAAAGTTTTAAGAATTTCCACACAAATATTGTTGAATAAGTTTATTGTCTGAAAACCAGAAAATTGCATAACATGCATATCAATTTTACTTTAATTTCCTAGAAGAAACTCTCAGTTTCAGAAATAACCAAATTTATAAATCAAAGTTTGATTAAAAGTAAAAGGAAATGATGAAGGAAGTCAAACAAAGATATTTGAGTAATATTTAAAAAAAATTTCTTTAAAAATGAGTATATAAACTCAGTATTTATGGCAAATATATAGTAAAGTGTAACTTAAATGCAATACGTTTTGTATTTGCAGATTAAAAAAAGACAATTCAGACAAGTAATGAAAAATTGAAACAGAAATGCACTATTTATATGTAAATGGGCCACAAATGAAATATTAGAGAGTAGTAATCAAGATAATGTTTTGAAATTGACTCAAAACAACAAACAATCTATCATTCTTAGAATGGACAAGATCTACTGTATCCTAATAGTAAAATATGTGCAAGGATATTAGTCTTGGACAATTTCTTGATATGAAATGCAAATTGAAATATAATAATACTTCAGAAGAGAAAGCTAAATGGGTACTTGGGTATTAACTGCATGCAATAATTATAGTCAACAGATTGGCATCTCCAGCAATAACAAGGCATCTCCAGCAATTGTTTAACCATCCTTCCTAATACAATAATTATACAATCAATTAATTGAACCAACTGTTCCAAGTCACCACAAACATAGAATGAAATCAATTATCAGGAGTGAGTTCACTTTGTCAATAAACCCAATACATTAATTAATCAAAATTTAGTACATTTTGTAATATGTCAATAACAGAACTGTTGCACATTTGCAGCCATTTGAAGAATGGTAAATAAGCAAATAATATGAGTGACAGTTAATTTTATAAATCTCAAGATTCACAGCACTACAAGCATTTTTTCTGTGATATCTGATTTTTACAATGTTTTTTTTCCTCATTTCAAATGAATTACAAAAATTACAAGAATTAAAGGCATATTAAATACATATTCATGCTTACTAAATACATATTCATTAGAATTGAACTAAACATTAATCATTTAACATTTTACCTGATCAAGAGCAGCTTGTACAATAGCTTCACTTTCTGTATCAAGTGCTGAAGTTGCTTCATCAAGTAAAAGTATTTTTGGATTCTTTATCAAGGCTCTAGCAACTGCAATTCTTTGCTTTTGCCCACCACTAAGTTGTGTTCCTCTATCACCAACAAGAGTTTCATATTTCTAAAATATTAAAACATACAATGCATTTAATAATTTAAGATACTAATATAAAATACTTTCATTTTTTGATATTAAGGTAATTAAAAATGTATTTGAATTATTCATATAAAAGTAAATATCCTATGAAAGGAACAAAGTTATCTAGAAGAACCTGATGCGCTAAATTTAAAATTTGCTAATTAACTTTATTTAACTGACATGTTAAAAACATATGCATAATAAAAAAAATATAAATAATTTTAGCTAAACAACCAAAATAAATGATTAAATATGTTAGATAATACCTTATAATTTGCATTATGAGTTCAGGATTTAAAAAAAGAAGTTATTAAAGGGTAATTAAACAGAATTCGTCTTATATTTTCTAAATTTGATCTTATTTTGCTTTGGCACTGAATAAGTAGTTAGTTATCCAGTCACAGCAGCCATCATTATTTGCTACAACTTAGTTTTATTTAAAAAAAACATTTTTTTAAAAAATACAATCCTTTGACCTTTTATATTTAGATTTTAATAATTCTAAAAGTTTTAATTGTCATCTTGCAATATTTATTCTTTGTTTATAATTTGATCAATCATGCAAAAATAGATTGAATAATTTTATAATTACTTCCTTGTTTAAAAATACAGCCTTTTGCACTTTTAGTTTTTAAATGAAAATCTTGAGTACAGAACTACAAGTATTGACTATACAGATCATATTCAAAATTAATTTGTTTATATGTCCAATACAAATTGTGCAAATTTTTAATTCATAATTTTAAATTTATTACTTTTAATGATTTTAAATGTATTATTTTTTAATAATTTTAAATCATATTCAATGAAAGAAAATAAAGCTTGGAAGTTATAATTTAATTAACCTCCTTTTAATAATTTGTTTATAATAAATTATTCTGATGTGTATTAGTTAACATAATATGGCACTTTCAGTTTCATTCCCATATAAATATAAAAATTGAAAAACCCAATCAATTTGATAATTTTTGGAAAATATTGGTTTACCTTTAAATGTAGAAGTAGTAATGTTAAAAAAAATAGCATATATATTTGTGGTCAAAATACATTCAGTGATCTATTATTTTTCCCTTATTTCTTAATCATCCTGACTATGCCACCAATTATACAAAAATCATTTCTATTCTTATAATAATAACAATAAAAGGATACCCTAATTATATGCACTATTTATTTAATTCTAAAAATTAATATTCATTCTTTAAACAGATATGAAAAGGAATCATTGGTCACAGAATTTATGCATTAAGAATGTATATCGTAAACTATACTATGAATATGTTTATAGAATGATCATTTAATTTTGATAGTCAAATAAATATTTAATGCAACAAACAATGTTTGATCAGGTAAAAAACTTCAAATATCTGAAAAACCTAAATTTCAGAAGAGTAGGGCAAATTGTACAGCAGAAATAACATTATGTTAAAACAAAACAGTTCATATATATTGATAATGTTGCACATTATAGTAGTCAATATTCAGATATATATATATATAGTTTAAGCCTTGATAATAATGGGAACAAAAACTCACCAGAGGAAGATTGGATATGAAATCACTAACATTAGCAAGCTTAGCAGCTTCTTCTATTTCTTCTAGGGTGGCATCGTTTTTACCATAACGAATGTTTTCTGCTATAGTTGTAGAGAAAAGAACAGGTTCTTGACCAACAAAGCCTATGTTACTTCTCAGCCAGCCGACATTCAAAACTTTCACGTTGTTCTCATCTATTTCAACCTTTAGAAAAAACAGATCTTCTAATAAAGCAGCCATGAAGATAGTATTTGTTTATGAAATAAATTATGAAAATTAATAGAATACTCACACTTCCTTCAACCGTATCATAGAATCTAAGGATTAATTGAATTATTGTGCTTTTTCCACATCCACTTGATCCCACAAGGGCAATAGTTTCACCAGGTTTGACAGACAGGGAAATGCCTTTTAGAACCTTATATAAAGAAGAACCTTATATATTTTGAACCTTAGAATAAAAGTTATCCAAATGGCATTAAATAACTATTAAAGAAAGAAATGGCTTTAAAGAAACTTACTGGAACATCAGGTCTTGCTGGATAGTTGAAATAAACATCCGTGAATGTTATACTTCCATCAAGTTTATCAGGCTTTTCACCAAGCTTTGAACTACTGTCAATATCAGGTTTCTAGTAAAAGGCAAAGTTATAAAAATGCATCAGTTTTTTAAAGTTAATTTATAATTAGTAAGTTTTTTAAGTAATATACTTACCATTTATGATAATTTAAGGTTTTTTTTAGAATTGTACAATTTGCTATTAATTAATCTCATCCAATAATATGTAAATTTCCCTTGTGAATTTTTTAAAATTCATAATGCTTGTTACAGTCTTTACTTCATAGTTATCTATATGTCTTAATTCATAGTTATCTATATCAAAACCTATAAATCAACTATTATATTAATGTAAAAACATTTGCCAGAGGATTATAAAATTTATTCTTACTTTTTAAATAAAAAAAACTTTGATAAAGTAAATCTATAATTAGTAAATTAACAATAACTCATGAAAGAATTAATAAATGAATGATTAATTTCGTAAATTTTGTTAATATTCTAAATTTTAAGTTTGAAATCTCTAAAAAAAGTAACAATTTAGAATTTTAAAATGCAAAAAAAAAACAAAGCAAGAAAACTGTTTAAAATATTTTATAGGTATTAGTCAATACAAAAACACTATCAAAATTGAGAGTCAATGGAATCATGCTAAAAAAATTAAAAAAAATTATTTGATTTAAATTTCAATACATTTATACAACACATTCAATAAATTATAATTAAAATAACTCAAAATTTAAAGATACCCACTGATGATATGAAAACTGATACTAAAATAGGAATAGCAAAAATAAATACCCTTTGTGTAACTGAAAATATTTTTGCAGCAGCACCTCTAGCTAAGGCAAATGCTTCAAAGTATGGGGCTGTTTGACCAAAAAACATGGATGCAGTCATGATATTTGAAAATACCTAGAAGAAAAAAAAATTCTTATCCATTTATTACAGAAGCAAAATGAGATACTATTTTATAAACCTTTTAGCATCCAAAAACCATTCATAATAAACAAATATTTTTTTAAAAAAACAACTAAAAACATGTCCTATCAGATGAACTGTCTCACTAATAATATCTCGCATGCAATTGTAAGAGATTATATAATGAAAGTTGTAGTAGTTTATCTTATGTACATTGGCAAACTACTTTAGAAATATATAGATATTTATGGATATTCTTTATAGTTTACTTCAGTTGCACATACATAACATTAAAAGTACTGTTTCTTTGAAGTGTGATCCATTAATAAAGTTCATGAACCCTAAAATCAAAATAAATCACTGAAATTAGTTAACATAAAATAATGAAAACTGCATAAGACAGACAATTCATAAATATTTACTATAATTTAGATTTTGAATTGTAAATTAGATCTGAAATTTGTGACACCATGTCTAATTTTTTTAATGTTTAGTTTTATTTATACAACAATAAATCAGTCAATTTACACAAAAAAAATTGATTTAGTTAAAAAGACAAAAACAAAAGGTGAGATTTCTCCTTCAAAAATAATGGAGACCAAAAGGGAAAGGAGAAAGTCAAGAAATCTTTTTATTCCTCTTAGCATAACAGATAGTGGTGGATCATTGCATATACTAATTTATAATTAAGTGAAATAAATTACCACATTTTAGATTCTATTTTTTTATATACAAAGTTAATAATACTTTGCTTAATATGTCTTCAGATAATTACTGCACTTCTTTATTATTTAGAATAATTTTATATCTTCTTTAATTTTCAATAACATTTGAAACCCACATTTGAAAATGGATGAATTTTTTAATGAAAAATTAAAATCCACAAATACACTGAAGTGACAAAAGTCATGGGATAGCAACATGCAAACATACAGATGGCAGTATTATTGCAGCGAAAAAGTATAAATGCGCAGTTCGTTTTCCAGAGCTTTCATTTGTGTTCAAGTTATTCATGTGAACAGGTTTTTCGTGATTTATGGCGGCTCGTCGAGAATTAACAGACTTTGAACGTGGAATGTTAGTTGGAGCTAGACGCATGGGTCATTCCATTGCGGATATCGTTAGTGAATTCAACATTTCGAGATCCACAGTATCAAGAGTGTGCCGAGAGTGTGAAATTTCAGGCATCACATCTCATCATGGACAGCACAGTGGGCGACCACCTGCACTTAACGGCCGAGACCGCCGACGCCTTTTTAGAATGGTCAATGTCAATAGACACGCAACACTGCGTCAAATAACTGTAGGAATCAATGTGGGACGTACGAGGGACGTGTCCGATAGGACTGTGCGGCGAAATTTATCTTCTTTGGGTTATGACAGCAGAAGACCGACTCGAGTGCCTTTACTGACAGCACGACAACGCCTGCAGCGACTCTCCTGGCCTCGTGAGCATATCGACTGGTCCCTAGACCAGTGGAAAACCGTGGCGCGGTCAGATAAGTCACGATTTCAGTTGTTACGAGCTGATGGTAGAGTTCGAGCGTGGTGCAGACCCCTCGAAGCCATGGACCCAAACTGTCTGTATGTTTGCACTGTTCAAGCTGGTGGTGGCTGCATAATGGTGTGGGCTGTTTTTACATGGCATGGACTCGGTCCTCTGGTGCAACTGAATCATTGACTGGAAATGGTTGTGTTCAGCTGCTTGCAGATCACTTGCAGCCATTCATGGACTTCACGTACCCACACAACGATGGGATTTTTATGGATGACAATGCGCTATGTCACCGGGCCAGAACTGTTCGCGATTGTTTTGAAGAACATTCCGGACAATTCCAGCGCATGATATGGGTACTTAGATCGCCCGATATGAATCTCATCGAGCATCTATGGGACATCATCGGAAGGTCCATTCGTGCCCAAACTCCTGCACCATCCACACTTTCACAATTATGGACGTCCATAGGGACAGTATGGCTCAATATTCCTGCAGAGGACTTCCAACGACTTGTGGACTCCATGACGCGTCGAGTTGTTGCACTTCGCCGGGCAAAAGAAGGACCGTCACGATATTAACAGTCATCCCATGACTTTTGTCACTTCAGTGTATATTAAAACATTCACTGTGGAGAATATTCAATAAATTCTGAAATAAGTGGCTAATTTCCATGTAAAACCTCATCTGGGGTTAGTAGATGGGGAAAGAAAGTTAGCATAATTACCATGTCATAAATAAACCACTCTAAGTTCATAAGCACACTTGGACCAAATATGTTAAAAAAAAAACTATCAAATTTTTGTTTTTATTAGCACATTTATTAACTGAAAACTACGTTGTATTTTAAATCTCATGTTCAAAAAATTTGTCATTCAAACAAAATTACTTTAAACTAAAAACAGCCAGTACCTGTTATTGAATAACAAATATAGCTGGCAAAGTAGCTGAAATGGACTTTCCTCTTTGTTGTGCTCAAAGCTCAAATCAAACGAATTTATTTCAATACTTTATTAAAAATCTGCAGCAAAATATTCTTGAGGTATCATAGTAATAATTAAGTACAAAAGTAACCATGGTTAATATACCTTAAAAGTTCAATTCTAAGAGCTTAAAATTAATTAAAATAATCTGTTACTTACAAAATTAAAATATATTAAATGTTTAATAGATTCCTACATTTATTTAAAAAAAAAAAGATTTTTTTAAACTTAAGCTGAAAATATTTAAGTTCGTATAACAATATACCATTTTACAATTTATGTTATAAAAAGGGAGAAAATATTTTTTTCAAAATAAACAATACATGTATTTGCTGACTAAACTAGTTGAATATTTCAACTGCTGACAAAACTGAAAAATATATAACAAATCTTTATCAAAATACTTACAATAAGTAAAGTACCTGCAGTATATTCAGGATTTGGATTATCCTTATCATCAACTATCAACTTAACTCCATACCAAAATGCTAAAGCATAGCCAGCAAAAATGCAAAACCAAGTTAAACCAGATCCAATGCTTGTCATGAAGCCTCTTTTTATGCCCTTCTTTCTAGCAGGAGCAAGGCATTTGTCATACCTATTATAAAAATTACATTTTATTACATTGTTTGAATGATTTAAAAATCACCGAAAACATTTTTTAAATTTATTTTTGAAAGAAAGTAATTGAAAGTAAAAACTAACCATTCATTTTTTTGTATTAAAATTCCCTAGATTTTTTTCATTTCTAAATCATCTTTAAGCTTTTGTTAGAACTTAAAAACAAAAACTACAAAAATTTTAAATGAATGTACAAATACAATTTTCAGTCAAACTATCAATATGTCCCATCTGTTTATATTTGTACATTTATATTGCATTTAGTCATCATTTGTGAATTTCTATATATAATGTATGAGGCTTTAGACCAGAAAAAGTGTGGGGAAAAATGAAATTCATTATTTGAATAACAGTTTACTCAAGAAAACAAGCAATTTATACTTATAAAACTTATTGTTTTAAAATAAAATGTCAAATTGATTCATGAAGAAAAATCAAAGTTTATTGTGAATCTCATTTAAAGTTGACTTAACAATATTTAATAAAACTAGGGGTATTCAGCAGATAGAGAAAAGATTATTTTCACATTTACATTACAAAGACATTTTCAAATTTCAAATCATTTATCTTTTGTTTAAATTTTTTAAAGTCACTTCAGTTTTATTTTTACATTTCATTATTAAAAAAGAATTTTCTGAAATGTTTAAATAAGATAATTATTTGGAAAAAGTCAGCCAATTTTCCAACTAAAACACAAAAATTTGATTTCCTAATACGAAAAAAATGTCAATACCTTTGGATTTCTTTTTGTTCTCCACCAAATGCCACTACAGTTCGAATAGAGGACAATGCTTCTTCTGCTACAGCTCCTGCAGCTCCATATGCTTCAGATTCTTCTCTTGTAACAGCTGCTTGAACCTACAATGATTATTAAGGAAAACATTTTTTTAAAAAAATCTATATATAACTAAACCAATTTTATAAACCTTATAAAAATGTATAAGATTAAAAAAATTCAATGGAATTCCCATTCTACAATAAAATAAGCACAAAAGGCTTGTGTACTATCAGATTAAAAATTATAAAGTAATTGGAAATAAATTCAAATTTTATTGTCATTTTTAATTATATGTAATTATTATTATTATTTAATAACTATTGAAATGAGACTAAAAATTTAATAAATGCTGTTTAATTTAATGTAATGGAGTTGAGAAATATAAATCTTAAAGGGATCTTATTGTTAAATAATTCAATAGTATAACTAACTGGTGAAGAAGGATATCAAGAAGGAGGCTTTTTTTAATGAAAATTTAACTATGTACTATTTTTCTTAGCTTGTAAATTGGTACTAAAAAATATTTAGTGCATTTGTTGTTTATTATCACAAAGTAATAATTCTATTAGGTAAAATGAATATAATTTCTTTGCACTGTTTCTTACAGTAAAACATAATATTTTGTCTCTGAATGTTACATGATTTTTCATTAATGGTTTAAACCATTCGATTACATTGTTTGATATCTAAATTTCGATATCTGAACTCTAACAGAGGACTCAATATTAGAAATAATCCTATCTGTATTCTCATTTTTTTAAAATGTACCTTGTTTTTAGTTTTATAGATAGGATGCAATATTCGTTTAGAAACTTTTTTTCTATGATTCAGGCATGTACTTCAGAGAAAATGTTAAAGAAGAAATACAGCTACTTAATTTTTAGAATTGGACATCTAAAAGCCAATTCCAAACTTAAATATTCCTAAAATGACGTGTAATCCTGTAAATCCTGTATAGTAAAATTATACCCAAGAAGATGATAAAAGAAAAATAATGAGTATTAAATAAGAAATATCAAAAATTCAATAAATTGAGCATCATAAAATTTTAAACTTAGAGATTATGTAAATAAATTTAAACACAAACTTACTTTGGTTAAAATACCCATTGCTACAGTAAGAATTGGAGTAACAGACAGTGTGACAAGAGCTAACTTCCAGCCATAGTACAAACCACACACTGTGCAAAGCAATGTGGTAGATAAAAAGCTAATGCAAATACCTATTTTTTCACCAATACCATCTTCTATTTTATTTAGATCACTGAAAATTAATGACAAAAATTACAAGATTACTACTATTTCACAATAATTTAATGTAAAATACATGCTTTCAAATGAAATGCCAAAAGATATACATTTTTAAAGATATAAGAGGAAGTAGAGTCAAATAAATATAATGCCTAAAATTAATTAATTTTTTAATAAAATAATTTTTAATTAAAATGTTTTCAATATTTTGTAGAGAATGGCATGGGTAAGAGAAAGAATTTGCAACATTTGGGTTTGTAGCAGCATAACATGAACACTAGACAAAAGTGATGCCTCAGTTCAGAGGTTATCTGGTTTATGAGGCTAACACTACATACTTTCCCAGCAGTGAGTTGGTGGAGAGATGGAGTATATTAAAGTGTGTGTCAGTTGTTGGTGATGTTGGCTGTTGTATTCAATGTGCCAGGCAACTCTTGCCCCAAGTAGAAGGCATAGCAACAGCTGTAAAAAGTTGCTTATTCAAAATCCTGGGTGGTCATTGAGGAAAATAGTGAGGATAGGACCAAACTCACAAGGTTATGGTTTGTAGCTGCATAACATGAGCACTAATCAAAAGTGATCACTCAGTCCAGAGGCTGTTATCTGGCTTATGAAGTTATCACCACAATTTATTAAAAATTTCTTATACTTTACAATTAAAGACAAATATACAAATAAAGCTACAATCATCTCTTGAGTATAACAATTAATAGTTAAAAGCCCCTATTTTGCTACAGTATATGAAACATACATACAATTAACAAAAAAAAACCTTCATAAATTATATTTTGGTACTGTTTAAGTATATGTTATAAATAATGTTGATGTTGGTAAAGTGCAGAATGGTTTATTTTCTAGCAGCATTCAGCAGTCTATGTATTTTAAAAACTGCATTATGCATACTCCTCATTTTACTCAAAAGACAGAATAAAAATTTTCATAACAAAAGAAGAAATGTATGTTTACCCTGTCATACGACTGGCAAAATCTCCTGTTTGATGTGTATCAAACCATGCAATATCTTGCTTTAAGACTGAAGCCATGAACAAACAACGGATTTTATGCGCTTGATTTGCAGCACTCAGACTGAAAGAGCAAATGATGATGTAGCTGATGACAAGAAGAAAGATTCCTAGGAAAGCATTATACATACTCAGTTCAGCCGTCTCTTGCAAAAAGTCTTCTGCATCAGAGCTAAAATAAATAATTTAAATATAGTATCATAAAAATATTTTAATAAAAATAGTTCTAAAATGTGCTTTTATTCATAAACTAAAAAGTAGAATTTTATTCTAATTATCATTTATCTTATTTTTCTAAATTCATTACTATAAATATATTGTATAATACAATGTGCTATTCACAACTATTCAACTTTTCTATTATCTGGACTTGTTTTCTTATAGTAATTAAATGAGGAAGGTAAGACATTGTACTAGTAACATTGACAAGGCCTTGGCAGCACCTCAATCCTTCTACATGTCATGTACAAAATACAATTTGTGACTGGAAAACAACTGTCTTCTGCTCAAGGCTACATCAGTGTGTAATGGACCTAAATTATTGTTGCTATTCCTAAATATAACTACACAGTGCATACAGTATTCATAGTAAATGAGCAGCTCAGTATATACACAAATATTAACTACCAGAACACAACTTTCTATTTTAACTTGGCATGTTACCAGCAACAGCTTCAATGATAACAGTTGTTGACGTATTCACATTCTAGGAGGTTGAGATATACAATGGGTTTAATATTCAATAAGGTGAAAATAACTATTATAACAATGAGTTTTGGTATGTTTCGGGTATTGGTGGGGAAATAAATGAGGCCACCGAACTCCATTCTATTCAACTTTTGTGTGTGTTTGTGTGAGGCCTGCCTTTTTACAACATTAAGATAGATACTCAGGAGAGTACGGTAAATTTTAAATCTACTTTTTCCTCTCAAATTAACTGCTAAATGGTAAAAATAATATAGAATTGAAACTTGATTCAATAATTGATAAACAGATGAATAAGTTTTAAAATAAGATGCAAGTGAAAAATCAATCACAAAATTTCAACCCTACAAACATAAAATAAACTAAATAAATTTAATTTATTTCATTCAAATAATAAAAACATTTTAATGGAAAAATAAACTAACTTACGCACTCCTGTTGCCTCTAATACCATCTGTTGTATTACTAACTGCATGATTAACAAATTGATCAATAAAATTCCCAAACAGTATCATCACCAAGGGCCATAATGCACCAGAAAAAACTGCTACAGTGAATCCAACAATCATCAACAGTTTATCCCATGTATTGGAATATTTAAACTGAAATATATTTTAAAAAATTATATAAAGAAAATATTCATTTGCAGACATTTATTTCATATTAATGCTGAGTGAAAATAAAAATGGTGCAATTTCTTGAATTTATAATAACCTACAAAAATCATACTAAGAAAACAGCAGAGATGCATAATCTCTTTACATATAAAGTATAACAAAAAGATGAATATAAAATAAAGGTACTGAAAAATATCAATAGCTTTTAAAAAAATAATTGTTAAATTAAAATTTAAAAATAAACAAAAATTTTATGAAATATTTGATAAGTGGTTCAGTTATTTGTTAAAATTTAATAAATGCAAATCTTATTTGAGAAATGATTGAAAATTACTTAATACAAATACATTTTAAGGGGAAATAATATTTTACCAATCAATTTTTAAAAAACTACCTGTATGTTAAACCCAAATTATAACAGTGACAAATTTAACACATGATTTTTGAAAGTGAGACTGAATAGAATTCAGTTTAAAATAACTTAATAATATTGAATATCCAGATTATGTGGATATACCATATAGACAAACAAGAGCCCTATTTTACTTACAGATAGGAAGAAATATAGGGGTAGGTATAAGGGCAGGCACAAGCAAAAAAAAAAAAAGAAGTTTAGTTTAGTTTATATTAAAATCCCACTGTAAAGCAATACTAGGACTATTTTGAAATAAACCTTTCAATTTTGAACCAATGTCAGATGCCAAGGACAATACCTGAGCTGGTACCACTCTTTCCATAGCACACAAAAGCGGATGTTTGTCTGCAATAGATTTAATGCAGAAAATAATATTCAAGATAGATGAAAATATTAGTTTTATTTCATTTTGTTGTTTATTATTTATATTTTTCATTAGTTATTTTGTTTTACTAGTTTCTCTCAACAAAACTACTAAAAGCCATATACCTAGGCTTAGGGATACACAAAAAAATGTAGCATTTTTAAAAATGTTTATGAAATCGAAGAAAAGGTCTTTTAATAAGGTTGCACTTCATGTTATCATCCATTTTATACTAATCCCTAAACCCAAACATTTTTTTATGCACATAAAATTATTCATTTAATATCACTACATTGCTTAATGTCACCAATTTTGAAGTAAAGAACTTCATTTTCACCCAATGTTAATGACTGATATTTGAGAAAATTTGTAAGGGAAAGCCAGAAAGCCATTTTTCCATCTCAAATAAGGTTCGTATTTATTTATTTTTGAACAAAAAAGTCTGAATTTATTCAAAATGACAACTATATTGTCAATTTAGATTGAATGTAATTATGTACAGTTAACTGGACTTTTTAAGGATAGATTTGAGAGTTAAAAAAATAATAAATTCTAAACAGGTATGAAAGTTAACTTAAAATGAGTAAATGCACACTGTGACATATTTGAATTTTTTAAATTTTAAATTTATTTGGAATTTTTTAAAAAAAAATGTTTTTTTATTAACAATACCAAGCAAATGATATTTCCTAAGACGAAAGTGTATGTGTATGTGTGTGTGGGGGGGGGAACTCAAACAAAAAAATAGCTTAAACATAAGAGAACATAAGTAATCTTGTCAATAAAGAACATTTAATAATCTTTTAATTATATTTTTGAAGTATTAATAGCTTGGTGAAAAATATGTTTTCCCTTAACATGATAAAAATCTATCGTTTTTACCAATTCCGTTATTGTCATAAGTAGATTAATACTTGCAAGCCTTGAAGTGAACATACTAAAGATGGTGCTATAATAATATCAAACAAACAATTAAAAACGAAAAATACTATATTAAAAGTAAAATATTCCAAAAATATAAATGAGTACATAAATTTGTTCACAAAATAATATTTTATAATGCATTTAATATAAACTTTTAAATAATATTCAAACATAGTATTATGTTAATAACACATTAAAGTATTATATGGAAGTTCAGTATTTACGGTATCAGTGCCAAGATGAATGATGGAACATGGTTGATTTTGAGATAGCTTTAAAATCAATAAGTAAACTTGAGGACCACTAAAATATATTACTATAAGAATTTTTAATTATAAAAATGAATATACAACAGTAATTTAATTTAAAAATAAACTAACCAATGCAAAAAAATTAACAGGTTGTTCTTGATCAGGCTTTTCATTGCTTTTTTCTTCTCTGAAAAATAAAACAATGTATATGAAATACAATTAATTAAATGAAAGAAAAAAAACAACTATACAACATTTTTATCTAAAAATAAATATACAGTAATGAGTAATTCAAATTTTATAAATTTTGTTAACTTTCTTAATATTCAATTATTTTGATTTAATAAATTTAATTTTTAGGAAACGAGCAGTAAATTAAATATTTTAGAATTATACAAGCATTTTTATGCTTAGGAATTTTAAGAAAACATTCTAGTTCAATTAATTATCTTCTTTTGAAGCTAAACATGAACAATGAGGAAAACCCAATGTGGTTACTTGCTGGTTTAAATTTTGGAAGCAGTGTATACATTTTTTTCCAATAAAAAAAATGTTGTTATAAATATTTCAAGATGCTTATACTGAAAATAATGAAATATCTTATACAGTAAGATTCTAAATATTTTTTATGGATAATTGAACTGTATTCCTGCTAAAAATGTAAGTAAATTATTAATTGAAATTAAAGTAGCAAGAAAAGAAATGATAAGAAGAAAAAAAACTTAGAAAACTGAATAAAATATCTGAAACAGGTGTAAAGAAAAAATGTGATGCAGAAAAATCTTCTCTGTGCTAACAAATCATGCATAACATTCTGAAAAGTTTCCTACCCTTCTGTCATGAAGAAATAGTTGAAAAATCAATTTTGTGTCAACTGTAGACAATCCATAACAAACAGAATTACAGTCATATTAGAAACTTCAAGCAAATTTCTTTTTAAGGAAAAAAAAAACAATATCTTATTTATTAAGAAATTTCATGAAGTCTAAATTCAGAATAAAAATTCATACAAAGGATTATAGTTATTTAAAATATTTAATAAAAGCAAGACACAGATTCATGAGGTAAGAAGAAAAAATTTCTGTACAATTTATGGAAACATTTATCAGAATTAAGACTGAAATAATAATTTTTAAGTTAATTAATATTTTTAATGTGTCAATTAAAAGGATATACAGAAAATCTCAGCAGTATTAAATGAAAATTCCATATGAAAGTCAAGTTATACAGTGTTTTAGTAGAACACATTATTATAAAATTGAATATTATTAATATTTAGCATTAGTATAACACTACTATATTTTAATAAAATATTGCTCACATGTGAATTTAAAATAGCCTAGCACAATGTAATGCAAATTAAAATCAAAACATGCAAGTTACTTTAATATATATATGATAAAAATGTTTTCAGATTATATTTTTAGAATACATTTATGAACAAATAAAGAATATTTAATACTATTAGAAATTACAATAAAGCAAAAGATCTATAAAAGGAATTCTGTTTTTAAAAGATCAATATGTGTTGTATATTATATATAAATTCTAGTGAATAATATAGACTTGTATAATTCATATAAAATATATATGAATAATTCTCTGCATTAACATCTGTAATAAAACAGAAAGAAAAAAAAATGTTCGAATGGCTACAAATATATCAGGTACAAATTTTAAAGACATTGTATTTCTATTTCAAACATTAATATTTATATTATTTTGAAATAGTTTAGAGGTAAATCGTTTTGAATCCTGTTCAGATCAAAGAGCATTGGAAAAATCCCTAAACCACAAAATAAAAACATTTTTAAAAATTTTTTGGTTCTGATAGCATTAAAAAATAAAAACTGAGTAGTCAAAATACTCATATTTCTTTCCCCTTTTTTTTCAATTATTTTTACCGGTCATTTGCTGTGATTTTTTTTAACAATCAATATTTATAATTAAAAAATGAAACCATTCAAAACCAGATTTTAAAAAAACTGTTAATACTTCGTTTTCTGTAGCTCATTTCTAATATTTTTGGAAAATACGTGGAAATAAAAACAAATTTGCTTCTAATAGCTCTTAAATTTTGATAGCTGATCATTCCGGTGAGAATATAAAATGAAAACAAATGAAAGTAGTTGCTTGACTGATTGATCAGGATGTTATTGAAGCTATAGTATTTGCGGGAATGTAATCGCCAGGATTTATTTAAAATGTTAGACTGAGCCAAATCAGAAAAATAAATAAATAAGAGTTGGGTTCAATTAGAGTGTATTTTCTGAATTTTATATGTTTGTGCATATAAGCATATTTTTGGAATCAGAGTCGTGGCCGAAGACAGAAAAACACTTTGAATCTTTAACATCAGTTTTGTTTTGTTTCCATTGCAGGAGGCAAGTTTTATGAACAAGTAGAAGAGATGAACACAGAACAGAATGATCCAAAACATAATGAGGAAAACCTAAAAGAGAATGAAAATAGTTTTCACAGTGCTTAATATATTATGATAGTCTAATAGGGATTTCTAACACATGTCAAATTAGAGAATGAAAACACAGATCTTTTAAAAAAACGTGCTAGACTTGACATTTTTTATCCTTCACTCGGGGCGTGAGAATCGCTGGCTAAAGCATTTTATAGAGCTATCTGTTGCCTTACTCAAACAAAAAAAGTGGAATGAGATCACGATGTACAGATTGAAGGTTACGAAACGAGCCCGTGACGCTAGGGTCAGTGGCCGGGTAACGTGCCCACAAAAGTTGACTTAAGTATCGTTGATGTTTTCTAGCTTATGAAGCAAGTACCACAGTAATCTCCCACCAGCGAGTCTGTGGAGAGACGAATGATTTTAAAGCGACAAAAATTATGGCGAGCGTGTGAAAGCGTTGATGCGTCGAATGAGGGACGGCTTTGTATTTCCCTGCTGCGTCGAGTGAGCGACGGGTTTGTTGGTTGTTAGATGGCGCCAAGACAAATCAGAAGGTTAAGTTGTCAAGGTCACCAATGTACCGATTGAAGGTCGCGGTAAGAACCCGCAACCCTCACGCCAGTGGCCGAGTAACATGGCTATAATACAAAAGTCGACTAGAGTATCGTAGATGTTTTCTAGCTTATGAAGCTTACGCCATAAGAATATAAGGCAATATTTTAGAATAAAGTTAATATATGGTGAATTCAGCTAAAAATTAGGAAATGATATTTTAAAAAAACTCAGCATTTTTTTTCTTCCGCTTATCTTTCTCAGAATTAATCGATTTCATATACAGTTTATTTCTTAGGGATAAGTGGTAAGCATTACATTTTATAAAGCTTAATTTGATTTAACAGTTTTTGAATTTGTCCTTTCGTCAGAGTAAAGATGATTCATAGAACAATGCTGTATTTTTATTTAACACGAGTATCCTTATCCTTATAGTGTAGAAGGTTAACTTATTTTATAGGGAATTAAGTGTTGGTAAGTAATGTAAAAATATGTTTATATTTTTTTGGTTTTTAAAGTATAGAATAAGTATTAAAATAGATATTAAAAATCGGACAAGAGTTTTTGATAATTTTTTTTATTTTAGAATCCCGGTTCGGAAAAATTATTTTTTGAAAATGTCTGTCGGTCTATCAGATACAGTAGACGGTAGAAATTTGACAAATTCTTTATACACCTAATATGTAGATTTATATAAAATTTTATGCTCTATACATTCAAAGGAAGTCTGTTTATCCGGTTTTTCGAGTACAAACACGATAGCTATAAAAGGCAAAGAATTAGAAAGATAAGTTTCAGCTCAGGATTTTTATGCATAGTGAAAAGACCCATCAAATTCTGAATAAAATTCAACAAGATATTGACGTTCTATATTTCAGAAGTATGTAAACGCGAGAATTGAAAAACACATTTTATATTATATTATAATTTTATGTGATTTTGTAAGTAGATTTGTGTCCCATTCTTAGTTTAATTTGTTGAAAAGAACGCGTTTTTAAACATACAAATTCGATTTTCGGATAGTTTTAATAACAAACCAGGGATTAATCATCAACAATCTTGATGCAATACATTCATCAAAATTCCTAAAACCACTTCAAAAGTAAATATTAACTCTGTACCCCTTTAGATTTTCGAATGTGATTATATTCTGTTTTTCGTATTATATTATAAAAACAAAAAAAACTGATTATGCATTTTTGATGTTTTTCTTTCCTTTAAAACAAATATAAAATTTGATGCGAATTTACAATTTTGGTCCCAAAACCGAATAAATATTTTATTTATCTAAATCATTTTGTTTTTGTGTTATCAGTACGCAGACAAAAATATTTATAGACACCAGGACATATTTAATCAAAGATTTGTTGTATGTCTACAGTCCGCTATATACCAGTAAATAAATTTGTAAACATTACTGTTTTTAAATTTTTGAATTATCTTGCTCATATGCACTCAGACAGAGAGACTTCCTTTGTGTCAATATCTTCCAAAATTTGATAGAAGTCTGTAAATTTTATGCTATAATATTTATCAAATTTTATAGTCGCATCTGTTTTTGAATTACCGTTTTCACAAACGGATCCGAAGATAAATGGATAAAAAGATTAAAATGCATCATTTCTGCAATGCAAAATTTCCATTGTTTAATTGAAACAAGTAAAAAATTATATTATTCACTTAAAGCTAAAGGAATTTAAGTTTAAGTAACTTTCATCACTAGAAAAAAAATTGATCATAACAAGTTTTCATTAATTATCATGATATGAATACAAAGTATTTTTTTTAGTCAGTTCAGTGTCCGAATTGGTATAAATTGAATGCGAACAAAATATTCTTTTCCACAAATGTTTCCCTAGTTAATAATGAAATTAATCTTGTGTCGTGAATATCGATCTTATCGTATAGCTAACGTAAAAGTCTTCAAGAAAAAAAACTATGCCCCTTTGTTTTGTTTTGGTTATTATTATTATTTTGCTCTTGATCGTCTGTTTCGCGCGAAAGTATAAATGAGATTTTAATGCGTTTGTTATTTAGCAGGCTTCTCGGGTCTGAATGGTAAAAGTAAAAGAAAATGGCAAAAGCTTCTTTCCCAGAATATGTCCACAAATGGAATATTTTTCTCTAAATATTAAAGTACATTTCTTTAAATAAGAATTTCTTCATTTGGCAAGGAAATTTTATTATAAGATTGCTATGTATTTTATGATAGATAAGTATAGAAAATAATGGCTTGTCTTGATGCAATAACTAATTTATATTATATATAATTAGACAGATGTAAGCAACTGAAGTGAAATTAGTACTCTGAATTTGTATGCAGTGTATTCTCAAACACAATTTCACCAATTGATTGGTGTTGCCCTATCTTGAAAGCCACATTAAATCTTCTGGGTGAAGAAACATAAGCAGAAAAAAAATATTCATGAACAGATAAGCACAAAATATATCATGGTTGTTTCTATTTTGTATACTCAACATTAAAATATCTGAAATGTAAAATAATTTTAAAATAGCTATTTTAAATTTCAGGCATTTTTTTCCATTTTAATATCATTTTATCTTTGCATCAGATCAAAGCATTTATTTTATAAAATTTTTAGAACTGATATTTAAAAAATAATTATAATTATTCCTCTACAAAGTAATATTCAACTTTTTTTTTTTACTTAAAAGTACAAATTCCAATTTTGAAAAAAGTGAAACTTTCAAAAATTTTCAGCCCTCATACCGAAAACGTTTTCAAAAAGAGTAAAAGTTACATTTGAAAAAATAACATTTTTCTAATATAGTGGAAGAAGAAAATTTAGCAAACAATGCAAATAATCTATCATGTTTCAAAGTTCTTTTTACTTTTGAGTAATTTAATCACAACTTATGATATCATTTCACTTCCACCAAAATGATTTCAATTTATTATGTTTACAAAATATAAATAAAAATATTAACTGATAATAAAGTTTTTCTATTCACTGAAGAGATACAGGTAATTATGCTTTTGCTTCATAATTCTGGATCAATCAGCAACAATTCCTTCAATCTGTTCTTAGTGCGCATGCGCATTTATCGTAACATTAAATTATGCTAATCTAGATTCATTAGACACTGGAAAGAATCTCTCTTCTGCTATAATTTTAAAGTGCAATTATAAATCATTCAAAAAGCTTTTATCATCACTAAATAAATTTTCAAATAAGAATTGAAGCTGAATTGAAATAGAAATATCTAAAAATAAAAATGTATTGATTTCCTATATGTTTCGAGTTTTCCAGAAACAGGAAAAATTTGAAATATATATATTAACCGCTTCGCATACAATGGCTTGTCAGACATGCGCATCGAATGACCGAATCTTTATTTTCAAGTCTGCAACTAAGCCACAGGATTTAATTAAATACGCAAAAATCAATTCGAAACGCTTCCCAAATACTCTATATATAATTTAAAAAAAATCAAATTAACAATAAATGACAAAAATAGAATGTGGTTAATGCCCTAAAATAAAAAAAAGAAAAAGAAAAAAAAGACTTTTCTTATCCTTTTCTAATTATTGAATTAACTTTTTAAATCAATACCTTCTTAAGCTTTTTCCTGTTTGTAAGCATTTATGTCGAGGAAAAAACTTTGCAATTAACAGGAAACAACTTTAAAAAATGAAGCCTTAATCAGTGAAAAAGTTTCAGCACATTTTTATAACATTCTCCTTCTGTCATCCTGTAAACCCTCTGAATATATAATGGAATGAAATAATGCCGAGGCCAATTCTTAAACGTTTCAGCAGTCAGCAAAAGTGTTATCCCTCTCTTCCGAATTCAGCGTATGGCAATAGACAGAGATGGACTATTGTCGTCGTCTGGGGCCTTTCCTATTAGCACAAGATGCTTTCTCACTCACATAGCAACCCTCTTTGTCGAGAAACGCAAGAATGCGGAGGGAAAAGGGTTAAGTGTAGAGAGAAATCAACTAGAGTCGATGACAGGTGAATTGCAGAGCGAAGGAGGAATGTTGAGAGGCGTATTCGAGGGTGAGGACAAGGCATTCTGGGACTGACGAACCAAGAGAAAGGGAGTCATTCGGAATCGGGAACGGAGGAAGTGAGAGAGAGGTCAGTCTGAGACGAAGACTGGCAAAATAGAAAGATGATGGGATAATTTTGTTAAATTTCCTATTTTTGTTTTTATGTGTGTGCTGTGTCCCGTATCTACATATTAATAAAATCTTGGGATTAAAATTGGATGTGATCGCTGTCTTTACCTCTTATATAAAAGAAACCCCACATCTTACAGCAACACTAGGGATATTTTCGGATATATATAATTTTGAACCGTGGTCAGATGAAGTGGATGTTACCCGAGCTGGCACCTCCCTCCCTCTCCACTCACCATCACAACAGCGGGAGGGCATATGGCCCTGAAGGATTTAACGTGCAACAGACCACCTTACACGAAGGTTCTTCGGTGGAATCGGGTTCGGTGGAACCTGATACGGCTCACGAACCCAGTCCGTACCACCAGGCCACTATGATCCTTGAAAATGAGAAAATTAAAGGTTTAAAGTTTGAAAGAAAATGAAAACAAATGGCTAGATGAAGAACAAGTATAAGCGCATTTAGAATCGGGCTTAAAGAATGGAAGTGTGCGAACCAGGAAAATCAGAGGAAAGATAGTAGGAAGGACTTGTCAAAACTAATCAGAGGAAGGATAGTAAGATGGATTGGTCAGAACCAATCAGAGGAGGGATAGAAAGCAGGACTCGTCAGAACCAATTAAAAGCGAATAACAAGAAGCATTTGATGATTCGAAATACAATGAAGAAATCAGATTAGCTCCTTTGAAACCAGTCGGATCTAAAAAATATCGCATATCTCCAGTTTTAGCTATAAGACATTATATAAAGTTTTTTTTTACTTAAGTTGTTCCTTTAGTTATTGCGCTCACATATATGCGAATATAAAGACAAACAGTTCATCATTTGTCGGATTTTGCCTAAAATTTAATGCGCACCTAGAATTATGTTAATAAATTTATATAGAAGACTTTATCCATATAGGTCATTGCAGTGTTTTTAGTTATAATTTTCATTTGCATGCGAGTAAACAGATTTCCATTTGACGAATTTTATCCCACTTTTATTTTTTTAAAAAAGAATCTACAAATTTTGTACTAAGACTTCATTTCAAATTTGCTGTACTTTCAGTGGATTTTCGAGCTATTATGTTTAAATAAAAAGATACAATCAGATTGAAATGATTCCAAAAAAAAACACATTTTTTTTAATCATACAGTTTTGAAATGTAAAATTTCGCAAAAATATCGAAGACGAATTTTTCTTTGTATAGGAAGAAGTAAATTTTGTGGTTAAAACGAAATTCAATAAAGAATATATATTCAGAAAATTGTAACGACCTCATTTTAAGCCGAGATTTAATTTATTTGTGCACGTTTGAAATCAGATCTGAAATTTGAGTTAATCCTAGTTTGAATACGAGTTTGAAGCTCAATGAAAATTTCATAGCTCCGCTTCTTACTGCGATGCAGTTTAAGAAGTTCCAAATGAATAAGAATTTTTAAGAATTATAGAATTAATTTGATTAATTATTGATAGCAGAAAAAATGTCAACTTGATTCAGATTGAATTCGCCAATCAGAATAAAATTTGAAAAAATTTTGAATTTTATCATTAATTTTTTGCAGATTTATATTTTAGGATTATATTAAAGAAGCTTTATGCCTTTAAGAGAAAATTATTTTTAGAATGATATATTTCTCTAAATAATAAGCTAATCGTCTTATCTATTCTCTATATTTGCAAATAAATAAAAAGATTTGACAGAGTTAAAGACTCAGTTTCAAGCTATTCACGTAATTAGATTTTAACTAGAGATAATCTTTATCAAAAAAAATAATAATAAAAGTTGGTTCCATTTCTCTGGTTTCATTTCTTTTCAACAGAGGAGAAGTTTTTTTAAACTTAAATAGAATTAACCTTGATTTTTTTCCTCCATTTTCTTAGTCATTTTTGTTTTTATAGAGTATTTCAGAAGAGATAATTAGAGGTGTCTTCCAAGTGGGTGGAGTTCAAACAGACAGGTGAGGAAGGAAACAGGTTGTATGCAATAGGTATGCGAAGTTCAGCGACAGAATTCGCCGAAATAGTAACCCAAGAGTTTCATCGTTTTTAACGTCTTATATGAAAGATATTGATGAAAACTGGTTCTATTTGCGGGATCTGCAGTTAAATTTCTTTGTTTTTGTAAAATCAAGGGAACAGTACCTCGCATTTTTGAAGAAAAAAAATCGATATACGAGTTTTTGAAATAAATTTAATATAAGAATTTAAAAAAATTATGTAATTTGAATCAATAAGCAACAAATAGTATTTTAATGTAATACGAAGTATTGCTTTTGAAATTTGAGTTAATTTCTGTAAAAGGAGATTGGAAAGAGAAGATTGCTTACATGTAATGCTGTTAGTGTGATTTTGAACTTCGACGAACCGGCATACCTTTCGATGGAAATCTAATTGCAAATAAATATATGTTATGTGAAAAAAAAGGAATTCAAGTAATTTTGCCGTATTTTGCATACTTCCGGGTACCTCAAATCAAATTTTATTCAGCTTTGGGATATTTTTATAACTAACTGATTTGACAATTAGCTTTTTACGGAAAGATGAGAAAATCCACTTTCCTGAATAAACTATAAATGTATCGACTTCCCTTACCCTTAAAAAAATATGGAATTCATATTTAAAATTTCATTTCGTTTTTGATATGACAAAAATATGACTGTTACGTAATTAGTCGATACAACTGCTGTGTAGAAAATTTGCACGACAAAACACACACACACGAAAAAAAAAGATTAAAATGAAATCTGCTATGCATATTTCAATGTATCTTGTTAGATTCTTGAACAGCCAAGCACCATGTGCTCGCACAAATTAAATTATATTTTTATTTATTTTAATTGTTTTATTGAATGAATCACTTTAGCATTGCAAACGATCCAAAATTTTTTGTCTCGTATTTATTGTTTAAAAAATATCAAATTTCCTATTTATTCCATTTCATATAATCACGTGCTTAAAATGACATTTTCTAGGTTTTATTTGCTGTAGCCATTGCTTTAAAAAAATCAGAGCTTTTGTAAATGCAATGGCAATGCGTTATTAAAAGCCGATTTTTTGAAATGCTCGTGCAAGTAATAAAATTTCAATTTTTTGCCTACGGATTTTTGTTGACGCCACAAACTTCATTCCCAAAATAACATGTTTTGACATGGCAAAAAAAGAAAAGAAAAAAGATCGAAGCTGTTTTAACGAAATTAACAGAAGGTAGAAATCTTACTTCAGAGTTAATGTTGAAATATAGCCAATTTTTAGAAAAATGTTAATTTTAACATTGGCAAAAATGTGATTAATTGGTTTGAGGAAGGAATAGAATTTGAATTACATCATAATAAAACATTAAATTTTAAAAATTTATCAGAATTACAAACATTAAATTTACAACTATTAAAAAATAATAAAACTACGAAATTTTTGTATTAATAATGAGGCTGACTGTATTAATATGGAACAAATCTCTTCAGAATTTCAGATTGATAAAAGTTTTTAATCATTACCAGTATCTCCAAAAGTAGTTCCACGACAAAGGTAAAGTTTAAAACTTTATAACCACCGACTTTATTTCCTATTGGTACATTTTTAATAAACCAAAAAGCAATTTATTTTATTAGCCTTTTTTCAGCTAATAAACTGTATAAAATTGTTTTCGGATGACTTGTTACCTACCAGAAGAAACCTCATGCAGGTCGCTGATAAAGAGCTGCCACCAACACCACTTTTAAGTAAGGAAAAATATCTAAGAAAACTTTTCCTAGATTGATTGGCTTCTAATTAAAGTTCTTTGAAAGTGCAACGGAGCATAAAATGTAATGAAGTTGTATTTAAAAAATTCACTGAATTCAAAGATTTTTCATTGGATATTGGTTATAATTGAAAATCGGTGGCAATGAGAAGTTGATTTGTTTCAGAATTTCGAAATGAATCGAAAGGTTATTTGGTGAACTTACAATTAATGAACTGTTGCTTGAAGTTGTTTTGCTTCATGTAAATGATATAAAACTCTAATATTTCTTGCATTTTATAAATCTCTTCTCCTTAGAGTTATTCTAATTTTTTACTATCTCTTCATTAATATTCTAAAGTTTCAGTTTTACTATCTATCACTATTTGGATTTTTACAACATCAATTAATGCAATAAATCATTTGTTATTGTAGAGAAGGCATAGAAAAAAGTTTGAAATATTAATAAATTTGTTAAAAATGTTAAGCATGTTATAGAAGCACGGGTTTCAAATTGTATCGATGTTTATGAAAAATATTGAATAACGTTGTACATTGCAACAATATGGAATGGAATTAGACATAAAAGATTTTGCACTATATATAAACCTACTTCAAAATTTGATTCTTCACTAATTTATAATCACATAATAAGAAATTTAGTTATTTTTTTTATTTCCATTTAGATTCAACATAAAGGGTGTTTGAGAAGGATCTCTTTATATATATATATATATATATATATATATATATATATATATATATATAGGGAGAGGGTGAGATAATAGTAGGAATTGAGAAAGAACGCAAAACTACATTTGCAGTCACAAGATATTCCACCAAATTTTGGTATATTTAAATCATAGTATTTTTTAGAACTATCAAGTTTACATTTTTCTAAAAGTACAGACCCATCAGGCAGTGACCTCGAAGTTGAATTTGATTAAAAAACATTCAGAAGTGCCTATAGCCTACTATATAGGTGGTAAATATGTTTAATAAAGTTCAGCTCTTCGTTTTAAAATTATTGATTCAAAGAACCAAACAAAAGAATTTTTTTGTACAGTAGGAACGGTAACATATTTTACTTACAGCTAATACAATTTTGTTTCACAGTAGGAAAAATAACAGATTTTACTCAAAATATGATAGAAGCGTACAAATTGGATATCAAGACTATACACCAAATTTCATTCGTCTAGCCTAAAGTGTTAAGTTAAATTTGTTACAGAAAGGCAAGAAATTTCCAATTATTTCCGAAATTCTAAAATGTGGAGATTTGTCAGAATCTCGGGTTTTAATTTTTCGACAATTGTTATATTTTCACTATACAACGTACACAAAAAATACACAATCGGTTCTCGTATTTTTGAGTTACCACAACCCAGCAATTAAATCGCTAACAATTGTATTTCTAATGGACTTTCCACACAACTATTGTTCGCCAATGACACAGGTTAATAATGCGCAATTTATCAGAGAATGGCAGAAAATTTTGAGCACACCATTCTCGCAGGTTTCAAATGAAGCTCCCAATGATTAAAATATCGAGTCATTTTTCTAGATAAATAACTAAATGAAAATTAAGAAAACGCTGCAATGTGCCGGTATCGTATGACTTTGAATAGATGCTCATGCTTGGTTGGGAGGGCTTTCCTCCTTCACCTTGTATTGTTATCTGCAAAAGGGAACAATAATTTACCGGGAGTCATTGCATTACTCAAGGACAAAGCGCCCTCTGACAATAACTTTCCTCAAGGTTTTAGTAAGGAATGAGAGCCGATACCGAGAGCATGAGATCAAACGTTTAGTTTTTGTTTCTCCTTCTCAGTGTTCATGAAAAAGCAAATCTAACAATTACTATTGCATGTCTGCATAATATTTTAAGATTCATGCTATTATGAAAAATGTAAACGGCAATATGATTGTTTAAAATATAAATAAGAACATAGTATTTATTTTTAGTTTGCTGAAAATCTGTGCGTATCCAAAGATTCAAAAGGAATGTAATCTAGAGTTTAACACCGAATTACAATAAAAATAAAATATTTAGAAACATTTTGGGTATTTAATTCAAATAGAAAATAGCCGATATTATGATACTAATACATTTTTACTACAATTTTAGACTTGATTATGAAAATGATTTTAAGTTTCGAATATAAAGTCTTGAAATATTTAAAAATTCTCTTATTTATTTTTGTCTTATGAAATATATTACCTTTCTTTATCATGTGAGCACATGATGTTTTGGTTTGAGGTTTTTGAAGCCTCAAAATGCATAGGCAACAAATTGGCGATGCTTTTGAAGCATCAATTTTTTGCTTTTAGGGTTATTAAAAAATAATGCAGAATATTGTCATATTTAGCGATTTATCACCACCTAATGTCACAACTTGATTTCCAAATTATTAATTCCCTGAATTCTTATGGATTATCTTAAGTCATTAACCAGTTTAAACCGGTTTGAAACAATCAATGATGCAATGAATGAATGAGATGAATTTTGTAATAAAGACTTCATTGATTCAATAGTTTCTAACCAATTAATGCAGAAAATTTATTCCTCTGCACTAAATCACTCCTGTCTTCGTTCACCATATTTTTCTATCTATCTCGTTCGTACTTCCCATTTCCCACTTTTTTTAGTAGAAAAATATGAATTAAAAAGAAAAATTCCAAAAAATTATTCTTATTTGAGATCTGAATGAAGAAACGTTGTGTTCTCAATAACAAAGTGAATGCAGTTGCAAAAAATGACAACTAATTAAAAAATATGTTTTATATTGCGACTTTCACAGAATTGATTGTGCAATTTAAATTTTTAGAAATAGTTTTTTAAAACCACTTGTAGGATATTTTGGAAAATGGCGCCTGTTTCATTATTCGAATTTTTTGAAATCTTAGCTTGACCGATATAAAGACGACAGATTAATAATATACCGTGTCTACCATTAAATCATTAAAAGCTTTACTAATTTTGAATAAATAGTATTGCCGTTGAATAAATAGCTTTGTTATTTACTTCCTTCAATGATAGATTTCAGATTAGAGATTTTTTTATTTATTTGCGTTGTGCTATTTACGAATTTTAGAATAATTTTTCGAAAATAAATTTAAAATATTGGGTTATTAGAATTTTTAAATTATAATTATTCAAATTTCTGTCTATTAATATTGACAATTGGTATCATTCTATCAAATATAAGTTATCATATTCTTATATGTTTTACAATTGCAACTTTATAAATATTGAAAAGCTTCTTGAACATTTTGTACAAATAAGAATATCGTGCTAAAATAGCACTGTTCTAAATTTTTTTAGTATTCATTTTTTAGCTTTTAGTCTTCCTTTTTTGATATTCATACTACCTTGAAAACAAGAAAAGAAAAATAAAACACTCAAACTTTATTGAAGAATTAAAAATGGCGCTGTAATATCCACTGCAAATTGATATACTAAATCAAATGATTTCTTTTAAGAATTTACATACATAGTCTAAGCAATCACATAAAATTTCACCGAGAAGAAAACCATCTTTTTATTAATAATAATATAAATTTCCAAGAATCATTCTAATATTCTTCATAAATTTAATATTCTACAAGAAAGGTAAATATTCTAATTCGTTTTAGTAATATTTCTATTTTTTTAAAATATTTTTTGTTCTTGTATTTTTATAAAAATCTTAATTTCTTTATCAAAATGAACGTCGGAACGCAATCGCAAAAACGTTAAGTATTGATAAATATACTTTAAGGTAAATAGGAATTTCAGCATAATTGTATATTTTAACTTTACAATTTTTTATTGTCTTCTGGTTTCTGATTATATTTCTTCTCATAATTTTTAGTTAAAATATCTTATGTTATTCAAATAAATGGAATCTAAAATGTTTCTCAATTTCATTTCAAAATAACTTAAATAAAATAATTTTTTTAGTTAAATTAAAAATAATTGATAATTAAAAACTCTCCAAAATAATTAAAATTTTGTGTTCGATAATTGAAAAATAATTCTATAAAAATAATTTATTTTACTCCTATCTGAGAGCATGGTGAAATTTCCCCAATACTGATAAAAATAAATGCGCATCTCAGTGTATGTATGCGCGTCTATATATTTGTTCTCAATTGAATTACGTGCGTGCGCGATGCGATAGAGAGGAAGATTCCCGTTGATGAAAGCTTAACCAAAGGGATTTTGTTTAATATTTACGTAATTCACGAGACGCATAACAAAGAGAAGTTACATTATTACAAAATTTAGAAAATAAATCATGCGTTTACATTTTCACAGCGCTGCGATTTTGTGAATGATCTCCATTATCTTTAAATATACAATGAAGAGTGCATACTTAAGGAAATTAAAATAACTAGGCATAAGTCTCTGACAATTTTATGGAATCGTGGATATTAAACTATATCTAAACAATTTCAATGCAATAAAAGATTTCAATGCGACTAGTCTATATAAATAAAAATGAATCGCCAAATGTGTTACTAAGCACAAAACTCGAGAACGGCTCAATCAATTCGGCTATTTTTATTTAAATACTTTTATGAAGATATGAGGAACGTTCTTTTAGAGAAAAAAAAGGAAATGGGAGGAAAATAATATAAACGATATTTTTCTTACTTTCCTTTCTTTTTTTCCTTTTGTTTCTTACTTCATTTCCTCACTGCCAAATGAGTAAGACTCCAGTTTGTTTTTGTCCCAGCTAATGAAGTTAGGCTTAACATGTTTTCGACCGATTATTTCAAACGATTCTGTTCATTTTTTCAGTGTTTGACATGTAAATTAAACATTGTAAATTAATCGACTTTCCGGATTCCTTTTTATGTACATTTGAATTAAAATAAAGCAAAATTAAAGAAATTAAAAAATTCCAATCTGTATTTCGTCACCCCAACTGGCGTAGAAAATTCAAGCATTTACGTTGCCCCGATGGGCATTGAAAATTCAAGCATGTGCAGCTTGTTGTAATTATTGAGTTTCATTTAATTAAATATTGTTTTCATTTTTATTAAAAATTTAAAATATATATGTGTATAATACTGTTGTAGCTATCTCATTCCCGATCGATAAGTATAATAGATTGGAATTGATTTTAAAGAAATACGGACTTGATTTGTGGTTTTGCTTTATTTAGGATATGCACTGTAAATAAATTGCTTTTAGACTAGGTGTGTGCTTTTTAATGCATAGGAACTTGCGGAATAAAGCTAGTTTTAAATAAAGGCGTTCAAGATAAATAATTTAACAAATCAAATTCAAGGTGAATAAGTTAATTTCAAAGACAATTTCGTATGAAACAAAAGTCACTATGACGTGCTTAAAAATTTGAAATGCCGTTTAAAAATAAAATAATGATTAGTTCCCCAAACAGGTTAAGTCATTTCATTAGAAAATGAAATTCATTCCACCTCATGTTATTTTGTGGGTAAAATTTATGTAAAAAGACAGAAAGCGTCATGCGAACAGAAGATAAGAAAATTCTATTCATGGTTGATTGCAGAACACAGTTATATTACACCAGCATGACAAGAAGAAAAGAATTCGGAAAACTAAGGAATTCCATTAAATTAAAGAATTGTTGTGTCTTGAACTAAATGATTTAAAATAAAAAAAATAATAATCATTTCTGGCATGACACGCAATGATTGATCAGAATTTTTACAAGGAAATCCTATTGAATTAATAGGTTAAAGTTAAAGCAGTTTCGTGTACGAAGGACATAATACGTGACTCATCAAAAACAATTTAACAGGTAGTAGCGCAAGAATAAGAATTTTATTAGAACAGCTTCATAATCTATGAATCACGATCTTCAGCTCTGCTCACGAAAAAAAAATCACTATTTTCTTCTTTCAGATTGGCGACATTTGCTAACAAAAATATTGAAAAATCTATACTACTATTATAAATGTGAAAGTTTGGAAGGATGGATGGATGATGTTACTCAATCGTGTCATAACGACTGAACGAAATTGGATGAAATTTAGTACAGAAATTATAATATAGAATAGAACATAGGCCACAATTTATTGCGGTTAATTGAGTGGTTAATTTTTTTGTTAATTAAAAACTAACTTTGCCGCCAAAAATCTTCATTTCCCTACCGCCAAATGAGTAAGGCTTAACATGTTTTCGACCGCTTATTTCAAACGATTCTATTTTCTTACTGTTTAATGCATATAAAATTAAACTTTGTTAATTAATCGATCTTTCGGATTCATTCTCAAGTACTTTCGAATTAAAATAAAGGTATTTTTCCGTTAGCCGAACGAAAGCGAAAAATCGCCAAAGAAATTAGGAAGAATTCTACATTATTTGGCGATTTTTTCGCTTTAAATTCACCGTAAGAAATTTGGAGGAATTCTACTTTATTTGGGTATATTTCGCTTGGATCCGGCTTACGGAAAAGTAACGAAATAAAGCATAATAAAGGTAATTAAAATTTTCTTGTAAATAATAAAGTCTTGTTTTTTGAAGCGCTTAACTTACGAATATTTATTTTATATTCGTAAGTTAAGATAATATATAAAAACGGATATTATTAGTAATCATCACGTGTAGCTTTAATAATAATAACAGGTTAATGAAATAAATTATTGAGTCATTTTATATCAGTTATGAATTTAGGGTTACAAACTTCTAGGAAGGATAAGGTTTACGTAGAGAACTAAGAAACTCATGTCAATAATTAGTCGAAAGTGATTGCAACATGCGGTAGATGGCGTACGTGCACGGGATTACAGAGCATTTCATTAAAAGAATCTTCATTTCAGCATTCTGCAGCAAGATTTAGGGATGTATGGCAAATGACAACTTCCTTATTCATTAAAAATATTATGAAATATGAAATTTTTATATTAATTGAACATTGAAAAACAGTTTATTTTTTTAGTTTTTCTGGAAAATTATTTCCCTAGATATATGCAAAATTTTAAGCAAAGTCATTTGAAAAACTTCTGAACTAAAAGATTTTTGCTCTGTACAACTTTTTTTTGTCAATAAGGTAATTTTTCCCAACTTTTAAATACGTAATTGAAAAAAAACTATTATAATAAAATATATCAATCTTTTACTATGCAAATATATATTATTTCAGAGCGTTTTTCAAAAAAAAAAATCCCTCAGAACATAGTCACGTATCATGGAAACTTAATTAAAAATCGACAAAAACCTAAATACATAATAAATTTGCTTCATTTGAAAGATCACTTCCTTAATTTTGGGATGCAAAAATTATTTTTGTGCTGCATTTTTTTCAGAAATTATCATCGAAGAAAAAAATCAGAATTTTGTATAGTTTAACCTTTTACTGCATGAATTAATAAAGTGGTTTCAAAGTTGAAAGGGTTTTATTTAATTATCAATAAGGCATATTAAAAGAAAAAGAATGATTTTTTTTCTGAACCATATATGGACTTGTATACATAATAAAAAAACAGATGAAATGCGGAAAAATTATTAGCCGTCGAGAAAGATGAGAATATCGACTCCATGAAAAAAAATTGTCAAAAGGTACTTCCGTTTTATTGTTATCGTTTTTTGAAAAGGAATTACTCGCACTTCAATTCTGCTTTTTCACCCACTTGCACAAAAGTGATATTATTTCAAAATTTCATAAAATCAAAGACATTTTTTTTTGCGTTTTATTATTGCTAAATATATATTTGATGGATTAAAATGGTTTGAATTATTTTATAATACTTAATTTGGAAATAAAACTGAATCAATACTGCAAAATAATATATGGACCCATATGCGGTAAAAGGTAATTTTTTTATAAAAAAATTCAAGTTCATATCCCTCCTCCCATCCTCCAATGTGCATATGTGAGAAGTTTGATATTTGTAGTCGATATTTGTAGTTGATATTTGATCAGCTCTATCCAAATGATCCGCCAACACGTACTTGCATTCATCTTTATTATTAATAAAAATAAAGCAAGATAAAGTTAAAAGCATGAGCGATAAAGATAAAATTATAAAATCAACCAAAAAAGATATTTTTACATTTTAGAGTAAAGGTCCTTTTCATACTAATTATTATTAGTTCGAATATTCCCTTTATTGATGCATCAAAGTAACCGGTTATGGAAATTCAATTCTTATCATCCAGAACACACTCTGAATTTAACAACGGTCCTTTATCTCATCAGTCGCTTGATCTAAATTGAATGTAAAAGTGGCAACGGGTTGTCCCAGAAGGAAAATTATCTGTCATGATGCACTGAATGACGAGTGTTTTCTGTGTCTTTAATGAGTTGAAACTTTCCGACGCTCCCAGATGCTTTGGGAATTGGTGTAGCCTAATACATTTTTAGGAAAATTAATTGTTCCTAAAGGGGGTTCAAGTCCCGATTACATGGTACATATTAAACACTCTTTAGTGTTTTAATTCTGGCATCCACCCAAAATCCATTTGTCAAATTTTATTATACCTTATTTCAATATTATTAAGTTTTATAACTATTTCTCTGAGATAATAAGTTTAAGGTATGTAATACTGTCATCTAGACCATGCTGCTTTAGTAGTTTGCATTTTGGAATACGAATTAGATTTTGATTCCTATTTTAATTTCTAAAGTTCATGCTCGTGTTCAAACTCTACTGTGATCCGTTTTGAATGCACCTAAGTTTTCAGGTTTAACCTTTTTATTACGAATTTATTTGAAACGCCTTTTATATTCGAAGCACATTTAATTTTTTCAATGTGTAAAGGCAACATCTTTTAATTAAGAATTCATTTATTTCTTATTTACAGAATATATACTCCTGCATGATTTTGAGATAATTTAAGCTAATTATAATTCCAAAAAAACTGAAACAAATTTAAATAAGTACTCAATTATACGTACTAACTATAGACACTAAATGTACCCAAAGAGTTAATATTGTTATAAATTTAAGATATCTGTCTATATTCGAAGGGAATTTTCAAGTAAGCAATTATTTTAATGCTTATATGATTTATTTTTTATTAATAAAAGAATAAAATGATAAATAAATGTAAAATTAATTAAATTTTAATAATTTTTGAAGAAAAAGCATTATTTGATGCAAATTTTAACAGTAAAAAAATTAGGATTGTTCTAAAGAAAAAATTATAATGTTTTCACTTTTTTCTTTATAAACTTACATGTGGGAAATAATTTAGAGTCTAATTAATTATTATCTAAGAATTTTATTGAAAAATAAAATTTTTATGTGTAATATATGAAATTTACGAAGTGTTGGAATTTTTTTTAACAACGCATACAATCATAAATATTTACATTCTAAACAATCATAAATAGTTTTCGAGTGTATTAAATATCAATTCTATTTCATTCATTACATTCTTCATAACATACTGAGTACTAATTATAAATTTCTTTTTTCTTGATTATTGTTTGAGATATGACGATGCTCTCACTGTAGAATTAAAAAAAAACATTCAGAAAATGCATTTGAAATTTTTATATGCTTATAAATAAGCATCACTTACAGGTCAATAGTTTGCTATAATTTTACTTCTAATTTTCTAGACAAATAAAAATATCATTGGAAACAGAAACGTAATTTTTTAAATACTGCAAGAAATAAAATTGTGAATATTTCATCTAAATTCCTGTTTTCAATCTAGTTGGATGCCTTAATAACTTCTATGAATTATTCGATGCAATTTTTGTAATCTTATCGAAAGATTAAATTAAATTTCGTCGACTGCATTTTTGAAAATTATATCCCAACACAGCAGCGTACAACAGAGATGGCATGTGCATAAAGGACTTCAAGTCACGTTAATAAATTCCATTACGAAATACGTGAGATTATTTCATGCTCTTGGAGATAATTCATTATGTAAACATTAGTGTTAATTTTACTTACTGAATTATTTTTTCACTTTAATCTTAATTTATATTCAACTAAATTATTCAGTGTGTAATTCGTTATATAAGGAATATTCATCAAACATCGTAGAAATTATGTCTTTCTATTTAAAGAAATAAGAATAAAAGGAATTATTAAAATATGTAACTGGGATAGGTTTCTTGTCTAGATTTTTGAATTTAGGTCATTTTTATTTCGAAATACACCAAAACAGAGAATAAATTCCTAACAGAAGATTCGAATATTTTTCAGCATATAATTTCTGTAAATATCAGGAAAATGATAATCGTTCCACTAAATTTTTGAGACAGCTAATTATGAATAAAATATTTATTTAAATGTAAAGTGTGGGATGCGCACACAATTTTTAGCCCAAGAGGGCCAATAAGTGAAATAACTACCATCTAGGCCCAACAAAAAAAAATTCAATGCATCCATTTTTTGACAAAAGTGTTAAGAATATTAAACAAGGATTACAAAGTATTGGAATTATGAATAATCATTGTACTTGAAGCTTTAGGCATAGAACCACAAAGTTATCTTCAAAAATCCATTAAAAATATTCAATAAACGTTTCTTGATATTAATTTTCTAGATATTTCATTTCGTTTTATAAATTTCAACTATATGATGAATAAACATTTGATCACTTGAGATTTCATAATTATTTGTCTATATTTATTGTTACCGATAACTCCAAAAGATCTTCTCCATTACTAACTTAGAGTTTAAATTAAAAGGAATGATTGTAATCCACAAAGCAATCCACTAGCTGGGGACTATAACTGAATCCATATTGCCATTATCAGCAATGGTAAAGCACTACCCAGTTTCTTCTAAAGTTCTTTTGATTTTCAATATTAATGTCTTGCATTAAATCTATAAGAGGTCAATTAAAGAAGGAATAAAAATTAGTCACTATAACAAAAATTGTATTCACTTTTTGTGTGTATTTGGACAAAACTGTGGTTTTGTATCTTATGGCACTTACGATGGACAGATTTGCTGAAGTGGTCAGCGATTTAAGCCGAATGAGCGTCTCTTGTTTTGCAGTAGCGCCAACTAGGGCCAAGAGTACGACTTTCGTTACTCACTTATGACATTCGCTTGCACAACCCCTTTTTGCAGGAAGGCACATTTACACTTCTTACAGATAGAACATAGAAGAATAATCAAGCCCAAACTGGAACTCGAACCCAGGACACCCAGATCAAGGGATAAACGCGCTACCTCTATGCCAGGACGGCAGCAAAAACTGTGTTCCCAAAACAAACAATAAAAGTTATATCTAAAAGACCCACTATTTTCATCGGTTCATTCCACTAATGAAAAAGATGTCTAACATGCATACTCGACTTTCTTTATCATGCTATAAAGCATAAATTAATTCTATTCGGGACTCGGAAAATAAAAATCTGAGCATTGGTGGAAATCTTGGTCTTGCCCCAAATCCATGAATTTTTGGAGGAGGCAAAGATATAACGTTTTTATTTTTAAGTATGAAAGAAAGTTTAGTGAGACCATTCTCGCCAATTCTCTTTCAGAAAAAAAAATTACAGAACATTATTATTCTCGTTCAAAAGTTAGAAAACACTTTGGGTATACTTTATCTTACTATACTAGCACTTACGATCAGCGATAAAAGTAAATCATTTAATACAGCGAATGAGGAAATAAGCCAATTGATTTACTACAGAACAGTGAAAGATGACTATCACCTCCCATTACGGAAGTCTATAAATCAGATTAGTTGAAAGGAATAATACTTTTGTGTGTGTCAAACGGTGTATTTTCATCTAGGAATTAAAAGAAATGTATCATCTTTTATATTCGAATGACAAAACGTATTTTTATCCTGAGGAATATAGAAAAAAATCGCATTTTATACTCAAGTAAATTAAATTTTATGACACAGTCTTTCAATGTCGTTTGACTGTGTCATAAGTTGTAGATTGTTAGTTTATCTATATAAATCTTCAATTTAGACTATTTTCTCAAAATTTCGCTTCAAATTCAGAATAGAGTATGAACCTTTATGCATGAATATATTATTCTATGAAACTAGATTATGGTAAGGATTTGGTTACTATGGTGATAATAAATGCTTAAAATCTGATTTAAATATTTGTAAAAAAGGCATCTTCATAATAAAAAATACTGTCTTTGTCTCCGTGAACATTATTCATTATCATTTAAGCCACAAACAGCGTATTTTTAATTTAGGGATAGTTTTTAAATAGGTATACATATCATTGCCTATTTAAATGATTATTGTTATTGAGTAACCAGTCAAGCTGTATGTGATATTCCTATGATTTCTTTATCCAGACTCCATATAGAAATCCGTGTTCTGTTTCTCAGCTTACTGGCATAAATCTCAGTTAACGTGTATCACATTTAGAGATTTGATACAATGCGTGTGGTACAAATAAATTGGATAGAATATTTATCTCAATTCTTGTATAGTGTACCAACTTTAATATAAGACTAGTGTTATTTTCGCGATTTGGAGATGGTAAAAATTTCCTTATTCACACTTTTTAATAGCTAGATATGTAGATGCCAGATAGGTGAATCTAATTTTTTTAAATTATAATTTTAATGTACAGCATTTTGATTTTTCTGATACAACATTCATAATTTCAATAGATTTTAATATTATAATTATAAAAAGAAAGTTATCAAAACAATTGAATATTTATTTATTTATTTATTTTTTGTATCGACGAAATATATTGCAATCATTCAAGAATGAAAATGATTACAACTAAGTAAAGATTTAACATTATTAAACTAATTCCCAGTTCACTTCCTATGGATTTAAAATAGATTATTGTTAAATCGAAGCACTTATATTGATGCAGTATGGGATTATATGTATATTGATTAGTATAAAATAAGTCAATGGGCAATTTCTTCATGCTATATCGTGATCGAAATTTATTTTTAGAAAGGTGCAAACATGTTTCAGATTTTTAATTAAAAACACGACCTTTTTAAGCAATTGTTCCGTAAATATAAAATAATTGGTAAAACTAGTCCTCTAATCTTAAAATTAGTTCAATTTAGTGAATTTTTATATTTTATTTGAAAACTCACAATTTTTTAAAAAGTCATCACTGGTCTCCTGTACCATTTTCCAAACACATTTCAAAAATATTAATTCATTGTTAATTCTCTATAGGTAAAATTACCTAGCCCCAAATAATTCCCCTAATTCAATAATTTTTTTGATAAAATTAAAATTTAGGAGCCTTAAATATGTTATCAGTTTTTGTCAGTCCTTCAATAGCTTTCCATTACCGAGATACCGTTTTATTACAGTTTAAATTCCCACTGTCGACAATTGGACCGACATCACAAATTAGGAAGCGCAGGTAACCAATCAGAATTCTCTTTATTTAATGTGCAAATATAATATTAAATATTAGTTTTGTTGTTTCATAAAAGTCGTTTTAAATGGCTATAATAATTTTATTAATATGTTTGACTAAACATCTGATTGCCGAGTTCGACTTATTTAGCTAACATTAGCGATATTACAATAAAATCACATTTCACTTCTGCTTATTAAAAAGGAATTTATGGTTTATAAATTTCAAGTTCAATATGAGGACCAAATGAAATAAAATCGAAGAAGGTGCTATTTTAAAACATGAACACTGGAAATAACACGGCTGGATCTTGAACAGGATCCTACTCAACGTATTTCAGTTAGTAATTTGCGATTCTTTATTTTATATTACGGTTAATATTATTTTAAAATGTGAAGAATATTCTTGTAGTATAAGTAATAGAGCTAAAAATATGCGCAGTATATCTGAAGATTAACACTTAATAAAATTCAAGTTAGTTGAATATACATCACTAAAATGATTAACAACAAACAAATGGTATAAAACCATGCAGTTATTAATGATATTAGAATAAAAGCTATGATAATATTTATCGGTTTATAAAATATCAAATCCGGTTTCAGCATCACAAAAGAAGTTATTTCCGTAACCATTCTGTGTGGCAACTACTGGTTACTGAGAATCGGGTTAGGTTAGGTGAGGTCAGATACAATGACTTAGCTGGACAATGGGTAATTTTAATGGGTATTTATATTTGTTGTCGGTTCTCACTGTAAAGACGTTCGTTTAATTCACTTCATAAAAATGGACTTAATTTGTAATATTCTATAATCTATAAAATTAGTAGATATATTGGGAAAAATTGTTACGAGAGGTATAGCAATTCAAATTCCTTGATAAGTCAA
>JAOUZG010043195.1:2077685-2266626 GCA_026289955.1 Argiope argentata
TAGCAATTCAAATTCCTTGATAAGTCAATACCAAAAAACACCATTTTGGAGATGAAGTAAATGTAGAAAAAAATGCATTTGCAGTGGGGTAGTTAATTGTTTTAGCAAAAATTAAGTGGCAAGAATAATGTATTTTTTTGGTAATTATGAAGTATTGAAATACCCCAAAGTTTAAAATTAAATGCAACTAAATCTTTCTCTTTACATATATGCATCTATAATATTTCTTACAAATACTCCTGATTATATTTTTATTTGGTGCATCTATTTGAAACAGACAGTCGCAGTGCAATCAAAATATTAACTAAAATTCTAACCAGAGTTTTGCACTATTACCAAATGTTTCACAGTTCTTAAGACTTATCCGATTATTTCTAAGACCAGATATAAGATTTTAGAAAAACTCAATCATAATAAAATAAAAAGCAATTATAATGAAATTATTAACAATATTAGTAATTGGACAGTTGGGAATTTTAAACATTGTCCTTTTTGATTTGAATGTGCCTTATATAAAATTATATATTTATAATTAAATTCATCAATATTTTTTTAAAGATATGACCAATCTTTATTAAAAAAACATATGTTTCAATACGTTATTTTTATTAAGAATACTAATATGCAACACTAATGCTAAGTATTACAATACTAATATTTATATGCATATCATTTCCGAAGCAAAAATTTAATACCGACTATTTTATTAAATTAAAAAAACGAAATAAAATATACCATTCCCCATATAAAAAGTTTTAAAATTCATACATCAATTAAGCTTCCTAATAATTAAACTTAGAAATGTTTATGATTAAAATAATTAGCATCATAAACAAAGATAAAATTCATAACATGATTGAATTAAGAGCAAAAAGATATTTTCTAAAGAAAATTTTTACACTCGATATTTACTTAATTCTTTTTGTGATAAGTTTTTTTTATATCGATTCTCATTAAATGAAATGAATTCTACTAAAAGCAATTTAGTCACAATAACATGTAAATCGATGCGATGAGTTTCAAACAGTCTTAAGAATATTAAATATAAAAAGATTATATTAACTATAAAATAAGTTAATAGCAATAGGATTAACCAATAAAACTATTACAAATATGAAAAATTCTATATATAGCCATCACTCAAAAATGTCTGGCAAAATTTAAAATTCGAAAGGATAAAAAAAAACGAAAACATTTTGCTTTTATTTAATAAATATTTGTTTTACAAAAGTTTTATCTCAAGACAAGGTTTAATAAATGATTAACACTTCCGGCTTTATAAATCTGAAAGTGTTGTATATGAACGGTACATAATTTAACTAAATAAAAAAATATCTGGTCATTCAAGCGTTAAATTTTAACTTTCTATCATTTACAAGAAAACCAAATGATTTTAAATATTTTTAAAGAAGCATTTAATAATCGAACAAAACTGAGCCTCTTCCATCTGCCTTTCAACTTTCTTTACGATTGCGTCATTTATTTTTAGAATTAGTTGTTCTAAAAATAGCCACCCAACTTTTGTTTTTATACAACTGTCTGTATGTGCAGCTGCATTAACAATCATTTACATATGATAAACTGGTTTAGTATTATGGATACGTTCTTCAAATAATTACATACATTTCCCCTATATGTGAAAAAAAAAAGATCAGGTTTATTGTATCAACTTACTTTGTTACATGGTTTTGTGGTAACGAGTTCTTCGAAACACTAATCACAGCATTATTCTTTTGCTCCCCATTCAATTTCTGCAAAGGCTCTTCATTGTCGAGTAATCCATATCCCTTCGAACTCACGGAGCTGGACTTGGAATCACTGTTTAGCATATCGCGTACCGGTTTGCGTCTGACCGCGAGTCAGTGCACTCAATTTAAGTCTATTTCAAGGCAAAGATGAAACAGTCCGTTCTTTGATGAAAGAAAGCAACCCTTCCCTAAGGGTGTTCCAATGCCGCCAAATCGCAACTTCACTCGCACGCGGACATCCAGAGGAATCAACATACAATGCACATCGCGAATGACGTGACGGCGACTTCAGAACACCTTCCACCTGCTCTACCGCGCCGGGTGGAGGGTTGCCTTAACTTCCAACAAACCAAACGAGGAATTGCACAACGTTGTGAATGAGATGTCACAGGATGCGTTTCTTCTTAAGCAACGGCTCAAAGCATTCAATGAAACCTAACTTGGCTTTGTCTATCCAAAATTGTTAGGTGATAAGGGCGTTAACTTATCAATCAAATGCCATGCTATTGTCTGAGTCAAATCTCATTAATTAGGAAATCAACACTTTCTAAACAACAATTACTTTTTATTTATTATCTTTTTTTATTTATATTGCTTAACTTTGTGTTATCGAAAAAAAAAATTGGTGTTTTATTGATATCTGAAAGTTAACTGATATTTACTGTTTGAAACAATAATTAGATAACTAAACTTATTGAATTAAAAAGAGAGGGGAAAAAAAACCCAATTGAATTTATTGGTTTTATCTCATATTAAAAACTATGCAATCTTTAAGGTTTAGTCTTAAATTTTAAGAAATACTTCACATTTTACTCCATTATGTTTTCTCTTTTTTGCTTCCTAACGTTTTAATTGAAGATTAAGTATTCGTGCTGGCACAGAGGTAGCGCATCTTCCTCATGATTGGGCTTCCCGGGTTCGAATCCCGGTAAAGGCATGTTTGTTCTTCTGTGTTTTATCCGTTAGACGTGGGAATACGCCCCCTGTAAAAAAGTTATATGCAAGCGAATGTGATTGTCGCACTCTTGTCTTACTTGGCTCTACTTCAAACAGGAGACGCTTATTTCGGTTTAAATCTGTTGATGCATCAGCGGCCTTGTCCATGCCAATTACCATTAGTAACAACAACAGCAGAAGTGTTTTTCATTAAAACTAAATAAACGATTTTAAGGAATAGAGGAAAAATATATATTTATAATTTGAACTTCAAATTTTGAGTTTAAATAATTTATGAAAAACAGTAACAGTTGAACTAAAGTTTCTTTTTAACCCTATATTTATCAAATTTTCTAACCATCAATTTTTGAAACATTTGTAAGTTTTTGTACTTAACAAACCCAGAAATAAGAAAAAAACTTTAATGAACTAAAATAATTAAATTAATAATAACATATATATAATGTTTTTTTTTAGTTGACAACTACTACTTTATTTTGGAAATACGTCCTTCGTTTTCTTCCAAGTATTGTTAGCAAAAACAATCATTTTTGGAAGATATCAGCCAGATTTCAACGTATTTTAAAATACGTCAATAAATGCCGGCGTTCTGGCATAAGGGTAGCGCGTCTTCCCCGAAATCTAGGCGTTCCAGGTTCAAGTCCCGTTTCGCACATGTTTGTTTTGTGTGCTATCTGTAAGGTGTGTGAATGTGGCTCCCTGTAAAAAGAGGCTGTGCAAGCGAATGTGATAAATGAGTTGCAAAAGTCGAACACTTGGCCCTAGTTGGCGCTACAACAAAACAAGAGGCGCTCATTAGGCTTAAATCGTTGACTGCCTCATAGAGCTTGTCAATGGCAAGAGCAATAAGAAACAACGAACAACAACAACGACGGTAAATGAAGTTAAAAAAATTCATCTTCAAGTAAAACATATAATAAAAGAACAATTAACAAATTTTGTTTATTTTTAATTTACAAGAAATCGATTTAAGAAACTAAAAACTATAATGATGCTGTTATAAAATGTTTTACAATAAAAGTGTAAACTTGTGTATCAGGTTGCTATTTATGGTTCAAGTATAAAGGAAGTCTGAAAGTTCTAGATTGGTATAGCAATTCGTTCGTATTCAGATTGTGAGATGACATTGAAAGGAGGAACTTACAACTGATCGATTATCTATGCTGATAGCATTGCTACTTTACAAGGGTTGTTCAAACGAAAAGATATGAAAGAACATTATGGGTATACATGAAGATTTTATTAAAGTATACACCATAGGCCTGAGCACAATGATCCCATTGATTAACAAGTTTAAGAGTTCCTTGTTCCCAGATTTCCTGTGGCTCTGACGAGACCCAGTCCTTCACAGCGTCTTCGAGTTTGCCATCCGAGTTGAAGCGCTTCCCTTTCAGATGTTTTTTCAGGGGACCAAACACATGAAAATCGCAGGGTGACATGTCCGGACTGTAGGGCTGATATTCGTGATGTTCCCATTTGAACTTGCAATGTTCTGCCTGTGAGATCATGAAAACGTGGAGACACGTTATCATGGAGCAGAAACCCCACTCTCCATGAGTAGGCCCGGTCTTTTGTTCTTTATGGATCTGTGTAGTCTTCGGAGTGTTTCACAGTACACATCGGAATTCATGGTTCTTCTGTGCTCAAGGAATTCAACAAGTATTGAACCTTGGACGGCGAACTCAAGAACGCCATGAAGGACTGGGTCTCGTCACGTCACAGGAATTCTAGGAATCCTTCGGCTCCTTAATCAATGGGATCGTTATGTTAAGACCTATGGCGTATGTTTTGAATAAAATCTTCATTTAAATCCACAGTGCTGTTTTGTACCTTTTCATTTGAGAATTTCATTCCCTTGTAATTTTCATTTCTTTTGTGATGTAGATTTTAAATACTGAAATGTTTCGGGGGGGATGTGCCCTCTATTTATTATCGGATAGAAACTTCGGAAGTGTAAGAGTTCCTGTTTAAATGTAACTTCTGTTTCCTTATCACTATTTTAAATTAGGTATAATAAATCTTTTAATATCCAAAAAAACGGATAAATGTCTGCTGTAATTAAGATAAAATAAAAAATTTCAGATTTAAAATTACTTTTTTACGTTTCTTTTTAACACAATCAATGGCAGGTGATAGTAATTTACTATATAAACAAAGACGTAAACAGCATAATAAATAGCAAACAGCGTTTTTTTTCTAAATAGAATTTTAAAGATAAAAAATTAAAAAAAATATGTTAGTAAATTTAAAAACATTTTTCAATTTAATTAAGAATTGAATTAGCATAAAAGTCTGCAAGAAAATAATTTTCCTCCTATTTTTTTCCTTTAAATTTCTTATAATAATCCCTCTAATATATATATTTTTAAAATTTGAACTATATAAAAATTGAGAAAATGCTTGTTGCTGTTTCTAATGGCAATGACCATGGACAAGTGCGCTGACTGCCGTCATAGATTTTGAGCCGAATGAGCGTCTCTTGCTTTTGAAGTAGCGCCAAAAGTACAACTTGGCTATATACTCATCACAGTCGATTGCACAGCCCCTTTTTACACGAGGGGGCATTAATACGCCTTACAGATAGAAAAAAGAATAACAACCATGCCCGAACCGGGACGCCCAGATCACGGGGAAGACGCGCTTGGTAAGAACGCTGGCAGAGAACGTGTGAAAGTGAATAATTAAATTTCAGAAAGCGAACGTTCATTACACGGTCGAAGGTAAAGCGGAAAATGTAGAATGATTATAATCTCTAAACTTCATTACAATGTCATCAAAAATACTTACACTAATTTTTACCATATCATGTTAGGCTACCAAGGAAAATGTATTAAAAAATTTAAAGGAGTTTCTAATTTCTAACCTGAAACCTCATTACAGGATAGTGTTCAGACTCTGTTCATTTATCGAAATGTTGTGATTAAAATTTAATTATAATTATAAAGTAGCAATAACATATACGCAAAGCGTATGGTATATAAATTTTTCACAACAATTTTTACTTACAACAATTTTAGTCTTATATATATCAATTCCTTTAACCATATTTCTGAAGTTGGATATTAAATGATGTCGTTCTTTATCCAACTTTTTGAAAGATATCTCTCTTTCAAGGTTGGATATTGAGAGAAAAAGATATAAGATATATGTTTGATAAAAAAAAGTAATGTTTAGAATAAAAAAATCAAAATAATAAATGGGTTAGTTTTTAAAGAAAATCAATAGAAGTGACATACCAAAGAAAAATGACACACACACAAATTATTATTATTATTATTTTCATATTAAGGTTTAGTTGGCTGCATTTGTTAATTTATTTGAGTTTGTATTGGCACTTTGGGGTATAAGCTTATTCTACAATAATACTTCTTATTATTGCCTTTTTTATAATTTATACACCGTATTCTTTGTTATTGCTACTGTATAATTATAATTACATTTTAATCGAATAATTTCGATAAATTAACTGAGCTTCAGGATTATCATGCATTTTCCTTGGTAGCCTAACACGATATCTACTGCAATAATATAAGAAGTTTTTAAGAAAAATTATCCTCCTTCAATTATGTCATTACTATTTAGACAGAAAGACTTCCTCCATTTAATAAAATAGGAAAAAAGTAACAAGATAGACAGCATCTGATCTTTATTTTTTTTAAAAAAAAGTAATGTATAAGAAATTTTTTAAAGTCAATTTGTTGTTCTACTTAGGTCAACAAAGTAATTTTTTAACTACTTTTTATTAAATAATTACAATTAATATAAATAATTTATCGAAAAATGATTGATTTTCTCAAGAATGGATTTCGCATTCTTCACCTTCACATTAAAAAATATATCACATTAAACTATTACGTAGGCGTTTTTAACTATTAAATTTGAATAAATAAATAAAACGTCAAAAGGATGAACAGTCTTGAATGTCGAGTCACACTCGACATCGGACCACAAAGGGTTAAAAATGTTAGCAGAATCATCGCCTGTGCACATAAAAAAATCCTCCATTTCCCGAAAACCACAGTATCCATAAAATATATAAGGAAGTTAATATTTCAGTTTTTTGCATTTACAGTTCCAAATTCAATACAGGGTAAACTTATTAGGGAGAAAGATGCTGACTTAATATGAATATGAATTAAAGGCTTCATTATTGTTATAAGTTTAGAAAGAATTAACGGTAGACGCATATCAATAGGAGATATATAATAATCTAGATACAATGAGTTTTGCGGTCTTTTGATAAAGGATCACTTAGATTTGAGGAAACATTCCAATGTTTTGATTTATTTGTAAAAAGAGACTAAAGGCAGACATAGGTTTTGCTGACGAAGAAGGAAAAAGGAAAAAAAATGAGTATAAGTGAGTATTTCAATGGTAAATTATTGCTTTTACAATGTTAGAAAATAATATTTAAAGATCTAATTGTCTTATTTTCTATGATTTTAATGCAATTGAATAATATAATTTCTAGTATTGTGTTTTTTCTCCGAATTCTGAATAATTGAAAATTGATATTATTGTAAAACTTACAGATATCTTCTGAAATAAATATATTATTTAAATTCTAATTAAAAAACGCATATTATTTTTAATAGAAAGAATATAATATGGCTGAAACAAAGTTTACAAAATTACATTTTTAAAACTAAAAGGGAAAAAATTCATTTATATTTTAGTCAGAAATAAGTAAAATTACTAAACTATTATTTCTAAAAGTCCAGCAAACGATCAACCAATTTGTAAATACAGTACACCCCCTGAGTGTTTGGCCTAATATGACGGGAGGGCAAGCCGAACAACAAAACACCGAAGTTGAAATTCTGCGAACTTATTTCTTTGCCTTCCTGTACCAGAAGACAAAGTTTTCATTTCAAACTCACCATTGTAATACGTATTTTCTCACTTCTTATTAAATACTAAGCCTCCATTTATCTCAAGCGGAGTAGAATGCGAACACGGCCAGGGTCTAGAGAATCGGCCACCACAAATCCTATCGATACTGCTACGTCCATTGGTGGCGGAGTGGTCAGCTGCACATAAAAAGAAGGGACCTGGTAAATTATAAAAGTGGCTGCCGGTAATGTGTCTAGTTAAAATAAGGTCTGGGATTGGAGTAGGTCGTCTTTCACGTGATTTGGGTGTTACGGGTACGAGTCCCGGTTCGGGCATATCTGTAAAGAGAGTGAATCTTATAAGGTGAGTAAATCTTATAAGAGAATGATATATCTGTGAGGTGAGTGAATGTGCTCCCCTGTAAAAAGAGGCTGTGCAAGCTAATGTGATGAATGAATAGCAAAAGTCATACTCGTGGTTCTAGTTGGTGACACTACAAAACAAGAGACGCTGTTTAGGTTTAAATTGCTGTTTACCTCTGCGAGATTGTCTATGGCAAGTGCCATACGAAATAACAACGCAAAAACAACAACAAAATAGAAGTCTCTGTACTAGTAATTTATATGTAGATATCGCACGACAAGTTCCAAGAATTTACTAAAGAAAAAATAAGGGTAAAAGCTGTCCACATTTTAACATAAATTCTGTAACGGCTAACTTAAATGCAGCAAACCTTCACAAAACATAAATGTTAATCGTAGACTGAGTTCTTAAGAAATTGGACTCGAACTGATTTTATTTTCCGCTAATAAATGATTACACATATATTATCAGGAACAAAGGAAGCAGTTTGAGGTCTATTACATAGAGACGAAACAAAGAACAACGAGCAGAACGCTGCTCTTTTCCAACCACGACTTGTATTTTATACACGACACGTAGGAGGATCGTAGCAGACGCCTGCTTTCAATGCCTCGGCAATGTTGCCAATGTAACACCTTGTCATCCTCATTTAATTACGATAAAAGGGAACTAGGCTTAATAGTACGAAAGTCGAATAATCGCCAACCGGATTGTCGGGAGTTTACTGTAATATATAAACTCAGTTCATTGTCTAGTGAATAATAAATTTAAAAAATCTCATACATTCAGAATTAAATATTTTCGTAGATGCACATTTAAATTTATTCTTTAATTAGTTTAAGAATCCATATTACATATTTTATTTAAAAATACAAGAAAAAATTGATATAAATTACATCGAAAATGAACTAAAAAAGAAGAAACTATGAATATAAATCCAAATGAAAGAAGCACGTAAAACTGAGAGAATTATATAATTTATGACTCGAACAATAAAATAAAATGTATTCCGGGTCTTCAAATAATTATTTCAAAAACGTAAAATTCCGCCATTACGTTAAATTATTCCATTGTTTTAAGAATCGAGAAAATAGTAAAAACCTTTGCCAACCATTTACGTAACACAATGCGTATCACTTCCGTCTTGTAGCGAAAGCATAAATCATTTTGAAATAAAGGAAATAATTTTAATCGGAATTATTATCTCATTCGTACCCTGTGTTTACTTATGCAATTGTTTCATATTTAAAGTCAGATCAGTATTAGGATGTACGTCAGACCGTATTGTTATGTATTTTCTATCAAGCTGGGAATTTTTGAGTATTTTAGAATAAAATACACCAAACAGACACAGTTTATGGAACCCAGTTTATTCTGAATATTATTTTTGTAGTTATAAAAAGTGCCAGTTTCGTTTCTCGATCCTTTACTTTTGATAATGTAAACTAACAAATATTATAAAAATGGTAAAAAAATAAAAATAAAAGTATATTTTTAAAAGCACTTTTTTATTAGCGTAATAAAAAGACAAAATATTATTTTATTAAAAAACACACGAAATAAAAAAAATCCTGTTAATTTTTTTTGACTGAAGGATTTAAAATTACAATGCTTACAAGAAAGTATGCTATTTAGAAATAACGCATGAATGGTTGAAAGTCGTACAAAGAGTTTTTGTGGTTATTTGGTTTAACGCAGAGGTATAAACTTTGATCTGTAGGTTTTTTTTTTTTTTTTTTTTTTTTTTTTTTGAGGGAACAAGTGCTACCTAATGATAGGATTTAACAATAAAAATATTTAAATCAATAATTTTGAATCTTTGATAAAGGTTGAGCATATGATAATACACAGTTAATTTTTACGCCACTTTAAAGTTAAAAATAAAGATGTCAGATATTTGCCTAGAAATGCTTATTTAGTTTTCATTGATTTTTTAAAAAATAATCTTAAATATATTTTACAACCTATTTTTTAATAATTTTTATTTATTTATTTATTTATACTTTTATACTTGTACGTGTACCCTTTTTTGTGCGTATTTGTTATCATTTTTAAAATTAAAAGTAATTTTTAAAAATAACATGAACTTTTCGAATTCTAATAAATTTGTTGTTGTTGCTACTTATGGCACTTGCCTATGGACAAGCCCCCCGCTGATACAGCAACAGATTTAAGCCGAAAGGAGCGTCTCTTGTTTTTGAAGTAGTGCCAACTAGGGCCAAGAGTACGACTTAGCTACACACTCATCACATTTGCTTGCACAGCTTCTTTTTACAGGGAGGCACAGTCATACATCTCACAAATAGCGCACAGAACAACCATGCCCAAACCGGGACTCGAACCCGGTACTCCCTTATTCAATCTTAAAACAATATTATAAAGGGTTGTTTTAAACTAGCAATTCGAATTCGCTTCATTTCTTTGTGAAAAAAATAATACATAAGAATAAAGGACTGATAAAAATTCTATTAGAAAAATAGATTTTCGTTAACAATTTAATTTTTAATGAATGTTTCAGCGTTTTATTTCTTCTAACATGTATTTATATTAATTTCTTTATCCTGTTTTTCCAGTACAAGATACTCTACCTTTTTTCTTCCTAATAATGATAATTTTATAAAATAAAATACTAAAAAATTTTTTGATTTTTTTAGCGTAACAAAAACATATTTAAAAATTTTCTTTCCTTTTCTTTCATTTTTTCCCATCATCCAATCTTTAATTTATTTGATTTTCTGAAATAATAGGAATTAATTCAACATTTTCCAGATGCACCTTTTCTAAAAATATGTTTTACGAACTCAGGAGAGTCTAAAACGTGAAAATTCGTCAAAATCTTGCGTTCGAATTTTTTGATGATCGCTTTAATTTCTCGGTACAAAATACAAGAGAAAATAAATAAAGAAAGAAAGATTTGAAACAAATAACACTGTAATAAGTGCCTAAAAAACGAAAGCCATGCTCCAAGATTGAAAATAATTATGGAATCGGATAAAGAATCGATGAAATTTTATTCATATGGAAAATTTTATCTTTAATCTGTTGTTCAGTCGAATTGATAATAAGCCTACGTCTCCGCTTACTCGAATCACTGTCTGATAAGCTGTCTCCGTAGAGAAACTTGATCGACTGTCTTTTGGAAAAGCAGTTTAACTTTTCTAGCTGAACATAATTGATATTAATGCAACTTGAAAGTTTCTGGGATCGGATATAATCTTTTTTGACGGCAGAGGCACAGAGAAGTACTATTCTGTAGTTTACAATTTATATTGGATTATTTTTATTATTTTTATTTTAAAAAAGTGAAATCTGCGATCACAAATTTTATGTTATCATGTGAGAACCTTATTATTTTTAAATAATTCATTGATTTTCTTAATTAATTTGTCATTAAACAATTTAAGCAGGTTTGAAATAATCATGTGACTATCAGAATACGCATGCGTCGATTTATCGAGAATCGGATATATGACAAACATTCGTGCCAAGTTGTAACTTTTTATTGGTGATTAAGTCGCCAAATGTGACAACCATTTTTATCGTTTTTTAATATCCCTAACAGTGGAAAAATTGATGTCTCGAAAGCGATAAATCACTAATTTTCTGCCCGTTCATTTTGTGGTTTCAAAGACCTCAAACCAATGCAACATCATGTTCTTAAGGGATAAAAACATTTTAACAACAATAAAAACGTAACAATTTTGCCATTGATTTAAACTTTTGAATTACAAATTAAATTTCAATTCTTAAATTATTTTTAATGATAAATTACCAAATGTGACTACCTTCTGCTTTATTATCTAATAACCCTAAAAATAAAAAATAAAGATTTTTTAAAAGCGACGAATCGTCAATCTGTTGCCTACGCGTTTTGAGGATTCAAAAAAATCAAATAAATACAACATGTTCTCACATGATGATAGAAAAAAAATGCTAAGAAAGATAAATTTATAGCTGCAGATTTATTTAAAAAATCGACAACAATTTTATATCGAAATCTATAATAATATTAAATAATATCAAATGAATAAAATTGACGCTGGGACCATGTGACATGGGGTGCTATGTGATATGAGGTATTAATAATAATCATAAAATGCGCAATGGCAGTGTAGTTTAGGAATTCTCTTCACATATTATGAGAAGAAAAAGGGCACAAGGACTCAATACAGCATATAACAACATACAGCTCAATACTCAATACAGCGTGCAGCTCAATTTTAAATGGTAAAAGCAATTTTGTTAGTTATATGACTATTATATAATAATACTTGAATTGATTCACTGTTACTCACAGATTTGGCTTCGTGATCTAAACATTTTCATGATACAATCTAAACATGTCCCACAATAGCAATCAACTTCTTTATAGCCTCATTATTACTCTAGACCAGTGGTCGACAAAGTACGTCTCCAGAGCCGCACTTAAGGAGCCAAACAGCCACGTGCGGCTCTAATTTTGCATTAATAAATATTTATTAAGCATGAAACTTAGTTTTATTTAGTGTTCTACTTATTTAGAGTAATGAAATTTACTAAACAAGCAGATTTGGATCCCAATTTTTTTAGAAATTGTTGTAATGCTCACATTTGGCTCTTTGGCTAATAAGTTTGCCGACCACTGGGCTAGAAGAATGAAAACGGGTATATTTATTTCTCAAGATAACTTTTCACTCTTACAATTTGAATGAAGCAACGATTGTTTTAAATTTATATTTTCAGCGGAAATTCATGCATTAAAAATTTCAATTTATATTGTCAAATTAAGTGCAGGCTTTACAGTATTAAGTGCAGAATGCAATTTTACTTATACGTTTAGATGATCGAATATTATTCGTAGCTTGCCGAATATATTGTAAATCATCGATAAACTCAAATTCACATGTTCATTTATTACCCTTCCTTTTTAAACACACACACACACACACACACACACACACACACCAGCATAATTAAAATATTAGTACTATGTATTTACTGAATCGATTTCAAAATATTAAAAAAAAACATTTTTTAAGTGCGAAAATCAGTAGAAGATAATTTGAAATGTTTGCATATATAAAGCACTTATTTTTAAAATCATAGTTCAAATAAATATCTATAGAAATGTTTTATTCCATTCACATATCAGGATATGAGAATTCAGTTTAGTCATTTTATACCTTTGAAAATAATAACAAATATAAAATTAAACAACCATTATAACTTTAATTAATATTTGGGGTTTTTTTATTTTATTAGTTTAAATAAAAATATTTTCATTAATCGATTGAAGTGTAAATAATTATATTATTGAAAATAATTTCGCGGGATTGAATCAATCGACGCGATTTTGTTTGACTTGGAAAATAAAAATTCTATATAAAGTTTATTTGAATAATTATTTTAGAATGATAAAGAATGTTAAATTCTCAGAGGAAACAATAAAAATTCAGAATTATCAGATTATTCAAATAAAGATTATCATAGTAGCACGCGATTTAAAAGCTAATGCGGTTTTTTAAACCTAAAATGCTTACCTAAATAAAATGAACTTTTTAAATATTTTTTAACCATATTTAAAATAACACATTTAAATTTTTGATGATATAACACATTTCTCACGTCTAGGGTAAAGCCAAAGCAAACATAATGTGAAATGGAACAAAATCTGGAGCTACAAAAATTGCAAAGAGAAGGAATAATTTATCCCTTGACAACCACAGAAAAAGGAAAGAAGAAAAAAACCTGTATATTTATGAATTTCCTTTGAAACGAAGTTAGCAATGCGACCGTTCTTGGAACTGAAATTGAAACTTCAAAGATTTAGGTATTGCCATCAGACATGCAAGGATTACACCATTAAAACAAGTATTTCTAACTTCACATTTAAAAAAGTATGCCTTCCCTACTTTCTTAGTTTTGTTTTCTGATATTTTGCTTTTCTATTAATTTGATACCAGTGGAGAGCTGTGACAACATGACAGAAGCAATAAAAGCTATTTATATAGGATAAGTTTGCACCTACATTAAATAAATTTAGAATTGAAATAGAATTAAACCAGATCTAAATCATTTGTAAAAGAACGTTGCTAATATAAGTAAAATGCATTTTTATGGCGTTTGTGTATTTTAATCTTTCTGAAATATTTGTTATGAAGATGCTAGTGTTAAAGTTGATATTCTGTCGTTTAGCAATTAGATATATTGAAGTAACTATTTTTTTAAATATGTTAAGAGTAATTTTCCTAAAAATCCATATTTTTTTTTAAATGAAGGGTCTTGAAAATCTCTCTTTCTCTATCTTACGGTCTAATTGATAATTTGACTAAATAACGAGGGGAGGCACGATGTTGAAATCTGAGATTAGAATAAAATTTAATTTAATGATAGTATGCATTTAGAATGTTCAATCATGAAAATGTTAAAACGCAATGGTCAGTCAATTTCGAGAAAAGGGTCCTCCAACTTTTGATAAAGTTTTTATACTAATAACTTGACTTCCGATTGGATCATGGCATTGGTATGGTAGTCTAAGTAACTATCTGTAATGCGAAGGTCAGGTATCGGACCTGGCTGGGATTTTTGTAATAATTTTTATTCAGTTAAAAATTACTTTTAATTAATATTTTTTTAAAATTTTTGTACACAAAAAATAAATATTTATTATCGAAATACATAAAGAAATTAAAATTTTAGGTGGAAAAATATTTAAAAATACTAATGCTTTTTTATTAAAAAAATTAGTTGTAATTAATGATTTAAAGTAAAAAAAAGCTGTTTTAGAATGTATATAGCATTTTTGAGTCTTTTTAGTAAATATGAGAATGGCGATGATAGAACTATTATCAAGATTCCACACCACATTATATATGGATGTTTTATTTTAGATTTTAAATAAATATGATGAAATAAATATGAATTTTCATAAATTAATATGATCGAATTAATATATGAATAAATGATTTTAAATTTCAGTAAATAAATAGATTCAAATAAATATGATTTCTAATAAATAACCTTAATATTAAAAATAAAATATGTAGAACCTTATAATAAAATTCTGAGCTGTGTCTATCAGGAAATTATTATAACATTTAACGTTTATTAACATTTAAGAGGTAACATTCACTTACATACATAATTTATGTTTATCTTTGGATCTAAAATAAAATAAAATAGTGTAATAAAGTCCTAAATAAATTGATAAGAATTTTATAACGCTATTTTTATGTTTTCTAGCAAATAATAAATAAAAATACACGTAATTCTGAAAAATAGCTTTTTGCCAGAAATGTAAATTTCTGACAACAGTTATTTCTAAAACCCTTTTTGAAAATTTTTCACAAAAGATATAATTTTCCCTCGAAACCAGAAAAGAAAATGGTAAACTTTTTTATGTACTTTAACAGCACGATTTTTTCCCTTAAAAACAAAATTCAAATTTCAAAACAGGGCTCAGTTTGAATTATTATAAGATATTTTTAATTATTTGACATTTTTAATCAGTAGAATTCAAAATAGCGGCTTTTGTAATATAGATTTTTTGTCTAATTATATCATATTTCATCTGTACTAATAAAATAGATGAGCGAGTGTGTGTTTGTTGATGATTTACGGACCAGAACGTTTGCAATACAGCTGCCAAATTCTGTGCATATATACTGTAGATATGCATCTCGAAATGATTTTTTTTAAAAAAATCTTAATTAGAATTTCAATTAGTAAAAAAATTCATCTGAGTTTTGGAGCTTTACCGCGATAACTTCCAAAAATTGTATCGCAGAAAAATAAATTTGTAACCAATTAAAATTTTTTATAAAATATGTATTTGTAATTACACTAATTTGATAATCTTGCGAATTTTTTTAAAAAGAATTTTTCTCCAAATTTCCAACAATAAATTAATATTAATTTTAAATTCATGCCATTTCCATTCTTTCATTAATTATCTCATCGAGGGATTTTTTTTTTTCAATTTTGAAAAGGAAAAGAAGATTTTGTTTAATACTTATGTAGTTTATGAGGCAAATGAAAAAAAGTTGAAGGCACAACACTATGAAATTTAGAAGAAGGATGATCGGTTTCTCAGATTTTTAATAATGCTTTGACGTAATGGGATTTATCTCTATTAGAAAAATTCCTATAGTGATTGAGTGGAAAGTATATGAGATAATTAAAATAATACATCTTTACTCTTTGATAATTTTCCAGAACTATGACTATGGAATTGTGTTTACAGGACTTAAATAAAGTTAAGTGCAATAAATATTTCTACTAACCATTTAGCCACCAAAGGCAGCTAGATTTACTTCATCGGTTTAAAAAGGAGCCAGTAATATCAAGTAATCAAATTAGGTTTAAATCAGGATCCTTGAAAAAATAAATATTTATCTTTTAAACTGATATATAAAACAGTTTTGAGCCAAAGTATTGACACAAGGGTAGCGTGTCTTTCCTTGGGCAACCTGGATTCGAATCCAGGGTATGGTTGTTCTTCATTTGTTCTATGTGTGGATATTTCTCTACCCCACCCCCCGTAAAAAGGGGCCTTGAAAGAGAATGCAATGCGTGCTCTAGGCCCTAGTTGGCATTACTCAAAACAAGAGACGCATCCTCGGCTTAAAATCGCTAACCAATAAGCAAGTGCCATTAGATGCAAATAACAAACATTTTTGAACTATAATTTTTTTACATGTTACAAACTTAATGATCTCCATTGGTGTGGTCTATGTATACAATGAACGAAGCATATGAAAGAAATTCAAATAAAGTTTTATAATATTTGACAGTTTGAAGGAATCATAAGCATGAAGTTATATCTAACGATTTAACTGAAATTAAATACAAAAATATCGCCAGGGAACCAGTTGATTGCCATAGCCCACTAGATCTCCCGCGTTGATAATAGAAGAACTAGGTAATGTTAAGGCGACCAGGGACTTTTAAGGGGATTTTTCGCAATTTTCACCTTAGTAATTTAAAATTTTGCAGGCATTAAGAGTAACACTATAGGAGATGACACACAAAATTTTAAAGCATTATCTCATTTATTAATGAGTTAAGGGGGTTAATCTAACATAATATTAGCCATAAATAACGTTAATGAAAAATGCTTCCGGCTCACCAAATTTGTTTGAAAGCGATACAATTTTTATTATTACTTACTCCATCGCTTTTGAAGCAAAAGTTAGAATTGATATCGAATCATTAAAATTAATCAATATAATAACTGAAAACTACATAAACTTTTTTTAAAATCAGTATATTTAAGAGGGTAAGTAATAATAAATAGTAAGTAACAAAATATAATAAATAGTAAGTAACAAAGAGAGTAAGTAACAAATTTGGTGAGCCTGAAACATTTTTCATTTACGTTATTTATGGCTAATATTATGTTATATTAACCTTCCTTACTCATAAATATATTAATATAATACTTTAAAATTTTGTGTGTCATCTCCTATAGTGTTACTCTTAATGCCTGCAAAATTTGAAATTGCTAGGTGAAAATTGCGAAAGTCATTTTAAAGGTCTTTGGTCGCCTTAAGTGACCTTACACTAACAAAGACGATTTAAAAATCTCGAATGCATTCTATAATATTTAAATTTAAGTCTATTAAAGATATATATTTACATTTAAAGTTAGAATATAAAATACCCTTTTGCAACAATTGTTTCAGAAGTTACTAGATAAATTAAAGTCGAGCAAAATGCTTTAAGTTCAACACAATATTTTGATTATTTAGTTAAATATTTTAACATATATTTTGATTATTTAGTTAAATAAGAAATAATTTATTAAAAATGATAAATATGATAAAAATCACAGTTATCTAAAAATGTAATCCAGAATGGTGTGTGCAAATCACATGGCATAAATATCTAGTAATGTAAAGGTATTTTATCAAAAAACCACATTAAAATATAGTTTCATAAAATATTTAATTTTTAGAGACCATTATTTTCTGTGAACCGACCAGCGGCCAAAGTCATCTAATTTTAAATAAAATCAAAGTGTTAGCAATGAAAAGAAATAACAGGAAGGGAAATATTTTGTCTATCATTTTATGTAATATTTATGATATAATAAAATAACAAATCTAATAATTTGGTAATAAACCTAATGAATATTTAATTTTAAAAATGAACGTTTTCCTCTAATACTATTCTGTGTTAAGTATTGAAAACTCCTTTTAAAAAATTACTCTAATTATTTTACAGAAGAAATTATTCTAAAGATATTATTCATGAAATTATTCTAAATATTATTAATTATTCTTAGTATATTGACATTATTCTAAATTTAAAAGATGTTTTAAAATTAGCGGATGCAAAATAAGGTTTTAGGTTTTATTATTATATGATCTTCAGAAATTTTTTTGAATTCTCCACATTATTTCTAACGCATAAATTTCCAAAATTACCTGGAAGTATGCCGGAAAAAGGATTTTGTATTATTGAAAAACTGATCTCGAAAAAACATCTTTCATACTATTTTTAATATTTTTTTTAAAAAAATAATAGGTTTATATTCAAAAATATTTGAAATAATAATTTTTTTACAAAAAATTAATCGACATCGTTAATTACAGGCATGTTTTATTACATAAATTTGCAGAGAGACCGTCTTGAAAAATATTTTATATAAATGGGGAAAAAATTAAGAAAGCATATATTTCAGCTCCAAATATACACCAGATATATAATTTTCTAGATAATATTGCTTTTAGATTTTAAATGTTTAAAAATCGAATGTTTGTACAATGTTTTTACATAATGGTTCGTAAAACAGTGAAAAGGTTACATGTGTTTTGCATATTCGATGACGAAACATAATCCACTTCAATTGCACTTCGAAATAGCTGGTTTTATTTTTAAAAAAAGAACTAGCGAACGAGATGGATTGCTAATGATAATATTTCGTTATTTTATTTATAAGTATTTTCTTTTGACCTTGGAAAGCCTTTGCGGATGTTACATTCTGTTTTTCTAGAAGCTTGATAAGGTGCATCGATTTAGAGTTCCACGTTTTTAGACACGAATACCTTATTTGGGAAGACACAGGCTTTAAACCTATTCTTGAACTAAGAATTTAAAGTTATTTCAATATTATAGTGCTCAAATTTCAAGCTGATAAACTGTTTTTGGATATTTAGTTTCACTAAGTTTTTAAATTCTTCAGCTTTGAATCCTTATTTTTTGAGATTAGTTTTTTTCGTTAAAAATCATTAATTGCTAACTGTGATTTCAGATAACATTTTTTTTACTTGAATGAAATTAGAATTTCATAATTTCAATTTTACAGTCTTGAATGAATAAAAGTTAAATTTGCAATAAATAAATAAATAGAAAAGCTTTCAAAATTTTAGGGAATTTAATGTTTATTATTGTTTTACTCTAATCGCTTTGTTTTGTTTTAATATTTCAAATTGCTTCAAAGTGCGAAAAGCGCAGAAAAATTAATTAATTTAAATCGTACCAATAATTCGAGCTTTTATCACAAAAATGTCTCTCCGAGTGGAATCACTTATGTCAAATATTGCATGATACGCAATTCATAAAGAAATTTGTTCATGAAAGTTTAATGACTTACCATTTGCACAATAATTTTTAAATTGCCCACTTTTTTACTGGCATAAAAACTTCAAAACCCTATTTAAAGATTTTTGCCATTTTTAGTCTTATAATTTTGCTTTAGCGACGAAGTCTGGAATATTAAAAACTTTAAAACGAGATTTATTCAGTTCAGACTTCGTTTATTCTTTAACAATCAACTAAATATCAATATTGGATAGTTCACTCTTTTCTTTACTTATGAAGAAGAAATAATCTTTTATGTCGTTTTGTACCAACGTTGGAACCCTTTTTCCTGTTATTTCAATTGCGCATTTGATTTTATATATTAAAACATAAAATAAAAGCATGCAAGTTTTATATTTTCGTATCTGTCATCTCTTTGCCTCAAGTGTTCTTGTATGGTATGATTTATGAAATTTTTATCTTATGCCATTTTTCACTACTTACATTACATTATATAGCTAGAACTTATTAATTATCGTTTGCTGATCCGCCTATTTCTATGTGATTTGTATGTAAATAATTTTTTTTTGTAAATATGTTTAAACGTTTCCTCTTAAATTTAATTTTACTGTTAATTAAGATGTACTTATTTCTGCAGACTTTATGTTATATTTGGAAATATGTAAAAAAAAATCTTTTTTCAAGAGTCTCAAAAGATCGCACAAATCTACTCAAAATATCTTTCAAGAGATCTGACGTAAAGCGATACACAAATGAAGGAAAAATAGAATGTAATCACAAACTTCATAAAAAGCTTTAATAATTGTAAATTTAAAGCTATTTATACAAATTCAACTAAAAATAAAAAAAATTGATAATTCTAGAGCATTACAACATAATATTAAAATAATAATTAAATCTTAAAATAAAACTTATCATAAAAATTAGTTAAGTACCTTGATTGCATAGCTCTTGAGTAATAGCTATTCGTTTTTTAAGGAATAGTTTAAGTGCAAGCTGATAGACGTTTAATTAAAAATTCTTAATCGTCGTCTAAAATGCTGATTGCTTATGAATATTAATTACAGTATTATGAGTCGATTTCATTTCGTGGAATGATTTTTCTTTAAAGTTTTAATCAAATGGAATCCATTGCATTTTTAAATGGAAGTGGGAATAACTTTTCCACATTTTTTTGCATCATCGTTTAAATTAGTATCAGAAATTTTTTCTCTAATTAATCAGTTGTAAATAATTCCGAAGTCCAGATTTCTCTATCAAAATCCACATCTTCCTCGAAAGCTATCTAAAACCGAATTTTGCAAATGGTACATAACTGAAATAATTGTATTTAAAAAGTACGTGTTTCTTCATTTCAGTGATTATGAATGAATCAAATTTCTGATGAGAATGAAAATCCAAACAAAAAAAATAATCTTGGAAAGATGGTAGTCAAATGTTGATTCCTTTACATCTTAATTAACTCAGACTTAAGGAATTCGAAAAACGCATTTTTGGAAAATACCCGTATGTGACAGAGATAACTAAAATCTCTTTGAGTTAAATGTTTGTAATTCGGTATATGGTCTTTATAGGAAATTTGTCTATTTTTGTCATATTTGTTGAGGGGAAATTTGCCTGTCCGGCTCTTCGAATATAAAGGTTGACAATAATTACAAAATTATAAGAAATAAAGAGAGCAGGGCAGATTAAACTCGGTACTGTTGTTGTTGTACTTGGTTCTGATACTGTTGTTACTTATGGCACTTGCCACGGACAAGCTCCGCTGATACATCAGCAGATTTTAAGCCGGTAATATACGTCTCTTGTTTACAAGTACCGCCATATAGGGTCAAGAGTACGACTTAGCTACACACACGTAACAACCCTTTTTTGGGGGAGGGCTACATTCATGCAAATTCATTCATACATCTCATATCGTAATTAAGACCTGGAACAGAGAACGATTACCTCTGACCCAGTACTCACAGTCTCTCGATATGGAGGACTTTGCGACCACGAACTAATTTAACGAGCGCCAATCGCCACTCACTCGGGGAATCTTTTGGCCGGTGAGCTTCGAACCCTTAACCTAAGGAGTAAGAGCCCAACGCTCTACCAACCAGGCCATCCCGGCCCTACATATACGATGTAATAAATCAATCAAATTGTCAACGAAATTCAAGAATGAGTTGCTGTCTGTCAGTCTCTACCCTCAGAAACCTATTAACTCAATAACTTAACAGAAACAATTTTAAAGTTATCAAATTTGGTATGGAATTTTGCGCTTACAAGTGTAGTTTAGTGTCAAATTTTGGTTTTAATCCGTTGAGAAAAATGGGTCTAGAACAAAAATTCGATTTTCTAATTCTATAAACTACCCGTACGGGATGAAATTCCAAAAATTTCTCCAGGGATCGTAATATAGAATCAGTAAAAATATTTAACTCACGTGAAAGGTAATTATTGTACGCCAATAACATGCACCGTACCAATACCATATCCACGATCTTTTGGAAATGTGGATGGTAATACATTTTTAGTGGATGTAAAAGAAAGTTTGGGAAAGATAATGTAGATCAAATTTTAAGCAAAATCCAAGTAAGGTTGACCGACTGTCAATTTGTACTTTCAGAAACATTTAAAACTAATAAGTCAAATCCAATATAAGAAAAAACATGCTGACAATTTTTGGATATTAATGTACTAAATAAAATATAAGAATGAGTAATTTAAAGTGTCCTGTTGCTGATAATCAGAACTGGCACTTCTCTAGATTTTTCTATTATTTCTATGAAGTAATGAATCTATTCCACTGGAATTTCCGGAACATCTACACGTTCTTTTACGCACTGAAACAAGTGAGACCTTGGTTTATATCTCTTCATTTCAGATCATTCGCAAATGTAACTGCCTGTTTTGAAACATATTGCGACATATACTGATACTTTTTTTCCTTAACTGTAACTTTGCATTCATTCATTAACCTGTTTCATGCGTCTTCGTGATTTATCCTTTCCATTAGCAAGAATCTGATAGGTGCCTTCAATGACACGGGCAATTCCGATTACTTATTTGCGGGACGTACGGCTATAAACAAAGACTGAGTGAAGCGTGGAGAGATTTTCGCTCACGTGACAAAAAGTCACATGGCTGAGGGAAACGAGGCTGCGATCCACTCACAGAAAAAGCACGCGTTTAAACTGCATATATTAGAGATAAAATGTGCTTAAAAATTTATATTTTGAATCTACAAGACGGAATAAAGATAAAAAACATGGTAAGTAAAATTTGTAACGATTAAAAAAATGGCATAAAAATGAAAAAAATATATTTTTCGAGATAACTATAATAAATATAACTGATCAAAAATGATTTTTGCATTATTTTATAAAGAAAAAGTATCATTCTGTAATATCAGTCTTATACTTAATTGTTTTTTTTTTGTTTTCAGTTTATTTTATGCAGTATTTTTAATTTTTTTAAAATGATAAGTTTAACTTTTAGGGTGAAACTCAATATGCTTTCATTGTTATTACTAGTGTTCGATCTTGCACATTTTTCATTGTTGATGATCAATATATGAAGATTTTTTTTCTATTGATAAATTGTTTTCAGTATAAAACATGCAAGATCTCGTCTTGCCTGGGGTAAGATCTCCACTTCTGGTTCGTTGAAAAGCGTCATGTAAAGGACGAAAATTAAATCCGTATGGGTCAAAATTCCTATCACTGGTGTGGTGTGAAAGTTTGAAGAGGGGTGCCAGATAAGGTGTCATCCGAATAATCCGACCACGATTAGGATTACTAGGTTAGTCCTAGAGTTGTTTTAAAATGGAACATTAATATAAAAAAACTAAGTATAGGACATATAAGATTTAACTAAAATTTCTGAAATTCTTTTGTACTTATTACTAAGGATTGACTTCAGAACCAAGCAGTTACAAGAATTTTTTAGAGAATAGCGATTTTTAAAAATTACAGCGTTTTCCTGTGATATGATTGAATTTATAAATATTTAAACAGAAAATTAAGAAAATAATATTTTTTTTAAAGATAGATTTAATACATTACTGAAAAGTTTATGGCTTCTAATCTAGCATAAATTACATACTTATGAATTCGGAAAAATATTTTCTATTTCGATTTTTCCTCCCATCTTCAATTATGAGGTACCCTATCATATGAAAGATGTTGTGAAAGAAGATAAATTATTCATATATTATTCAATTAACAAAAATTCATACAAATAAACTAGATTATTTAGGAAAGAACCCAATTACCTCTTACAACAAAAGAGCTTTTAAATCTCAATAATTTTTGACTGTTATAAAAGAGCGAATATCTTCCATCTGAAGTCATAACTAGAGAACTTCTCCTGAGAGACTCTTTCTTTAAATTAGAAAAGAGAATATAATTGGAATCTGAAATGGATATTTGAAATCTTTGACGGCTATTATCATATAAGGAGCAGCAAGAATTTGTGAGATAACACATCATATAATATTAAAATATGGGTTCTGGTAATGGAGTATCGCATAAACTATAACTACATCAATTGGTGATTTATACGTTCTGCTTCCAACATCATTAATTAATCAAAATTGCTTTTTTCTGGAAAAGAAATTTTCATCACCTAGAATTAGAGAGCCTTTACACGTTGTTAGACAACAAAAATTTTCCAACCAACTCTTTAAGTAGTCTTTGTTTCTTAATATATTTTCGAAACTTTTATTAATATAAGCGATAAGGCTATTGGATAGTCGTGCCTCTTTACAGCACCTATCGAACTGGAAGCAAGTGGGAGACTTAACGAGCATTAGTATTCTAAATACCATCCATCGACTTACTGCAAAGCACAACATTCACTTTCAGTGGGTCCCTTCCCACATCGGACTTGAAGGCAACGAGAGAGCTGACGCCCTTGCTGTGGCGGCTACCACTGATGGAGTTGGTAATGACCACACTCTCACGTATTCAGAGATCTCCTCAATTGCAAAAGTGGAGACAAATAAGCTTAAGACTACTCATGAATGACGTGGTTCCGCTCCATGATAACGCACACCCACACGTCTCCAAGTGGACACACTCGGAATTGGCCAAGTTCAAGTAGGAGCAGCTCAACCACCAGCCCTAAAGCCCGGACATGTCACCCTGCGATTTTCATATGTTTGACCACCTAAAAAACATCTGTAAGGGAAGTAAACTCAGACGGTGAACTCGAGGAAGCTGCAAAGGACTGAATCTCGTCACGACCACAAGAATTCTGGGAACAAGGAATCCTTCGGCTCCTTAATCAATGGGATCGTTGTACTCAGGTCTATGGTGCATTCTTTGAATAAAGTCTTCATTTTCACCCAACTTTCGTTTCGTCCCTTTTATTTGAACACTTCTTGTAATTAACTTGTCATCTGTTTGATCATTTTTTACTTCAGATGCAGCAAAACAGATTATTTTAACATTTACTGCAACCGCATCTTTTATTAGTAGATTTGTCAAAAAGTGAAATGATTTCTTTATAGTTAAATGTTTCTGGTATAAAAGTATTTTGTAAAAAGTGTTTTATTTCTGGATGAAAGCTGTTGAAATAGGAATACCCTGACGAATGTAATTCCTTTTTTTTCCATACACGCAAACAAACGATCTGATAGAAGCATACATTTGCTCAAGTGAAATTTGACGTTTTATAATTAATGATATACACATATTTAATTAAATTAGCAGAAAAAATATTCTAATATATGAAACACAGTGCAAAAAGAAATCTCACGATATTGATAAAAAATTCGAATTTAAATATATATTTCCCACTTTTAAAACAGCAGTTGAGATATTCAGACACGGACCACGCAGTTTTGAACCATAATAAGAGGACGATACAAGAGAATGGCTGATTTTGGTTTTTTGGTGCATTTGGGTCGTGAATCTGGAACCTCCTGGTCCCGATGACGAAGCCTTGCCAATAGGCCATTGCGGTCTTCAAAAGATTCGCGAGAAAAGGATTAACAATTGTCATAATTGTATATAGAGACAAATAATACTGATTTAATAGTAAGATTAGAACCAAAGAAAGGTCTAAAATATTATCTTGTAACAAAAATACTTCCTGCATATAGAAAGCCTCATAATTGCATAATGCTATACTCTAATGTAATAAATTCTATTTCATGAAAACATTTTGTTTGAATAAAAGTAATCGATTAAAAATATTTTTTAATGCCGGATACAATAATATTTCGTGACATTTCATAGTGTAAAGGACATATTCTTTTCCATCTTTTAATATCCATTTATAAGATCAAGTATTCATAAAGGTGAGATACCAACCATTCTTTGCATCTGGATTCTATGAAGATTTATTGAGTTTATATAACTAACTCTGTTACTAGATGGACAAATCGATGCTATTTCATGAAGAATAAATTTCCAGCCTCGACCTACCTCTATAGTTCACTCATACCTTTTCTAACCCTATGTTTCTCCGTCACTACTATTACTTAACACTTAATACCCCATCATACCAGTGTTTCTAATGATTAACAAGTCTTCATAGGACCCAGAACCAGTTTCTGGTTAGGTGTAGATGTAAACTTTAATAAAAAATTACACAACAATCATTAGGAAAGATACAAACAAGTGACAAATACATACAACATAACAAGAAATGATAAAAACTATAATGAAAAAAATCTTCAGTACAATAAAACTAAATGAATGAACATGATAATGTACAGTATGAGCTACAATATAAAGAAATTATAATTATAAGATAGGGAATAAAGAATAAATTATAAGTAAAATGCCAGGTGTATTAAATGCTGCTCTAAATATTATTATACTTAATCCAATTGAAGCAATTATCCATGAACAATTAGGAATCTAATCAGGTTTATGATTCTTTTTTTTGAAAGATAAATGACTAAGGATTCTTTTGTATCTAAGGCTTTCTAGAGAGGATGAGGGTTCACAGCAGTGCCATGAGTATCGAGACTCACAAAAAAGACTAGTTGATTAAATAGCCGAAAACATTCGATATTCTATACATATCTACAACCTATTTATCGGACAATAAAAGTTGAATCATGCAAATAGTTCTGTAACAGGTCTTGAATTATAATTTAATCCCTTTTTAGGTATAATGTTTGGTAATATGATATACGATATATGATTTGACGTGTTATATGATGTTTGTTTTGGAGATATTAGCTGATGTATGGCAAATTTGATTCAAAATCAAATTAATTTATACTAATAAATTCCAATGAAAGTTAATATCAAACTCATCATTTAATGGATTATTTTTATTATGATTTATGCTCTTTAAAAATATTTTAAAATGTTTTTTGCACTTGCTAACTGTCACTAATAAATAATAACCTTTTATCCTTGTTTACAGATAGTATATCATTTTACAATATCTACAAAAAAAGTAGAAAATAATTATACTTTCTTTATTTTTCTTTATTACAAGAATAGAAATCGGGTTGTTTTTTTCAGCCTATTGCTTAAGTTATTGAAAATTTCTTTAAGATAATCTTTTATTTGTCTAAATTATAAACTATGCCTGTCCTCTCGAGAAAAATAGATAAATAAAAAAACTAGTCTCATGCTTAAGAGAATCTAATTCCGAAGTAATTCAGTTACACTATATTTAGATTTATTCTTCAAAAATACACAGCATTCCAAAAAATATTGCCGACAAAACTTTTGGAACACCTGCTGAAGGAAATAATAATGAAAAAAAATTGCGAACTATTTTATCGTTGTCCATGCATGTTTAAAACAACTAAATCGCACAGTTGCATTTGAAAGACGAGTATGAATCAATAAGGAATGGACGAGAAAAGAAATACCAAATCTAAGAATTCTTTCAGAAAATGACAACTTCTTTCCTTAAAACAAAGAAAATAACATGCTTAAAAGTAGTTATAACGGTTTATTTTCTGCATCCAAGCGATAAATATTTTAACCTGAAGACAATTCTTCGGAAAGCAGTTATCTGCAGGAGAAATAGATGGAAGAGGAGATGTGCTCAAAAAGAAGAAAATATAATGGAATCTCACATTTTCTGAATTTTCTGAAGCTGGGTAATTTTGATGAGGTGGGTGAAATAAATTCCTAGCAAGAAGGAAGTTAGTTATTTTGAAATATATTAGATGATATTATTTATTCATTAGAAATTTTTTTTATATTTTAAGAATACCGCCATATTTATTATGAATAATAGCATGATTAAAGAATAATTACTTTAGAATACCATGATAAATATGGCATATTCATATTTGTACCATATTTATCACCATTTATCTATTGCAAACTAGCAAAATGTGAATTTAAATTTAGCGATCTTTTAGGAAAGAATATTTTTTTATATTAAGAATACCTGTATAAATTGGGCCATATTTATCACCGTATAAAACCGTAAAAATTGCAAATTAATTTTTATCTATAGGATTAATAAGAGTAAAAAGTTTTTAAATGAAAAATATATGAAAACCAATTAAATATAAATGTTCTTGCAATTTTGATGATGATGATGTCGTGTCCGCTTTTTACCACGGAAAGAGGGCTGCAGTGGCTTTTGAGGGTATGGACCCCTGAGCACTCGAGGGCAAAAGTCTGACTTCTAACTCATATGAGGATGAAACACACACACATACACGCTTGCACAGCCTCTTTTTACAGGGGGACCACATTCACACATCTCGCAGATAGAACAACCATGCCCAAACAGGAACTCGAACCCGGGATTTGCAGAACACGAGAAAGACACGCTACCTCTTTACCTGAAAGCCGGCTTCTTGCAATTTTGTTTTTCATATGTAAGAGAAAGTAATAGAATTGTCTAAAAAAAGGTAAACTTCATGGATGAAAATGACAAATATCCATGCTTTACGCTGCTCCATGCAATTATATCTATGCGATTATATTTTATGCGATAACAATATATACAAAACACAATGATATGTATTAACACAATTTAAAATGTCATCTTTTCATTCAATTTGCAGCCCTATATCAAGCTTTAAATAAAATTCACTTACGAGAAGTTTCTTTGTCTGTTATTTAATACATATAATGTGAAAGCAACAATTTAAATATATGAAAAAATTATCGGTAACAATTTAAATATATTAAAATTATCGAAATAAATTATTTCACTAAGGAATAAACATACTTTAAATAAAATAAAACTAGGTAAAAAATCTAATAAATTAAAAAAAGAGATAAAAGGACCTATTAGCTTACCTTAATGAGGTAAGCTAATTCCATTCATTTAAAGTTACCTTATAAATGATGACGTTTGTATCAATAGAATAAACCCATGAAATTTTTATTGGTTCCCTGATTTATGTTTTTGAAAATTCCTTAATGACAACAACAGTATAAAGAAAACAATGATGAGAATCCAACAAGTAAGCAGTAATTTATCTGAGTACAGCCTTTTGAATATTCTATCCAAATTTACTTTCGTGAACAGCGTAGATATTGGCATTTCCTTACATGACTCCACCATTATTATAATCTTTGGACAAGAGCTTTCGTTTGTTTCAATTTTTCAAGGTGATGCTAACAGTAGAATTAACCAAGAGCGTTTTCGTAACCGAAATCATAGACTGAAACATTGCTAGCGTTTTTTATCCAGTATTTTAAATGAAAATGAGACAAAACCGACCTTCCGAAAATTATATTTCCTGCTGTTGCAGCCTTCTGGTGACCATGGATATTTTTGGTATTGTCATTTGCGAAATCATGAATGAGTAATAAAAAGAAACACAACGAATTCAGCAATTAGACGTCTTATTCTACGATAGGTATTGATATTTTTGTAATTATGATTGACGAAATTCAAATTTGACTTTTAAATTTAGGATTGAAAGAGATTGTTTTATCCATCCTCTTAAAATTTGTTATCTGTAATTGTAAGAACAATTTAGTCCTTAAAGGAAACCAATGGGAGTATTTTCCATCCTTTATACATTTATAAAGGTGTCTTTTATACATTTATAAAGGTGTTATCCTCCACATTCGCAAAAACTCGTGGATATGGTATTGCTACGATACATGGTATTGGTGTACAATAATTAAGAAAAATAAACCTTTCACTTAGGTTAAGTATTTTTACTGAATCTCTATCAAGATTCTTGAAAAAGTTTGTGGCAATTAATCCCGTACATGTAGTTTATAGTACTAGAAAAGCAAATTTTTATTTTAGACTCGTTTTTCGCAACGAATTGAAACCAAAATTTGACACGAATTTACACTTGTAACCGCAAAATCCCATTCCAGATTTGATACATTTAAATTATTTCGGTTGAATTATCTAGTTAAAAAGTTTATGTTGTTACATACTGTTAGACAACAACCCCTTCTTAAATTCGTTTCAAAATTTGAAACAAATTTAAGAAGAACAAAATTTTTTTACTAAATTATATACATTTAAATCAGTGTGCCAAATTGTATCTATCTAGCTTTCTTACTTTTGTATTTGTCTTGTTAACTTATATTCGAACTGCCGGACAAACAGGTTTACTCTGAATGGATTTTACTCAAAATTTGTGAGAAATAGTAAATTTGGTACAAAACATAATAGAATTTCTATTGTCAAGTTTTCTATAATTGGAGACAAACAGAGAGAGGTAACTTGTCTAATCTGTCGGCTCTAATATTTTGTCAAATCATTTGTATTACGAAATGTAATACAAAGTTTTGTCATTCGAGATGTCTGGCAAATTCTTCTATCTATCAGTACATAGATTCGAAAACTCAAGATTCGGCAATATTCTTTTCGGGATATTTGAAAAATTCTAATATCTATCGTATAGATTCGAAAACTCAAAGAAGCAATTTCGGTGAATAATACTTGGAATGCTACTGTTTCTAAAATTGCAATCATTTTTTTCAAATCAAAGTCAAAAGTGCATATTTCATTATACTAACCATTACATCACGCTCATGTACGAGCTTTTGAAAACTGTATTTGTATTTTAAATTTGTTTCTGAAATTTGTATCTCTTTTTGTTTTTCAAGATTCAAAATTATTTTTTCTGAGAAAAGTGAGATAATATGTTTACTAAAAGGACGAGAAAATTTCTGCAAGAATATTCCCGTCAACTATATTATGTAATTGTGTTAATTAATTGTTACTAAATTCTGTAAAAAATATTATAATTAAATAATTGGAAAGTGATGCATTTATACTGAAAAGCTAAAATAAATTTTATAAAAGAATTTTTTTTAAATAAATCAAAATTAAAGTTCGAATAATTGTTCTAAGGTTGTGACATTCAAAGTATCCAAGCTCCAAATTATTATTCCATTCACAAGCTTTTAAGCAATTTAAAATTTAAAAAAAAACTGATCCCTTTTAAGAAAATTAATTTTCAAAAATAATTAACCTTATTAAATGTTAGCCGAAATTGAATGCTGTCCTTGTTTTTAATTTTTCAGTTTGTGCCTCACATTATGACTATCAAACACCACAAGAATGCGGTTTCTAAATCTTCAAAACGATTTCACATACATAACGATATGTAATTACTTCTGAAAGAAGAATTTGTTTTCCACTTAAGTTTCAAAGTATCAGAAACTTAAAACTACGATCCGTTATAATTAAATTCATCAAGGTTTCATTTTGTCATTCGGAGAATTCAAATAACATTCCCAAGAAGTTAATTTTAAATTCGTTTATCGGCTTCAGTAAGAGTGTTTCATTGAACTCTTGTTATACTGAATTCGAATAATGCGAAAATAAAAGCTCCTGATGATGAAACACAGCAGTTTTGGTCAAAAGAGCAGAAATGTTTCATTTGACTGGAATTTTTCTTTCAGATTTAAGTAGAAGTGAGCGGAGATGTGAATATTAAATAAACATTTAGTAAATTAGAATGGCTTAGTTCAGATTAGTTTAGTTATATTAATATCCTGTTTAAAAACAACACAAGGGCTACTTTGGAACGGACCTCGTAATATAAAAATTGCAGCCGGATGATGCATAAGCTGACACTTACTCTCCAAATATCCACATCACACCACTCTACCGTGAGAACAATTGATCCCAACGGATTTAAAGTACAACAGACTCTATTATAAACAATTCTTCGATGGTGTCGGGTATCGAATCTGGAGCCCTCGAAATTCAATATCGAAGAATTACCATCAGGATACGGCGACACCTTAAACTTGAATGTAATCGTCTTTCCTTATTCTAAAGTGTTCATCTTTAGCATGTGATGATGTGTTCGCTTTACACCGGAAGGAAGAGTGCAATATCTTCTGAGGGCATGGACCCATGAGCATCCGAGGGCAGAAGTCTGACTTCTAACTCATATAAAGATAAAACACCCACCCACACGTTTGCAACCCCTTTTTACAGGGGGGGGGGCACATTCACGCATCTCACAGATAGCACAAAGAAGAACAACCATGCCCGAACGGGGACTCGAACCCGGGACTCACAAAGCACGAGGAAGACGCGCTACCTCTGTGCCAGAAAGCTGGCTTCTTGCAGTTTTGTTTTTCATATGTAAGAGAAAGTAATAGAATTGTCTAAAAAAGGTAAACTTCATGATTGAAAATGACAAATATCCATGCTTTACGCTGCTCCATGCGATTATATCTGTTTGGTAGTGTTTATTCGAAAACAATCTATACAAAACACAATGATATGTATTAAAACAATTTAAAATGTCACCTTTTCATTCAATTTGCAGCTCTATATCAAGCGTTAAATAAAATTCACTTACGAGAAGTTTCTAGCTCATATGAAGATAAAAACTTTTCACATTCTATTGCACCTTTACACAAGGAGGGGGGCTCATTCACTCATCTCACAGAGTACACGGAAGAACAACAATGCCCTGACCGGGACTTGAACCCGGGACCCCAGAACACGAGGAAGACAAGCTGCCTCTGTGCCAGGACGTTGGCTCTTTAGTATATTAACAATTGCATTTAAATTTCAATGAATTGCAATATAATCGAACTTTAAGATTCTTGGCAAAAATACCAATATCTGGAAACTATAAAGTTTAAATATTCAATGTAAATTTTTCAAAATTAAAAACAATTTTACTTAGTTGACTTTTTTTAAGGAAAGCCTTTTACTAGACGTGATCGTTTTTCACGAAACAGCAAATTCTTCTATATTTGTTGCATCTGTGCCATTCGCCGGCTTTCTGGCACAGCGATAGAGCGTCTTCCTTGTGTTCTGGGAGTCCCGGGCTCGTGTCCCGGCTAGGGCATGGTTGTTCTTCTGTTCTCTATCTGTGAGAGGTGGGAATGTGCCCCCCTCCCCTATAAAAAGGGTCTGAGAAAGTGTATGTGTGTGTGTTTCGTTCTGATATGAGCTAGAAGTTTGACTTCTGCCGCCGGGTGCTCAGGAGTCCATACCCTCAGAAGCTACTGCACCCCTCTTTCCGTGGTAAAAAGTGGACACGACAACATCATCATCATCTATGCCCTTCACGGGATCTTAGTTTCCGACCGTATACCTCATAAATTTCAGCTTTATCAAGTTGGTACATTTTAAAGGAAGGTAAATATTTCATAGGTGAAGTCCCAAATATTTCATTTTTTTATTTCATTTTATATCAATAATACCTTGATTTACGATTTTTATTTCTCACTTAAGAGAATGACATTTAAACGCTGTGTTAAAAACTTTCCTTCCAGGAAAAATTTTTCAAACTTTTTCAATTTTCTAATATAGGGTCAATAACAGAATTTGGCCATTCTAAATGTTTTCTTTTTTTCATTTTTCTTTTTATAAGATTTTAAAAGTGGCCGTCAAAGTATTTAAAGCAACTGCCATTTTATTCAACGCTTTCATAGCGTTTTCTTTAATCGCAATATAAAAATGAAAGAAAATAGAGTGACAAAACTTTATCTGGAACATTATTATTTAACTTTAATACTTTTCTATAGATATCTATTAATAGCTACACAGGCTCGACTATATCCGCCTATACTTCTTTCAGACGGGAAAGTGGATGTTCTAAAGCATCTTTTGAGAAATATGATTATCTGGCCAATTAAATTAACTCACATAGTTACTTCCAAATAAGCGAAAAATATACAGAAATTCTTTCGCATTTCGCATACCGAAATATTTTTGCGATGTTCTATATTTTAGTAGTTGATATAATTTATAATATTTTCTTCAGTTTTGCTTTTTATATTTTTATATTTATTTTCGCATCGTTTGATAACTTCGACGCAGAATAAGGCCAGAAAAGAAAGAGCAAGTTTCAATTAACCAAAATAAATTATTCATTTATTTTAGAATTAATAAAATCAATTTATCACTTTATCTACCAAATCTATCTGCTATTGTCACAATTTCACAAAATAACCTTTAGCCCCCCCCCCGAAATTTTTTCACAGTTTCTCTAATAAAAGGACTTGTACAGTATTAACCATATGTCACTTGCTTACCACAGTTACGAAGGAGAATATTAGAGGCGAACTTTAGCAATATTTTGGTGATTAGTCGCTGGAATGATGTTAATACAAATATACCAGCAATCTGGATGTACATTTTTTTTATTGAACATTAGAAATCCTCGTGCACCACTAAGAATCACACTGGGCTTATAGGATAAAACAACACAATTTATAAAGACATCATGTAAAGAACAGCTGCTCACACTTCATATTCGCTTACATATCCCCCTTTTTACAGGGAAGTACATTCAAACATATCATATTTAGAACAAATAAAGGACATCAATGACCGAACCGGCACTAGAACTATGGAACACCCAGATCACGGTGAGGACGAGCTATCCCTGTGTCAGGACGTTAGCGAATGTACATTTTAAACAACTTTTTTTCTGATTAGTGAAACAAAATAGAATACAGAACTACACTTATGGCCTCAGGATCACTTAATAACTTCTTATATTCAAGATGCTGTTTTTTAAAAAATTACTTAACAGACTGACAAGTGGTCATCCTCTTGATAGGTTTTGTTTGACAGTTCATTGCATATCTATCCCTGGCATGAAATCTCTCTTTCTTCTTTTGATAATTATAGAGCTAACTCATGTTTGGTCGTATTGGCAAGAATTTCCTCTAAATGGATTTCATTCAAATTTCGATTGAAACACGTAAATTTAGAGTGAAGATTATAAATGAAATTTCACCCAATTAGGGCAAAGCAGTTTTGATTTTTACCTTGTTCCTCAAAAGATATAAAGCCATAGTTCTAAAAAATGTACTGTCCAATCTCAGAAAAAACTGAAAAGTGGGTAATCTCAAATTCTTGAAATCAAAATTTTAGATAGCGACAATGCTTTCTATTTTTTTGCCTTCATATAAGAAAAAAGTACGATAAGTGACCTTTAAGTAAAATGATGACTTATAATTAGAAGAGGGTTATTAAAAAAATTGATTTCCAATGGTACTGGGCTCTTCTTCACTAGAAAAGGTTCATGTACACAACAAAAAAGCTGGAGGGAGGTTATTAAAATAATTTTATTTAAATATCTTTTGACCATTTGATACTTTAGTCAAAATATTGACCTTTGCCCTGAATGTAGCATTTTTACTGAACATATTGTGTCATTCCTTGTGAGTTATTTGACTGTTAATCCCTGACAGTTGTTAATGGCATCCAAAAATCGAATTTTTATTTTAAACACGTTTTCTACTGTGAATTGAAATAAAAATTGGACTCAAAACTGCACTTGTAATCACAAAATCCTCAACCAAATTTGATATATTTAAGTTCCAGTATTTTCCAACTATCGCTCACTTTTATATGTTTATGAAAGACCTACAGACAATAAACCCGTGGTAGGTTTTGTCTTAAACTCTGAAATATCTCTATTCTAAATGTATTAAATCCATGAACCAAAACTTATTAGTCTAAGTTGTAGTATTGTGCAAATTGTATTTGAGGAGAAGAACTTCCTCTACTTTTTATCTTCCTTTTATTAAAAATCTGACAGAAATCGGAAAATTTGGTATAAAGACCGTATACCAAATTTCAATCATCTAGATATCATACATATAAATTTATATTTGTCACAGGCAGACAGGCAGAAATTTTCCAAAATCATGTTTTTCAAATTTAAATAGGCCTAAAATTGAAAGATTCAGCAAAGTCTAGAGTTCGGGTTTCTAGACTATTACTATACTGTCTATACTCGTATACCAGAAATTAATTAAATACAAGCATCATTTATGCCGTAAGAAATTAAATGCAAGCATCATTTATACCGAAAGAAATTAAATGCAAGCACCATTTAAGCCGAAAGTAATTAAATGCAATCATCATTTATGTCGAAAGAAATTAAATGCAAGCACCATTTAAGCCGATAGAAAGTAAATTCAAGCATCATTTATACCGAACCAGTCAATCAACGTAGGCAAATATTACAGAAATTAACGCAAATCATGATACCCTATGGATAAATGCATTAAAGTGGAGGAAAGGGATTTCCTGCTTATTATTAAAAACATTAACTAAGAAAATAAAAGATCTTTAAATCACAAAAATGGAATCGCACTTAAAACGAATTTTTAATTAGAATAATAGACTTTGTTCCTCCATGTAAGTTAAATCTGTAATAGCAGCAAACTACTCTCAAGAAACAAAATTTCCCGTTAGAAAAAAATCAATTTACACGTTTTCTAAGAAATTAAATGTTGTTATTCAAATTTCCCTGCACTTACATTCTTTCTGCAGATTCTTCCACTGCATATTTAGATTTAATTATATTCTGAAAAAACATGAGAATTCTTTCAAGGTTTCATGTTATTCTTTCCTTTTTTTATTTCATTTAATTTTCAGACTTAGTTAAACGATTAATGAGCAGGCTAATCAGCATAATGAAGATACTGAAAAATTAGCTTAGATGAAGATAATCCTATTCTGATCAAAAGAACTTTTCAAATTTAACTCTTTCGTGTGATGTTTACTTTTATGACTGGAGGATTCTAATGGACTTTTTTCTTGCTTTGCGTTTCCTTTTCGTTACAAATGCAGCAAATTATAATCCCTGACTTGTAAGCGTTATCTTAAAAATAAACTTTAATATGGATAATATGTATGTTTTATATCTCCTCCTTAATAACTGGATCACTTATTAACTGAACTTTAAAAATACATTTTTCAACGGAAAACGTGTTTTTTAATTATTTTATCAGAATGCTCGTACTTTTGATATTTCAAAATCATTTTCATTTTAAGTCGATTATAGCTAGAAATTAAATTAAAGACGTTTTAATGAAAGTTCACAGCTGTAAATGATACTGAAATATTTGTTTTAATTTGAATTTTCTTTAGATTATTTAAAAATTGTCTCTGCCTTTGTCATTTCTTTAATCATTTACTAGATGTTATTTGTTTAAAAATTATCTCTGACAATTTCATTTTATTTTACCATGCACCAGATGTCATTCTGAAATAACTTCGTTGTGCTTTTCTTTATTTTTGATAGCATAGTTAAAAATTTAGATAACTGTGATTCTCTAATGTAGCTTTGTTTTCACCGATGTTGTAATTTCTAACAATAAAAACGTAGTATTTTATATCATACTTATCACATACAGTAAGTTAACAAGAGCTCCAGATTAGTTCAAAATTATTTACTGTCAGAATAGTTAATAAATATTTATTCAATTAAAAAAATACTGAAGAATCATCCGTATCTAATTAGAGCAGCTACATGCATATCCATAATAATGCTGAAAAAAAGGGAAAAGAAGTCTAAAATTGAAAATTCTAGATATTAATTACTTAATAACTTAGATATTAAAAAACTAAAGAATCTAAGAAGTTCTGATGTAAAAGCTCTTTTCTATCTCATGAAAAATAAAATTTGTAAATCCAATTTTCTCAAAATATGTTTTCATCTAAAATTTAATATTTTCAAGCACGTCTACTCAAATGCTATTAAGAATATCAGCTTAAAACTTGGCTCACATTTAGTTTATAGTGATTTAGAAGGTGAAAAATATATAGAAAAGCTTTCAAAGCAGTATTTGCGTAATATCTCTTTTAAAAAAGGATAATTATATTGATGTACTGTCTACCTTTATTTTATAGCTTATAGTACATACAAGCATTTATTTAATATGCAATTTGCATGTTTACCTCTAAAATAAAGAATATAAGTTTCAGTCATAAAATTTTTCTAACTTAAAGGAAGCAAGTATAACCAACATATTTATAGGCATAATGTTACAGACAATTTTATTGCTTTATTTTAAATCTTTTTATTTAAGTGAACGTTTAAGAGTTTATATTTCATTCATGCTGTATTTCAAAAAAAAATTGAGGCTACATTTCCGCTACTTTTACGGTCTATAAGAGAATTTTATACGCTGAACTACAAAATATTGTTAAAAGTTTTATAAACAAAAGAGCAGCTGTTCTTTGCACTAGAAAAGAACATGAAGAATTGTTGTTAGCTTCAGACGGGGGAGGAAATGGTCTTGTTAAGGTTGAATTAACCTGTTACGTCACCAACTTCAGATAGTACTCTACAAAAGACCGCGCAACTCGTCAATAATGTAGAAAATATTTTCTTGCTTGAAATTCCTTTTCTTTTCGCGTGGAAATTCGAAACAGCTCGATTGGCGTTGCGTCCTAATGGGGGCGTAAAAGAGAATAAAGAAAAAAAAGCGGGAAAGAATATTCCAATCGCTGGAAAACCTAAAAGAAAGTTTCTTTTTTTACTTTTAAACTCCAAATAAAAGTTTTTTTCCCCCAACAAGTAGAAAGGAAATACATTCCAGATGCCTGGAATAACAATAGATCTGGCATTTCTTTTTCTTCGGCATTTGAATCAGGATTTGTAAAGGTAGAAATCTGTTAAGTATTTCGTCTGTTTTCGGAATGTGCTATTATCTATAAGATGAAAATTTGAACAGATTGATCTTAGTTTGTTCTTTGAGTAAATGCCTAAAATTTTATTTAGTTTAGTAGATACATGTCTGTACTTATATTTTATTTCAACTCACCTGTCTTATCAAAAGTTTTTAAGAATATGTAAAAGTAGAAAGTCTAACATATTTTTGGAAAAAAAACCTTTAATAAAAATGTTTGAATGAAATTTAATCTATTATAATACAATTTACTTCGACAATGTTTTGGGATTAATTCGTGCAACTTTATTTTATATAAAAATTTACTTTTCATTATACAGAATCAGTAATATGAAATTAAAATATAACTTCAAACGCGCTATTCTTCTATACATCTAAAAAAATTGTATATCTCGGAAAAGGTTCTAACAATTTGGTCAGATTTATATTTAGATAAAGTTTTGGTTTTTAATTCGTACCATTAGTTAGCTGTGTGTGCTGCATTATATAAAGAGTAAACCAATTGCAGTATAACTTTCTTTGCACGTTCAATTATAAACAGCCTCATCATAAACAGATTTAGGGTGGTTGCAAGAAATGAGTGGGAGCACTTTTCATACTTTAGTGTAAATGTAACTATCTTCCTTGCACACTTCATAAAAATGTTGAGTTTGCTAGAGTCTCTTTCGTACATAAACGTATACCAGCACAGAAGGCAGAGAGCTTGGAATTTTGCAAACAAAAATACAATGTGTGCTTTCTGCTCTTAATATCAATAAACTGGAATTTTTTTGTGTTGAGTATAACCAATCAATAACTACGGATAAGTAGCTTTAAATGTGACATATATGCATTCCTGATTTTTTGTTTGTTACCAATCAAACAAAATTCATATTGAAAGTACACTTTTTTTAAAAAAATTTTCTACCTGGTGATATATTAAATGCTTCTGTCCTTATTCATTAAGAATAAATATTTTAAAGTAGGACCCTCATCTTGAATAACAAGTTTATATGAAGCTTCTATGTTTCACATATATTAAAATAAAACATACTTCTATGTTCATAAAACCAAATATATTTATCATATTATGGAAAAATGAATTTAGAGATTTCTCCATAATATCTTATCCTTTCATTATTGCCTTTCTCTATTTTTCTTACAAAGACAACCACCTTCTTTTATACCTTCATCGTTGTACTTCTTCAGAACTTGAGAATAGTTCCTCTTTCTAGGGAAAGGTCTCATGGAGCAAGGTTAGGGAAGCAATCATGGACACGTGGTGCTCTTACCTTTTTGTGCTGGAAATTGCATAGGTCATTTACGTTTGGAAAACAGTCAAAAAATTTCTAGAGTTCCTTCAACATAATATTATTTAAAAATATTGATGCACTGTGAACGATATAATTAAAGCTTAAATATTATCTCTTTTCACATATTTTATTCGAAAATAATTTTATTTAATGATAACTTTAAAATAACGATAAAGTTGAGGATTTATATTTGAAAAGAGAAAACTTGATAGTATGAAGAACATTTTGTTGAATAAATTCCTTTTCCTCTTCTAAAAACAGCTTTATTGATCTAATTGTAGAAAATTGAATAATATATTTCATTACTACATTTTGAATAATATATTGTCTTTTGTTTCCTTTGCGTATCGAGGAAAATAAAGAAAAATATACGGATAATAAAATAAATAATTCAGTAAAGAAAATGAAGATTCTTTTTACAGAACTTTAATAAAATTTTTCATCTCGATGAATTATTCAGATGTGCCTTATCTGCTCAAATAAAATAACACATTAAAATCTGCCTATAACTGTTTATTTGTCATTTTTATAAAAAATAAATAAAAGGAGAATTTAAATATATATTGAATGTTATTATAATCAATTTAATGAATAAATGACAAAAAGATGTAAGAAATTTTTCTTATTTTTGATCCGACATCTTCTATACCATTAGTTTTTTTTTCTGACATTTATTTTCAAAATAACTAAAAAAATTCTGTACATCTTCTTTATTACATATTTTTTCCATTATAATTTTTTGTAGAAAATTAATATTGAATCATGTTTTACCAAGTATAAATAGGAGGGTATTATCAGTCTTTTAATTTATATTTTCAATAATATAAATAAATGTATCGGCAATATCCTCCCAAAAAACTTTCTCATATTTTTTTAGAAAATTAATATTGAATCATGTTTTACCAAGTATAAATAGGAGGGTATTGTTAGTCTTTTAATTTATATTTTCAATAATATAAATAAATGTATCGACAATATACTCCTAAAAACTTTCTCGCATACTAGGTAAAAAAAATACCCCTTTTCTCTTTGTAAAATTATTTAACTTGGAAAAAGCTATGAAGGCCACAACTGCTAATAATCCTCCCCCTTCCAACACACACAATCCCCCAAATGAATATTTATACTTCGCATATAGCACAAAAAACAAAAGATGAAATTGACGAATTTCGTCTCTATTGAAATTTTTTGCCGAACAATAATTTAAAAAATATTATCATGTATAAAAAATCCTTTATTTCAATTATTCCAGTTTTGAATTATTGTGTCTATATACATCTGGATATATAGATCAACAGATGGTTAATATTGAGATGGATATGATTTAAAATCTCAAACGAAGCTGCATTTTAAATATCTAAACAGCGTATTAAATTTCCTTTTTCCCAGGTTTTGTATTTTTGAATAATTGAACACAAATTAATGCGAAAGTACAAATCAACAAATTTCAGATTTCTCCATAGTCCGTTCAAAATGTTATGAGGTCTTACATTTTAGATTCTGTATTTGTGTATTCAATATTTACCCACCTACTACCTCATTGGACTTTGTAATTGCGCGTTTGCATAGACAGCCACCCATTGGGTTTCTACAATCAAATGGAAGCCATATCGTTATGTAATATTCACATTTCTTGGACGTCTGAATTGTGTGAATATTCATTGTGTTTAGTTTCGGTTAAAACTCTCATGCAAAACTTGATATCCATACACCTACCAAAATGCACAATTACACTAGCTTAAAATGGTCTAGAGAAAGTAATATATTGAAATTTCGATAGATCAATTATAATATAGTTAAATATTCTGTAAGAAATTATTTATGTATTTTATCACACATATTTTTCATTAGTCTATATCATTATAAGATACTGTGTTTATTGAGAATTGTCAAAGTTGCAGTGATTATTGAAAAATACTATTTGAAAAAGAAATATGCTAAGCAAAAGATTTAGAATGTTTTCTGAAAAAAAAGAAAAGAAATTAGAACACAATTTGTGCTATATCGATTGTCTTTATTAATGACAGGTCTTTTTCTCAAAACAAAATTATTAAAAAATACTATTTGAAAAAGAAATATGCTGAGCAAATGTTTTGGAAAGTTTTCTGAAAAAAAAGAAAAGCAATTAGAAAACAATTTGTGCTATATCGATTGTCTTTATTAATGACAGATCTTTTTCTAAAAATAAAATTATTAAAAAATACTATTTGAAAAATAAATATGGTAAGCAAATGTTTTGGAATGTTTTCTGAAAAAAAATGAAAAGAAATTAGAACACAATTTGTGCTATATCGATTGTCTTTATTAATGACAGATCTTTTTCTAAAAATAAAACTATTAAAAAATACTATTTGAAAAAGAAATATGCTAAGAAAATGTTTTGGAATATTTTCTGAAAAAAAAGAGAAAAGAAATTAATACACAATTTGTGCTATATCGATTGTCTTTATTAATGACAGATGTTTTTAAAAAAATAAAATTATTAAAAAATACTATTTGAAAAAGAAAAATACTAATCAAATGTTTTGGAATATTTTCTGAAAAAAAGAAAAGAAATTAGAACACAATTTGTGCTATAACGATTGTCTTTATTAATGACAGATCTTTTTCTAAAAAAACAAAACCAAGCTGCTGCGAATGATATCGTATTAACCTATTGCCCAACAATAACAATAACGAATAGATACGAATAAATATCCATTTCTTTTACGTGCCATGAACAGCTAACGGAATCTGTTTCATAAGCAGAGATTGGAAATGCATGGTCCACCGAGCTCATTCAATTGCAATTAATAACAATAGCATTACCAGATCTTTGCATCTGTTTCGGTTATACAAAACGTTGTTCTAATAATTCTAATTGGGTTATTTGGTGTGAAATGCCTATGCATCTTAACTATTTATGTCTATTAGCTGTATATTAATAAATAATATACAGCTAATATAATAAATAATATACAGCATACAAATTATTTACTTGGAAAAAGCTATGAGTGCCACAACTGCTAAGAATCCCCCCCTGAATCTCTCAACTGAGTATTTATGCTTCGAAGTATAGCACAAAAAACAAAAGATGAAATTGACGAATTTCGTCTCTATTGAAATTTTTTGCCGAATAATAATTTAAAAAATACAGTCATGTATAAAAAGTCCTTTATTTAAATTATTCCAGTTTTGAATTATTGCGTCTATATACATCTGGATATATATCAACAGATGGTTAATATTGAGATGGATATGATTTAAAATCTCAAACGAAGCTGCATTTTAAATATCTAAATTGCGTATTAAATTTCATTTTTCAGAGGTTATGTATTTTTGAATAATTGAACACAATTTAATGCGAAAGTACAAATCAACAAATTTCAGATTTCTCCATAGTCCGTTCAAAATGTAATGAGGCCTTACATTTTAGATTCTATATTTGTGTAACAATATTTATCTATCTACTGCCTCATTGGGTTTTGTAATTGCGTGTTTGCATAGACAGTCACCCATTGGGTTTCTACAATCAAATGGAAGCCATATCGTTATGTAATATTCACATTTCTTGACCATCTGAATGGCGTGAATATTCATTGTGTTTAGTTTCGGTTAAAACTCTCCACAAAACTTGATATCCATACGCCTACTAAAATGCAAAATAACGCTAGCTTGAAATGGTCATGGGAAAATAATATATTGAAATTTTGATAGATCAATTATAATATAGTTAAATATTCTGTAAGAAATTATTTATGTATTTTATCACACATATTTTTCATTAGTCTATATCATTATAAGATACTGTGTTTATTGAAAATTGTCAAAGTTGCAGTGATTATTGAAAAATAATATTTGAAAAAAAATATGCTAAGCAAAAGTTTTGGAATATTTTCTGAAAAAAAAAAGAAAAGAAATTAGAACACAATTTGTGCTATATCGATTGTCTTTATTAATGACAGATCTTTTTCTAAAAATAAAATTATTAAAAAATACTATTTGAAAAAGAAATAAGCTAAGCAAACGTTTTGGAATATTTTCTGGAAAAAAAAAGGAAATTGGAACACAAATTATGCTATACCGATTGTCTTTATTAATGACAGATCTTTTTCTAAAAATAAAAAATACCAACCTGCTGCGAATGATATCGTATTTATTACCCAACAGTAACAATAGCGAATAGACACGAATAAATATCCATTTCTTTTACGTGCCATGAACAGCTAACGGAATCTGTTTCATAAGCAGAGATTTGAAATGCATGGTCCACCGAGCTCATTCAATTCCAATTAATAACAATAGCAATGCCAGATCTTTGCATCTATTTTGGTTATACAAAAACGTTGTTCTAATAATTCTAATTGGGTAATTTGGTGTGAAACGCCTATGCATAACTATTTATGTCTATTTACTGTATATCAATAAATAATTAGGAATTAAACATATTTTATAAATTAATAATAATATATTAATATTTGAAGATAGTATAATATAAGGTAATAAACACATAAAAACATATAATAAGGAATTAAACACATTTAATATAATATATTCATATTTTGAAATTGAACAATATAAAGTAATAAAGGCATAAAAAGACAAATAATAAGAAATTGCACCCATTTGCTATAGTAATATTATATTCATATTTGAAGAGTGCATAATATAAATGAATATGCTGTATTTTATTCAGATTTAATTTCTGGAATATAATTCGTATTCAAATAAAATAAAATGAAATAAACTATGGCTAAACGATTTATAAGCATTTTAAAAAGAAACCTTGTCATTTGATGCAAAGGAAAAACATGAAGTAATTAAATCAATACGTTGTGAATTCCTTTAGCATCAAATTCAAAAAAGCTCTGTTAGTAAATAAAAGCGATTGAAATATTTATTACGGAGTTATTGGCACAGAAACCATTATTTTATCTTAGTTTTATTGCTCGCGATTGAATTGTTTGGATATGTTTGAATTTAATCATGACATTAAAAACTCTTCACTATTAAATATTAAAAGTTTATTAAAACCTCCCACCAAAATATATATTTGTCAGATGTGATAGCTTCACAATAAGATGTTTGGTTCATATAAGAGTAAATACACACACGGTCCCAACGGATTTAGCGTGCAACATATACAACATAACGTGCAACATATACAAAATAACATGCAAGATATAGATATTTTTTTTCTACATGGCGGAAATTGGAAATTGAAAAGGTTATAATTCATTTGTTACGTCTGGTACTGACTCTTAGAGCAAAGTGTTCGAAATCTCTACTTATAAGAAAGAAGAATATATATGTGTGTGTGCGTATTGGCTCTCTACAGGCCAAACTATTTGACCTACAGTTATTAATTTTCACAAAGATATACATTGGAGTTCGGTAATGCAAATGGCTAGACAATGTTATTTTAAAATTTTAATAAAACTTTTAATTAATTGAAAAATAAGCATAAATTATTATTTCAGAACATGATAGTGTTTTAGAAATGAGGTTTTGTGGCGTCAACAAACCCCGTAGGCGAAAAAAAATATTATCTGCACGAGCATCTCAAAGAATCAGCTTTTAATAACACGATGCCATCCCATTTACAAATACTCTGTTTTAAAAAAATAAGCTAATGACTACAGCAAATAAAACCAAGAAAAATGTCATTTTGATCACATGATTATATGAGAATAAAATAAATAGGAAATGTGACATTTTTTTAAACACTAAATACGAGACCAAGTTTTCTGGATCGTTGGCAGTACTAAAGTGACTCATTCGACGAAACAATTAAAACGAATAAAAATAAAATTTAACTTGCACGATCTCGTGGTGTTTGGCCGTTCAAGAAATAATGATCTGACATGCTTCAACGAAATATACATAGCAGATTTCATTTTAATCTTAATGTTATGTTCAAACTGTTTTCCTTATCTTACAAAATGTTTAATCCTATAATTTTCTTCTATTGTTTAAAGCTAAAGAAGAAGGATTCTTTTGTATCAAGGCAATTTGCAAGATTGAAAAATGAAGTTACAACACAACAAACTTTAGAAAATACATGAACTGGGCAGTTTTTTTTTCAGTAGCGCTTTGTTATAAAGGAAATGATATCAATTAGAAGAGTTCATGCATACAATAAACAGAGCATACAGCAAAAACATTAGAAAAATCCAATTCAATTCTCATAATTTGGCTGAATTATGAACATGAAGCTATATCTGAAAGATTTAGTTGAAATCTCTTATTTCTTTAATTATACAATTTAATTCTGCTATTTTTCAATATCAGATGTGATATGTAGCTGAAAAAGGCATAAAAAAGCACGTATTTTTTTAAAAAAAGTATTATAAAAAAAGAATTGTTTTTTCAAAAACAATTACAAGTAAATTGCAAGTGATAGTTTCATAAGACTTTTATTAGATTACCTACATCAGTAACAAGCAAATAGTGGCCTTAGCTATAAAGCATTTTAATTAAAAATGCCGAAACTGAATACAAAAACTCAAATGATTAAATTGTTATTTTTTCTTCTTATACTATGGAATTTTTCATCCTTTAATCTTTCTTTTTCTATTACTACTATTCACTTTCTCCTTATATATAACCTGTTCAAATTTTCAATCGTTAATAAAATACTTTCTATTCATCCACTCAAATTCAAATACATTTTTTTTCTTATAGTGACTGACACGTGATGCTAATACAGTTTTATCAAATATTAATTCATTAATTGAATTTTATTGATTTTTAAAATTTAAAATGCAATTTTAGCAGTGTGAAATGAAAATTGAAATCTACAGGCAGTAGCTCAATTGACAAAATGCAAGGATGTTAGTGTTTTTCAAGTTGTGAAGAATGCGAGTTTAATGTTTTCAAAAACCAATAATTTTTTGATAAATTATTTATATTAAACGCAATTATTTAATAAAAATGACTAAAATGAAATTGTTCTTTGTTGACCTATTTAGGAATCTACTTAAAAAATTATTCTTATATTATTTGTTTTTTCACAATATTCCTGAAGTCTACACTTAGGAAATAATAATATGAAATGAAGCTTCGTTTTTATTCGGCTATACATTTCTATGATAAAGAGCCTTTTTTAATCGTTCAGAAACAATACATTTTAAAAGCTCTTTAGATAAATGGAAGTAGCTGTAAAACTTGGGGTTGGCTTCAAGATCTGCATTATATATATTGCTTATATCAAACATTGCAGTATGTTATTTTTATATCACTAGTTCTATTTAAAAATGAGCATTCTGTAGAATAGCAAATGTTATACAAAGGCATAAAAAACTTGTGGTTCAGTCTGGAATATTATATCTCATCCATTTTCATATAGCATAGTATAAAATAGTGTCTTTCCTGAAAAAAGAATTGCTTATTTCACCACTTTCGAATGAAAAACGGGATTCTATTTTTCAAGCTACAGTTGAAAGTTACGTGCTGTTTCTAATGTCTTGTCGTGAAACATTAAAAATGTCATTAATAGGAAATGCAGAATTTTAACCATTTCCTTTCTTATAGTTCTAAGCATCAGGCATCATCTATTTTGCTAAGATGCTCAAAACGATGTCTGCATCTCATGCATTGAAGACTAGATTAACAGAGAATATTTTGCTTTCTGAAATCTATTACATGAAATGGATTTTAGATAAATTTCAATCAAATTCTCATAAATAAATTTAGAAAATAAAAAAAGATATAAAAATTGCTGTCTAAGACAACTTTTAGCAGAGGTAGTTCACGATGAATTGTCGTAAAGGTGGTTGATAGGCGAGGTCAGGGTTCTCTTTAGACTAATGTATTAATCATAAAATAAATCATGGTTCAATCTATTCTAAGAAAGAGAAATAAAGAAAAACATACTTTTTAAATATATTTCATTAGGGCAAAAATACCACCCTGGCTGGCATCCTGGCATAGGGGTAGCACGTCTTCCCAGTGAGCTGGACGTCCCGGTTTGGATATGGTTGTTCTTCTGTGTGCTATCTGTAAGGTGTGTGATTATGCCCCCCTTTAAAAAGGAGCTGTGCAAGCGAATGTGATGAGTGAGTAGCAAAAGTCGTACTCTTGGCCCTAGATGGCGCTATTATAAAAACAAGAGACGCTGATTAGTCTTAAATCTCTGACTACCTCAGTGAAATTGTCCATGGCAAGTGCCATAAGAAACAACAGCGACAACACAACACTATGATTTTGTAGACGTCTCAAACTCTTTCCCCCAATTTCAACCTTTTACTAACAGCCCTTTCGTTTGAATCGTAGTCAATCGCAGATGATAAAAACACAGATGTGCAGATCGGGTTCGAATCACTTGAGATCATTGCAGGGAAGAATTTGAGAGTAAAATAAAACATAAAGACACTATGTACCTCGGATCCAAAATTAAGTTTCGTTTTGATTTTTTACAAAAATATTCAACAAAAAATAAAATAAATAAATATTTTTGATATATTTTTCAACAATAGTACGATTATTTCCGAAAATTTAAAAAAGAATCCTACCCTCTAATAGTGCTAATGATAAAAGTTAAAAGTAATACATAATTGTTTTGCAAAATTTTTGGTCTCCTTTGAAAAATGTATAAGTATAACCAAGATTTTCTTGTAAAGATTGTTCATAAAATCTTGTCTCAGCCATTTTGTTTCCGAATACATTTTAATAATATTTGTACAGCTGTTCAACTCATAATTCGAAAATCAGTTTTATTTACAGTTGCGAATGTTTGAATTCATTGAAAAATATGTCGCTATATCCGTATTTCAAATTGATTAATAATAAAAAGTACATCAATGTATATTTACAATAACTTATTTATTTTTTTATTTGATTATATTTTTTATTTATTATTGTAATTGTTTTATGAAAGAGTTTAAAATATTAGAACCTTTCCTAATTTCTGGAATTCGTCAATTTACGTTCCACTTATTTCTGAACTTTCATACATTGGATAATTAAAAGCCCTTTGCTCAGCACAATTATTTATTCATATACATTTTGGGTACATTTATCTTCGTGAATTTTGAGCAGTAGAATGATCCAGATAAATCTGTTTCTATTTTAAATTTAGATCACGATCACAAATATTTAGGCTTCAAAAATTCGAAGCCATACTATATCTGGAGATATTTTATTAGTAAAACTGGCAGCTGTGCTTTGAAAATTATGAAATGCTGTGTATACAATATTTCAACTAGGCACAAATCAAGTTGTGGGGTCTTGTGATATTCGTGTTTTGACTTCTGTGAACCCGGCACAAGCTAAGTATTAATTCAGGAGCATAAGCCGGATAATTAACAACCATCATTCCTTCCTTCAAATTGTGGTGAAAATTGCAGAAGAAGGTAAGTTCGGCTCGTTTCCTTACAGAGACTTTAGAGTTTTGAGTGTAGATGCTAAGGTTGTTGTTCAGCTTCTAAATGGTATTAGGAATTTCTTGAATACGTGTGCAATACGCAATGATAAAGATAATTTAAAAAGAATTAAGCAACAAGCTTATTTTTGGTATTTGAAATGATCTCTCTAACTTAGCGGTTGGAAAGATTAGCGGATATTTTTCGGTTAGTTCTTAAAACCAGTGGTAGTGATCTCATGACAGTTTCCTAGCATAATATCTAGTAAAGATGTTCTTTACCATGTGGGGGTGGGGGAAGGGTTGTTGAGGACCGAACGTGCAACATTATGGTTTGTAATCGAGTAACATAGCCACTAGACAAAAATAATTACTTGTGTTCGGAAGATGTTATATGGCGGATGAAGCTTTAACCACCAAGTGCGAGTCGATGGTGGGACGAAAGATGCATTTTGCGCCAAGCGTATACAAGCGCGTATGAGTTGGTCGTGATGTTCTCGACGACTTGTGCTGCCGTTAGAGGGCGCCACAACTGCTGTACGAAGTTTGGTTATTCAGGGTTTCGGATCACCATTGTGGAGGGTGAATGGTTTTTGAGGACCGAACTCGCAACATTAGAGTTTGTAGCCAAGTAACTTAGACAAAAGAAATTACTTCTGTCCGGAAGATGTTATCTTGCTTATGAAACATTCATCACAAATTTCTCTCTCCAAAGAGCAGTGACTTTGGGAAAGGTCGTGAATGCCATAAAGGCTCTAATTATTTTATCTTCAGATTTTTGTACATTAAAGTTTCATACTTCATCATATAGTATAAAGGAAACCATTTTTTTTCGTTGACTGCATAGTTTTCGTGCATGATCAGTGAGCAACCATGAACGGTATTTTTTGACAAATAATGGCTTTTTTGCAATTGATATAGAGGTATCAGAAAGGCGAATATTTACTTTAGATTTTTTATTTCAATTCATGAAAATCCAAATTTGACGCAGAATACATTTGCAGCTATAAAAAGTATCACCTACCAGATTTCATACATTTGAGTCATTAAGTTTTCCAATTATTGCATTTTCATTGTTTAGAATTGCATTACTTACTTAGATAACTGTATATAGATATACAGAAAAAACTGATTTTAAAAAAGTATTTTTTAACCTTTGTATAATTTAAATCATAGTTTTGTAAAAAAAAATATCTCGGGATACAATGAAATTAAATTCTTTTTTCTGTTTCTATTTTCAAAAAGAAGCTAAAAATATAAATCTGAGAATAAACATTTAAAATAGAAGGCAGTAGATATTATACAGACCCCCCATAAAATCTAATATTGTTAAATTAAATGGGAAGCACATCTAATTTAACTATGTTTTTAATTTAAAAAAATGATTTTTTTAAGTGTATTTCACGCAGAAAAAAAAAAAACTAAAGTAATAGTTTCAAATATATATTGGTATTAATTTTTGAAAAATTTAGGTTTGTGTGTAAAGGAAAAATGAACGGGACAGATAAAATATATCGACACATACTTTTCTCCTATCTGAATTAGTATATAGAAAAAATACTAAAATTAATTTCAAATTTCAATGGTATTATAATAGTCAAATTTCGACAAAAATCAGTGAAAGCTAAGTTTAAGTAAATATTTCGTTTCATTTATTGAGACTAGCCTCATTTTCCGAGAATCATTACACTCGACAACAGTATTCTATCTTCTTTGCGAATCAGTTATTACAAATCAATTCTTTTTTCGAATTTATTTTTTTTAAATTTTTGTGAAATTATATTATAGTAAATCCTAGACTAATATTTAATATAGAGCTCCTAAATTTTGACTGATAGAAAAGTATTGTTAGCATTTTTCGATGGTATTACTTTTTCCAACACAATTGGATTTTACAAAAAAATCATACATCGATCTGAAATTTTAACCAGATATTTCCTTACGTATAACAATTTCATACATTATGACACTGCATATTACTTTAATATTCAAAGCATATTCTGTAGGATTATGATGAATAAAATTCTTTTGAAAAAGAGCTTTCGTAACAATGTTAGTAATATATATTATCGTAAAAACACCATAATTCTTATACATCACACATATAATTTTTGGTGAATTTTCGACACCCAATATAACGGTTTATTTATAATGGACAATTCAACAATTTTAAGTTCATGTTACTTATTTTTATTTTTCTCACGTTTTGATACTCTTTCCAGCAAATCGATTGAATTAATGCGCCTGAGAATAAATGAAACGACTTTGATTAAAAACGTAAATGGAGGAAAATCGCCTTTCAGTTATTAATCAAAATAGAGATGTGCGTTGCAAAGCAAACATATGATATGAACAAAGAGTTAAATTGAATCCAATCAAACAAAACTTTATTAAATTGTATTCAATTTAATACATCACTTATTACTACCTTGACAGTGGAACAGATAATAAAAACAATTATCTCCATTTAATACAATAGTTGGCAATTATACACCTTCATGATATAAGAGAATAAAGAGGATATTGAGTGTTCTCTTTGCCTATAATTATTGTGAAATATGCATTTTGGTACTCAACTGTTAAAATATAAATGCATTATTTTCCATTTCATGAATACAGAATCAAAAAGTTGAATAGAATTTGGCTTTGCTGATCATTATATCAATTGGAATCAAATACATTTGGAAATTCTCTCAAAAAGAATTCACAATGCATAAAAAATACCCCACTATAAAACAGAAAAAAAAGATTAAAAGGAAATCTGCTATGCATATTTCAATGTATCATGTCAGAACATCATTTCTTTAACGGCCAAGCACCACGGGCTCGTGCAAGTTAAATTATATTTTTATTCATTTTCATTGTTTCATTTTGAATGAGTCCCTTTAGTATGGCGAATGATAAATTTTTTTTGTCTCGCATTGATTGTTTAAAAAAATATCACATTTCCTTTTTATTTCATTTCATATGATCACGCGCTCAAAATGACATTTTCTTATGTGATCTACAAAATAATTTTGATGATATATGATATCTCAAAGAATTATTAAAAAATTTCACGGATTCGACGAAAAATTGTTTTATTTTTAATAAGATATAAACACTTTTAATAATAATAATTTACTTTTTTCGTTTTATAAATATATTTTTAAAAAAATAAGTTTTAATTTTAAACAGTTTTTTGGTCCTAAGGAATCATTCTGCACAATAATTTTGACACCTAAACTTTTAAATAAATAAATGTTCGTTTCTACCTTGTGTTATCAAATCGGATCGCTTTGAATACAATAGTTTACAATAGTCAACATTTTAATAATCTTAGTCCAAATAGTGTTGAGAAACCCTGGGCGCTGATTGGGGCATCAGTTTTGAAAAGCTCGAAAAAGTGATCTTAAATAGCCCGTTTTTGTTGAACAATTGTATTCAAATTTCCGTAAATGAGTCAGTTATAGTGACTGATTTAATTAATGAGAGCGCAAGTCTTTTCATTTAATATATTAGTGTTTCGAGAATATTTTGTTAAATATGATACATAGAGTAGATGCTCTAGATGAAATCTAAATATTTTTAATTTATTAGGGCTTTTATTGACTTAAGCCGCATAAATATAATTATTGACTGCATTTAGACAATTTTAATTCATCTATTTCTATTGAAATTGCACAAATTTGCCCTGAATTGAAAGGATACACATTGAAACATATTTGCCTTAAAGTTGATTAATTGAATAAATAACATAAATATTATAAATGTATCGTAAACGAGCCTAGAAAATATTGTCTCGATAATATGTTGTTACAAGCGGGATAGCCCGTGAAAACGCTCCATAAATGGTGACTTTTGAAGAGGAGCCTCGCGACAGCTTGGTTGGTTTGGCGAAAGGAATAGTCTAGTAGCCAGTGTTTTGAGAATTTTCATGAGTTACGGGGCACGCGCTTGCTTGGCTACATAAGGGACGAGTAGCCGGAGTGAGTGAGTTAGTTGAGAGTTTTTTCCCGGAAGAGAAGCGTCTCGCTGGACTAGCGAATTAGGGAGCTGTGTTAACGTTTGCTGCTAACGTTGTATTATTGAGCTCGCTGCGATTTACTGTTGCTGTGCTATACGATAGCTGTTTTGCAGTCTGTTTTTATCGTGTGTAAGGCTTGTATTTGCGCTCTTAGTAACTGTTGACTGCTGGATTGCATTTATCTGAAATTTTTACTTTATCAATTATCCTGTAAATAAATTTGTTATTGCTGTCCTCAAGTAAAGTCCATTCAATTCGAACCCGCTACGCTAAAATCGTAACAATATTTTCTAAAAAAATTTGAAGAAAAATGTTTTCACTTTGACTTATTATAAAATGATTAATCAGGTTGTCATATGACAACAAAAAGTTATAGCTTGACATGAATATCTGCCATGTACCCGATTCTTCTGTCTAACCAATAAAGGGGAAAATGGTAAGATTAAAAGTAAAACGGAAATAAAATCGAAGCATCGAGGGATGGCATCGAAAAGTGTGTATATGAAAATATATTATAAATTTATCATAAAAATGATATAACCTTTTAAAACTTTTATTTTTAATTTCCTAGCAAGCAAACGAAATTTTTAAACATCGAACATTTTGAGATAGGAAAACAAAAAACATTGCTTTCCTGAAAATTAAAAATTTCGCAATACAATAATTTTGTGATCATTTAAAAAAAAATTTAAAACCAATTTTCGGAAAAAAAACCCCTTAATTCGGCAAAAGTTTTGAACTCGACTAATTTTGAGATAAAAAAAAATTCTAAATATCAACGCAGGCGTTATCTGATAGTCATGTGGTTGTTCCAAACCGGTTAAAACTGGTTAACGCTTTTAATTAAGACAAACAATGACTTAAAAATAATAGGGCTATCTCACGATAACATATTTACGACAGCATATTTCAATTGTTATTTTTATTATATGAGAACATGATAGTTCTGGAGGTTTTGATGTCTTCAAAATTATGGGCAAAATAATATTCGTTTTGTTATTGGTAGGTATCGAGTCACCTGATCAATGACATTTGAGGCTTGTTTTGCCAGAATTGTTTGAAAAATAAATTTTTTATTTTGTTTGTTTCATTGAATTAGTAATTTTGGTATTACAAACGATCAAAAATTTTTTGTCTTGTATTTATTATCTTATACTATAATACGAGGAATGGTTGTCAAGTCGAAAATCGCCCCAGAATTAATAAACTCCGGTAAACTTGGGGGTCTGGGGTTTTTGGCCACGAGGAATCGATTGGCGCCGGTTTTGAAGCACTACGGTTGAGCAGTTCGGAGTTACAGATAGGATATTTTCAAACTTTATTAGTTCGCCATAATGGATACTTAAATTTTCAAGTGGTAACGTGCTGCCATCTATATCAATATTCATATATATATATATTTCATTTCATGCAGACACGTGATGAAAATTGCATTTTTATATGTTTAATGCACAATAATAATTTTTTTTTTTAATTTGAGTTTTTGTCAATCTGATGGCAACATATTAATAAGATATTTTTTTCCCTTTTACTCGTAACGCATGCTTGGGGCTTAAGTTTTAATTTTATCTTATACTATAATACTAGGAATGGTTGCCAAGTCGAAAATCGCCCCACATTTCCGACATTTCAACATTCATCAGAAAAAAATATGGATAACTTTGATATTTTTACTAAATTTTCTTTTTAAAAAGTACGATTCTAATTCCACTGCTTTTTATTAAGGGAAATTTGTTAATGAAATTTTGAATTTAGCGCTCGTTCGTTTACTAAAAAGATTCGTTCTTTTTGATTCGTTAAAAATTCCAATTTCCAAATATTCCAATTTCCAAAAAAACATTTAAGGAACTGATTTCGATTTCAAATCACCGTCAGCAAAGTCCGACATTTCAACATTCATCAGATTCCAAGCCACATTTTCAACATGCAGAACGCACCTCTACATGAAATTCTTCAAGGAGCCGGATTTTGGAACAACAAGCGATCAACTCAATTCTACCCGCAAATGGACAACTAAAAGATACCGCCATTGTCAGAATGATTCTCCATTACAAATTACCTGTTTTCTCCGAGTGGAGCTCGGTCACCCGCTGGTTTATAAAATATCACATTTCCTATTATTCATTTCATATAATCATTTGCTAAAAATGCATTTTTCCAGGTTTTATTTGCGGTGAAAATTAACTTACTTTTTTCGATCAGAGCTTTTGTAAATGCAGTGGCGACACGTTATTGAAAGCTAATGTTCTGAGATGCTCATGGACATAAAAATTTATTTTTATTTTATACTAGCCATCTTTGGCGACCAGTAGTAATACCGGCTAAAAGGTTTAATAATTTTTTTGTATAATTTGGTTTCATAATAGGATTTTCAGCAAAATATTTTAAAACAAATTTCGATAATCATATAATTTAACTTATGCTATTATGTAGGCCCTAAACAGTCCAGATCTTTGAACTCCGCATATCTCTCTATTTTTCCAAAAGCGTCTGTAAAATTCAATTTTCAATTGAAGTGGATATGATAAAACTACAATCAATATAAAAATGTTTTTACTCAGTCTAAGCATGTCTTTAATTGAAATTGCGAACTGAAAGCAGAGTAGTCGGACATTGAAGTTTTATGTTCACTACAGAAATTAAAGTATAAATTTTTATAATTTGACATCTCAAAGAATTATACAGCAAACATTTCATCGGTTCAATAAAAAAAATCAGTTTTTAACTTTATTTTTAAATGTATATATATGCTCTATACAATAATATTTTTGGGAGTTTGTAAATATACTTCAAAAAATTATAAAGTTTAAATTTTAGACAGTCCTTTGGTCTTATAGGTACATATTATGTAAAATATTCTTTATATTTCAACTTCTAAATAAGTGAACGTTTCTATCTTCTGCGATCAAATATGGCTGATTTATTCAGTTCTGAATATCGCAAAACTAAAACAATCAGCACTTTCATAATCAAAGCCAATTATTTTTGAGAAACCCTGATCGGCTTCTTTGAAATGGTCGATAAAATGATCTAAAATCGCCAATTTTTATTGAATACGGATATAAAAATTTTCATAAAACTGTTTGTATGCCAAAAAAATAATTTCAAATTAGCTGTTGGGTTCCGATTATATAAGATATTTTGTAGATATTAAGCCATATTTGCTTTAAATAAAACTGTTTAAATGAATATGTATTGTAAATGATCACAGTTTTGCATGCTATCTAGCAAACTACTAGTTCTCTTAAGCTTCAAAATTTTGCTTACAGAGCGTTTTAAATTATTAAAACTAAAATAATACTTCAAGCATTTTAGAGTTCCATAGGCTTGTTTATTCTTTTCATTTAACAGCTTAAGTTACAAACATTGCCAGATTCCAAAATGTTTACATTTACTCATCAGCTATTAAATAGAAAATAAATGAAATAGTATTAATAAAAAATGTTTATGAAAGAAAAAGTCGTTTGCTTTTAGCCTTTAATAGTATTTTAATCGGAATAAAAACAGTAGGAGTAACAAAATGTCTGAAAAGGAATCGTCTGCTAAATGTCTGTTAACAGATTTAGATTATAATAATTACTGAACGCATAGAAAACGTTTCCTTGCATATACTTTTCGAGAATATGTTTCATATTTATTTCATTTCATACAGACACGTATTGAAAATTACATTTTTATATATTTAATTTGGAATGATAGTTTATTTTTAAAAAAATTTGATCTTATGTGAATTTAATGATATGAAAGCTAATTTTTCTCATTGAAGCATCACGTGCAAGTTAAATTTTATTCTTATTTTGTATTTTCATTTATTTTAATTTTTTCATTGAATTAGTAATATTGATATTGCAAACGATCAGAAAAAACTTTGTTTGCATTTATTCTGTAAAAAAATCTAATTTCCTATTTATTTCATCTCACATAATTGCGTGCTGAAAACTACATTTTTTCTAAGTTTTCTTTGCAATATTAATTAGCTTTTTGTAAAAAAAAAAAAAGCAGAGCCTTTGTAAATGTGATTTCAACACGTTATTAAAAGCTAACTTTTTTAAATACTCCTGCGGATAAATTTTTTTATTTTATACGAAATAAATTGTTAAAAAATACGATTAAATTAAAATTTTAAAAATTCATTAAAAATAGAAATTTTATGTATAGGACAAAAAATCAGTATTAGTGCAAAGATAATTTTTTGAATTATATCCATAGGCGATGAATAAAAATTTAATTACTGCACGAGCATCTAAAAAAATAAAACTTTAATAACGTGTTGCCATTGCATTATTATTTTTAAAGCTCTGATTTAAAAAAAATAATAACTACAAGAAATAAAACCTAGAAAAATATTATTTTGAACACTTGATTACATGAAATGAAATAAACAGGAAATGTGATATTTTGTTAAAACCATAAATATGAGACAAGGGTTTTTGGATCGTTTGCAATACTAAAAGGAATCATTCAACGAAACTAATGAATAAAATTATTAAAATGAATAAAAATATAATTTAATTCGCACGAGCACGTACGTGGTGCTTGGCTGTTCAAGAAATGATGTTCTGACATGATACATTGAAATATACATAACAGATTTCATTTTAATCTTTTTCTGATTTATAATTAAAGATAAATCATAATTCCAAAGATTTCCCAGTAACAAAGATTCCCCGGAACATATTTTTTAATTTCAATTTATCTAACGTAACTATTATACTTAATATTCATTTTGGAAAAGAAAGTAAGAAAGGTATTAGACAAAGCAAACTTGATTATATTAAAATTTAATAACAATTCAGAACCTATTTTTATAATTACAAGAAATACTTTCTTCATAAAACAAGCTTTTTAAAAAAAAACATTAGCTTGTATTGTCATTTATCCTCCTTTTTGTAAGTCTGATTTCAAATATTCTTCGTAGTCTTTTTTCTTTTTCTCGAATTCAGCAACACCTTTGATACAACTCTGGTTGAAATTTAATCCGATCAGACCCCGTGCCCTAGGGATATGACCTAACAAGAAGGACAAAAAAAAAAGATTAAAAAAGTCAGTCCCTTGTGGAATTCTAACTTAAGTAGAATTTCTTAAAGAAAATATTCTTAACACAAAGAATAAGGACCTTAAGGATTACTGCAATAAATTTGAGAACAGAAATCATGTTTTTATCGTAAAGAGGCAAATACAACAGAAATAATGTAGTTTAGTTTAAAAGTATGTTTATCAGAGAACATTACTTACATCTCCGTTATTTTATCTTTTTGCAACAAAAAATTAAAGCATCGCATTTATAATACAACTATATGGATATTAGCAAGAACGAAAATAATATTCTTGTATTTCTCTGCTGAGTCTTATCTTTCTTTTAAAAATTTATTATGTGTATATTAAACTAAGAATAATAAATGGACTTGTTCGCGTAATTTCTGATGAAAACTTTGCTGCATGCTTCACTGCATTGTAATTAGAATTCGTTCGAAAAATAAACATCGAAGATTTGAGTTTGTTTTTAAGATTCTGTAAGGAATGTGATATTTGCATTCAATTATTAATTTCTAATTTTCAACTTTACAAAAAGAAAGTAATTATGCAAATATTGACTAGGAAATATAAGTCATAGTAATACTGGAAGTTTAAACATGCCACTTCGAAGAATTTGATAGAATTTAATTTCCACGTGAATTCTAATATTTTAATTAGGGAAAATTACTAATAAAGGAATTAATTTTTTTATCTGCTAAGATTTATTCAATTTTTCATTTCGGATTCCTATCTGCATGCTATGTTTCACTAAATATTCGATTCAACTGCAATGTAAAATAATTATCACACGGCGTTATCTAAATAATAAATTCTCTCTTAAAAATATATAAGAGAATTATTTAAATTAGAGATTAGTTTAAGAAAGGCAGAGTTATTCTGTGGAAGTTTTTAGACGATGAAAATTTTGCAGCATCAATTCAATTATTAGTGTTGGGTTTATTTAAATGTTAGTTTCATTTACAAAAAAACAGTATCTAAATAACAAACACAGCAAAGCTTTTAATAATGGGTAAATTTCAAGAGAATTTATTCGCATATCTCATGTACAAAAAAAATTGAATTCAAATGTAATAATAAATAAAATAGTTATATATATCAAATGTTACAACATATTAAAACTACTAAAATACAAAATATATGAGTTGTTTACAAATACATAAGGAAACAATGCTTTGGAATGTGAGCTATTTTTTTCACTTATTTAAAAAAATTTCAGTAAACTCTTGTAAATAAAAAAAGCACAAAAATGGATGATCTCGTATTATATTAAATAATTATAACAAGAATCATTTTTGTGATCTACGGGATTTCAAAAGTCTCTTGGCCTTTCTATATTCTGCATGCTTGAATTCCGGCATTGGATATATGATTACGGGTGTTTTATTCATTAATAATCTTGTTGAACTTTTTAATTAATAATTCATTTATAATACTAATAATTAGTTATAAGTTGAATAATCTATTTATAAGTTTATAAAACTTATTTAATCTTTTTGCGTCATCTTTCTGCGACTTTAATATTGGTTGCTAGGAAAAGGTTCTATGTTCCAAGTTTGTCAAAGAGGGACAGATTCTGAGACTTTCTCTAGAGGGAATTAATATAAATCGGCCTCCAGATTTTCACCATTTTTTTTCCCACCTGATGTACTTTTGAAAATTTCTGTAAATTTAATGTCGACATCTATAATCCTTCAAGATTGTAACGTTTTTTTCTTATGTAATGTGTTGCATACTTACTTCTGTAAGTCCCATGTGATACTAAAGGGATTTTTATAAATGTTTCAACAAAAAACCCATAAAAATCGTTGAAATAACCATTTTATAAAAATTCAAATGAAATCTAAACTGCGAAATAACGAATGTGATTTTAACCAAATAATAAACAAAAATAGTATATACCAATACAATATAAGCAAATAAAATATTAATTGATCGTCTTTTTTGTTGTAAAAATTGTTATATTGCCAAAAAAAATATTTTGATAATATTGAACCAATTGATTCAATAATATTAGCGAGCCGGCGCCCTGGTATAAGTGTAGTACGTCTTTTCCTTGTCTAAAAATACCGAAGTTTTGGTTGTACTTGGCCTTACGCTTTATCTGTGAGGAGTGTGAAAGAGCCACTTTGTAAAAAGGGGTTCTGCTTGCGAATGTGTGTCATCTTCATACGAGCTAAAGTTCCGACTTCAGCCCTCAGAGGGGGGGGGTACCCCTTGGAAGCGGGGTCTTTACCCTCAAAAGTTACTGCACAAAACTCGGTTTAAAATCACTGACTTCGTCAGCGGGCTTGTCTATGGAAGGTACCACAAGTAATAACGACAAAATGAAAGTATTTTACTCCACATAACAAAACAAATTGGTCATATTGTTTAATGTGAAACTAGTCATCACGTTATGCTGCACAATCACTAAACACCAATATCATGCAATGATACACGAGCAAACGATTTCACTAATAAATTCTTTCATATATTGATATTTATCCGACGGTGGATGATTGATTGAAATTGAATTGACATAATATTGAATTGAATTGAATATAACACTTTCTGAATGCTCAATAATGAATTTATATTATTTTTAAATTTAATCGAGCTTTAAATATATCAGAAGGAGCCATAATTTAGAAAAGTAAATGTTTTTTAATTATTATATTAATTTTTTTTATTTCTAAATAATTACTAATAAATACGATTAAATTTTTTGTCAATTGAAAAAAAATTGAAAATTTAGGAAAAAAAATTGCTTATAATGAATTGATTAGTTTATAATGGATAGATTAAAAACATGTTGTTAATATTTAATGGTCTAATAAATCAGATTGAGTATAATTATTCTTCGTTTTATTTTTATCAAATGCATGACCAGTAAGTGCTAAATCAAAAGTGAATACAATGACTGAAAATGACTCATTGACTCACTATTCTGAAATTGTCTTTAACTCTTTGCGGTTCGATGTCGAGTGTGACTCCACATTCAAGACTGTGCATCATTTTGACGTCTTTATTTATTTATCTTTCAAATTTAATTGTTAAAAATTCCTACATAATGTTAAAGAGATGCAGATTTATTTTTCAAAGAAATTCGACTTAAAAGAATTGTATATTATTTTTCATAGCAGTAAAAAAAAAATCTTTGCATTAGGTCAAAAATTTTGCATCTAATCATTTTTCGGACTGGAAAGTATTAAAGGTCATAATTTAAATTCTTTTTAAAAAATCATCACTATTTTGATTTGAAAACTAAAAAGGTAATTTTGCTAAAATTTAAAATTTAACATAATTTTTTATAAAGTAGGTGGCATAAAGTAATTCCCGAAATAGAATTTGATATCTCATTAAATAATTTAAGATACTATAATTAAGTTAATAGCATGATAATAAAAATAATAAAGTTTCAGTGTCAGCTAATAAAATAAAGTATAAATAATTAATTCAGTATGAAGAATTGTAAAGTTTAGTACATTTTCTGTCTCTGAATAAATCCTAATTACCTTTGTAGCCTGGCGTTATGTTTTTCGTTAATACAAATCTGCCTTCCGACTTTCTGTTCTCGATTATATCGAGATCAGCATCACCCGGCTTATTTTGGGAATCGGACGCTATAGGTTTCAGTCGACCGGGGGTTGAGGATTCCATCACGTTGTGCGTTGCTCTTCCATATGTTTGTCCTACTGTTTCGCTGTAAGCTGGACAATGTCCTGTGTAACTGCAAAAAGGAGAAATTTTAAATACTTACTTTCAATTCCTACAAAAAATAATGGCGATTTTTTTTGTAAAAAATAATGCAATTGCCACTATCAGAACTGGGAAATCTGCTTTCTTGAAAAACATAATTTATAGCATGACAATTCAATTGATAATAATCATGTTACTTATGATTCAATTTCTTATCTTTATATTTTATTTGAAATAAACTTTTGAATAAACTACCCTATATTACTGTTAATATTGATGCAATGCTAAGATATATAATAATAATAAAAAATTTAACAAAAAAACCCTGTTTAAATAAGAAAAACATTAGCATAAAAATTTAGCTGGAAACACCACCGCTGCAATTAGATGGCGTTGGTCGTCATGGACACAAATTATACTTCGATGTTAGCAGTTTGAAACGGTTTATGTTCAGGCGCTAGTAGTTATTTCATGGGATATTATTGTTACTGGTGAATAATTGGTAAGAATTATCAGCACGTTGTGAAATTAACTTGTTTAATTGATCTAAAGAAGTCATTGTTAAATGAAAAATTTATAATCGTTATAAACTTGTACTTGTTTCCTCTTCCTGTAGTCTACAGTTCATACGGATGGTAATTTTGATGATATATTCACGTTTGATTTTCACTTTTGCTTCTACTCTTGCACTTTGACAATTTACATGCTGAAAATTTAACCACTTTGTACATCACTGCATAATGTATTAATAAAGATCTATAACAGGATAAAATAACAATGCACCAAATAATATATTAAATTATACTCTAATATCATTTCTTAAGTTTATTCGAATCAAACTACATTTTTATCAATATTTGGAGCTAAAATAATGAAAAAAATAACTAATCACTTCATACAATTTTATGTAATGTATTAATAAAAATATCTTGCATATTAATAAATTTCATAATTTATCCAGAAAAAGTTAAAGTAAAATTTGGCACTTTTTTGAAACTAAAACAAAAAATAAAGACAGGAAGTGAAATCTTCTATCGTAAATTTCAGATAATCACGTGCCATAATAATTTTAAATAATTATTTATCTTAATTTAAGTCATTTACCAGTTTTAACTGGTCCGAAACAATCACGGGACTTCTCTATCGTGCTCGATCACTTTATAATGTATATATATATACAAGGATGTATACGCAATAAATTTTTTAAACTTTCATTTTCATTTTCTAGCTTGCAAACAAAGTTTTGGAGTTCAACCGATTTTGAAATGAAATAACAGTTATGATGTCATAGTTCTACGACAGCCTTTTAAAAAAATCACCTGCTTTCAAAGAATCATAAGCAATAGTTAATAATGCAATACTTGTGAAATCAAGTAAAAATATTGTTTGCCCCTAAATTTCGGTGACATCAAAATTTCCTCACCAAAACATCATGTTCTCACATAATTGTATTGCTGAGATACATAAATTTTTTTCAGTGTTATTGCCAAAAATATATCTAAATATATATTTTCTTAGTTTGATAGATAAGATAATCAAAAGATAGATAAATACAATTTCTTTCTCCCTCTTTGTTTCACAATTCAATCTGTTTTCTCGAGATCTTCGCACCAAGTTGCTGGGGTCTTTTGAGATTTAAAAAATGTCATATTGCCTAATGCAACTTTGAATATCCCTATCCTTTATAACATAAGTGATGGGTGTTTATTATCGTATCTCTTTGCCGAATCTTATCTCAGGATTCAATTTTGTAGATCTTTTAGGTATAGTAAAAAATACAAACATGAAGATATAAAATTAAAGAAATGAGAAATACATTTTATATAATACATGGTCTTTATTTTTTGTCCTCAAACATTAGGCTTTTCTCTTTCCATTTAAAAGAACCTTCGGTCTCAGTTACGATGAAAATTGCTTCAGAAAGCTGAACACAAGCATTTCATGAATAATACAGTCATGTCTGAAACAATTTGGAAATCTATTATCACAGAGCTTCACTGTCACGGATAGATTTATTTTCCTGTATCTCAAGAAATTGTTTTATTCTTGCTTAGTATTTTATCGTTAAATGTTTCCTTACAATTTATAAAATGCCTTTTTTTTCTATGATTTAAGCGAATTTACAAGCAACAGGACTTTATATTGGATCAGTATCTTTTCGTGCCATTAATGCCTATGAATAAGGGAACTGTAATGCTGGTTTATTCTATCACATGAGACATAATATGCTCATAGCAAGACTAGTTCTCAAGAAAACACCCAATAATAAAATTGAAGCTTGAAATGGAATTAATTTTATTTTAACTTTTAACTATATATACGAGAAAATGTTGATGTGAATTTTCGATTGAAAAGTGTATTTTATATATTATCATAAGCAAATGTTAAAAAATATGTTTTGTTAAATATAGACTAATCTCATTATAAATTTTAACTAATTCTTTTCAAAAATTCATCCCCATTTATTTTACTGAATTTTAAATTATGAGCTGAAAAAAAACCTAAAAAAATCCAATGCAATATAGTTTTAACTAGTTTTTTTTATATATGTAAAATCCATAAGATAAAAGAATTTATATAAAAGAATTTATATAAAAGAATTTATATTTATGAGTAAAATAAAAATAATATTTAAGACTAATGTGAAAAGTGCATAAAAGCATGTATATTAAGAGCTTAAAAGTGTAATTTTCACATACACTGATGGAAAATAATTAGTGCTTTAAAATCAATTAAATAGATGTCTATAAATTTTGGTGTTAATTACCAACATAAAAAGCTTGAAGGTTGAAATGAAATTTTATGTTTTTATTATCTCAGCAGAACTCTTGCATAAATGTTATTTAGAAGAATATATATTTTTTGTAATTATTATGAATAGATTAGAGTGTAAACATTATTAAAACTAATTAAAAATTTAAATTAATTTTTAATTTTCAAACAAAAGATATGTTTATTTTATTGTCAAAAAATAAAACAAAATTAAACATGCCAGCGAATTTAAATCTGATAAATATTTACCAAAAATTAGTATAAGTATTTTAACTTAATTATAAAAAACATATTCATATTGCAATACAAATAACTTAAAATAGAGATTTAGATATCCAATGAAATAATGAGAATATTTAATTTTTATGTAAAATATTGAAGAATATATTGTTAAGATTTCTAACAATGAAGAATTCTTATAGTCGATACAAACAGCAAATTATATTTTGGAAATTCCTAGACGAGATATTTTTGAAATCTTTCTCAAATATTCGTGTAACTCTATTTATATTTAATAATTTAAATTAAAATTATTTTCTTTGTGCAGAGTGAGACAAACCAATTGAATAGTACCATTGCCTAGTGAATGGTAAAAAGTAAGGCGAGAGAAATAAAAAAAAATGGTTAATCAAATTTTGTTCTAGTATTTTTTCAGGACACAAGCTCTTAATTCAATCACGATTATTGGATTTATAGAGGAAAAACCCCTGGATGATATTCTAAAAAAGTAGTGAATTCTCGTATAACGCGAAGATTTTGTTTCCCTCAATTGGAAATCCCATTACTGGGAACATGCATTATAATCAAATTTATGCCTGTTAAAATTCAATTCTAATTCGAGCCTACGCATATAACTAAGGAAATATTTTTTTTATATTTCTCATACGCGAAATATTCAAAAAGGAAGGACTGCAATCGACTAAGAATTCTACATCGTTGTTGTTACTAATGGCACTTGCCATGGACAAACCCCCAGCTGATACAACAGAAGATTTAAGCCGAAAGGAGCGTCTCTTGTTTTTGAAGTAGCGCCAACTAGGACCAAGAATACGACTTAGCTACACGCTCATCACATTTGCTTGCACAGCCCCTTTTTATAAGGGGGGTGGCAAATTCACACATCTCGTAGATACCACACAGAAGAACAACCATGAACAAACCGGGACTCAAACCAAGGGACTCTTAAAACACGAGTAAATAGCATTGCTTAATACAATTTTAATGCATTATACATCATAGTCAATGTGTTAAATATGTATTAATGAATAAATAACTGATACATAATGCATTAAAAAATACATTTAATTCGTTTACGAAAATGTATCTTAATCGTAATGCGTAATTCTTTATCTTACTGTATGAGTAAGTCATATTTTATTTTGTCGTTTATGCAAATTCACACTATACCGGAGAGCGTTATGTTCGAGTTCATTATCTTTTTATTTAGAAACTTGCGCAATTTGATAAAAGATTTTTTACTGAAATCAAGATAAACACTAATTTTTCCCTCTACATCTTATGTACGAATAGGAATTAATTTTGATGAGATATTATAAATGAGGATTTAGTAAATGGTTTACCTTTGATGTTTGTTAATTGAAAGTGATAAATTATCCCTAAAGCGCATTGATTAGAAATAAGATTTTCAATCTTTATGATAGCATCCTAAATTGCTAATTATATAAATTATACTTCTCTGTAATAAAATTATATAAAGGACTTATTCTCTCATCGTGTATCAATAGTTAATTTCATAGAGATGATCATATTCTTGCAATTAAGAAAATAAATTAGTTGAAGTAAAGAAACATATTTTGTGTTACTTGATTGCGAAACTGAAAAAAATGCAAATTCTAAGGACTTTTAAAACAATACTGTTACCCCAATTATTACATTTATTTAAACATTTTTATCACTCTAAAGTCTGAATAAAAAAAGTCTTGGGACCAAATATAACTGAATACTAATGCTTTTAATACCGCAATTTAAAACCGTTTTAAAGTAGGTCAAGCATCAAAACACCTTCAAATTAATGCATGTTATTTTTATGTCGTCGTTGATCGGCTAAAAATAATGTAATTCAAAGATTTCTACTTAGGATATGTTGGAAGAATATTTACATGACTGTATTTCGAAAATTTTAAGCAGTAAAAATTATTGAAACAGTATATAACAATGATTTATACCATTTAAAATTTTTTTAAAGCTGTAAGCCTATGCCTATCTTGAACTGTATATGTCTTATCTATTGAGCCATGATGTGAATGACATCATTCACATTCTTCTATAGATTTGAAATGATATATGTGAAGTTTTTGCAGATGTTAATGTTATTTATTTTTAAATCGTAATTGAGATGAGACTCTAGTATCATGTATAGACGACAGATGGCGTAGTTGTTACATAGATTTAAATTCAGGAAGTTCCTATCCTTGCGATGTCAGGTTGAATAAAATGTATCGTTTAATTAATTATCCACGTTTGAATTAGACTTCTTCATTACGAGAAGTATCATTTACGATTGTTTAATCAGAATAGAGTCGCGTTGATGTAATGGACATTCGAACGCAATTTATTAAGATTGTTACTAGCTGCACTTGGCATTAGAACATGAATGCATGCACACTTAAAACTATCAATAAACTTTTCAGGAAGTTTTACAAGAAGAATATAGAATATTCGAGAATTTTTCAAATAAAAAATATTAACTTTCGAACTGTCAACTTCGAGATATGAAGTCGGGTTCTTTTAGGTAAAAAGAAAGCATTAACTCTATTCCAACTTGAAAGCAGCCTTAATTTATCTTGAGTCATTCTCGATTTAACTCTCATTGAGTAGATGCTTAAAAACATTTATTTGAAATAAATGACATAATTTTTCGCATTAAAATTTGAATCCTTAATAAGAAAAACTCTTTGAAGAAAGTTATACAAGAATTGTAGAAGAATATTGTATGAACAATTTACTTGAAAATAAATGAATCGTTTGATCATAATGATTAACTTGTGAATTAATTTATTTAAACAGTGAGAGTTGTCTTCACAAAACGTTCTCGCATACTATCTAATAAAGAAGTTATCCCAAGGAATGTTTTACATGGTATTGGCGTAAAATAATTAAAAATTAACTTTTGGCGGGAATTTGCCATCTATACTAAATGTATCGAGACATTTTTGGCGAATTTTTAGGTGATGAATCGTTGGCATACCATTAAAAATATTTGAAAATGAAATTTGTGTTTGAGATGCATTTTCCGCCACCGATTGAAAAAATAGGTACAAAATTTCATTTGTAATTAAAATATATCATGTCAAATTTCATCTATTTAAGTCATTGCATTATTGACAAGCGTTATAAGTTTCTGAGAATACAAACCGACATCAAACACTTTTTTTATATTTGGTAGAAAATTTGATACCTGTCTACTCTATCGATATTAAATCTTTGTACTAAATTTTATCTAGCTTTCTTCGTTTTGCTTTTCGTATTAACATATTAAGAAACGCAAAGAAATCTATCTGTAAGACATACTCCTGAGACCGCACGTTTTGCGGCAAACTTGTACGTTCTACAATCATCATAACAGACGGAAAGCAAAAAACGAGAAAACTCGTGAGCGATTCGCAGTATGTGGGGAGTGAAACACGAGAAAACTCTTGAGCTGTCCTTAATGCGTTAACTTATTTTGATATACCGCGTTAACTTCGTTTTGTAATTATCGTGTTAACTTAGTCGAAAGAACAGACTTCTCACCGAATTGTGCTCATCTGATAAAAAGCTACAAATTTAATTTAAATTCTATGTACTAAACTACATTCATTTAGTTCAAAATTTTTTTAGCTGTCTTTATCGTAGATAGACAGACGAAAAATTTCCAATATATATTTTTTTCGCGCTCAAGGAGGTTACAAAATTGGGGAATAGTCAAAATCTAGTATTCGAAGTTTTTGAGAATTGCAGTACTTTATCTATAGTGTTACATTTTTAGCGTAGAAGGTTAGGATTGAAGGAAAATTACTTGAGGATAGCATAAACAAATTTTTTACAGGATGACTTGATAAAGTAAAACTTCAGATAAAATCAATCCAGCAGTCAGCGGTCACTTACAGCGTAAATTAAATACAAGCCTTACGAAGCAAAACAGCTATCGCATAGCTCAGTAAACAGTAAATCACAGCGAGCTCAATTATACAACGTTAACAGCAAACGTAAACACAGCTCACTAATAACAAGCGAGAAAAGTAATCCGCTAGTCCAGTGAGTCACTTCCCTTCCGAGAGGAAACTACCGAAACTACGGCAACCCATTCCTTATATAGCCAAGTCAGCGAGCATGCGAAGCAACGTGACGCACCATGAATGATCTGAGGGCTACCAGAATACTCCCCTCGCCAAATCAAATTGGATGGTACGAAGCTCCTTGTCAACTATCGCCAACGCTTTTTCCTTCTGCGTTCTTCCGTGGTGCTCGTAACAATAGGTATACAAGAATTGCTTAGTAAATAATAAATTAATATAAAATTAGTAAATTCAAACATTAATTTTAATTTATTTAGTTATTTGTTATTCTATTTTTATTGAAATTGCAAATTATAGCATAAGCATGTTACATAAAAATTTTCAGCATTGGAGATATATCAATTTTTATAAGATAAAATGACTTACCCTGGTAAATAGTATGGTTCAGGTATTGCAAAGGGATTCTTCTTTTGCGTGGGTTCGATTGGTTCTGACATTATCACTTTCTATGTGTACTTTGAATTTTGCCTGAAAATAAGTAAAAGATTGAAATATCTTGAAATTCGAAGTTAGTATATTTAGACTGAATTGTTTGAAAAAAAGTTTCGAAATCTGTTTCCTTTTAAAAGGAGGGTATAAGAATTCAATTATTAAGTGAAATCATTCATCAATTTCCACATAAACACGCAATTATATCTAAGAATCTAGAGTAAATATTTTAGTGATTGTTATTTTCATTAGTTCATTAAAAAATTAAAATGTTTCGTAAATCTATTGCAACTTTATTTAATGGTAAATATATTTATTACAGGTGCAATCCTTTTTTTATGGTTGAAGTTATTATAAATACTGTTCATTCACGGATTTAAAAACTTCCGCGTTATTGGGCAGGTATTAGGGTATTTTATTAATTATATCCGGGCCGAGATGGCCTTGTTGGTAGAGGGTTGGACTCGTACTCCTTAGGTTACGGGTTCGCAGCTCACCAGGCAAAAGATTCCCCGAGTATGTGGCGATTGGCGCTCATTAAATCTGTTCGTGGTTGCAAAGTCCTCCATATCGAGAGTAATATCACAGGGAGTGCTGGGTCAGAGGTGATCGTTCTCTGTTCCAAGTCTAAATTACGATCTGAGATGAATGAAGTTCGTCCCCTAAAAAGGGTTGTGACGTGTGAGTAGCTAAGTCGTTCTCTTGGCTTTAGATGGCGCTACGTGTGAAACAAAGAGACGCATTTCTTAGGCTTAAAATCTGCTGATCGTATCAGCGGGGGCTTGCCCACGGCAAGTGCCATTAGTCACAACTCACACAACAAATAATCATATAATAAATATTCTGAAAGGAAAGATAAGAAGAGGGGATTTTTACACTTAGCAACAATGTGAATTCAGATTAGCAGACTTGAAAAGCATAAAAATTGCAGATAAATTCTAATATTGTGGGAATAAGTACTAATTTTACAATAAAAGGCTTTAGAACAATTTTAATTTACTGTTAGAGATTTAAACATTGAATTATGATGAATAAACAGACTATTTATGACTATTAATTTTGATGGAATATTTTAGATTTAAAAAATCTAAAGTTATTGAAAGAATCTATATAATGATTAATAAATATATTATAATTTTTTTAAAAGAGCTAATTTGAAAAATATTTTTAAGTTGTAAAATATAGTCAGCAAGAGTTTTGGAAATACACTTTAAGTAGTGTTATATAAAGTTAGAAAGAAGAAAATATTTAAATTAGAATAAAAATACGTCATTTTCGAAGCTAAACTGGTAACTGTTTTCAACGCCTAGTTTTAATATATCCGTGCTTATTCAAGAAATTAATTGTATCAATTCTTTAAAACAGATTTCTCTCGAATTTTCAGTTATTTATTCAATGTTGCATCCTCGTCTTGAATCATTAGTTTCATCTGCGAAAATTCATAAGCTACCAAAGTTTTACAAAACAATCTGAGTCAATGCCAGTCTTATTTGATGTTCAAAAGCTAAGGATTTCAAAGTTAGGAAGTACATCCACAAGTCTTTCGAAATTCCAAGCGGTAAACATTTGACAAAGTGAACTTTTCTCTCGCGTTATGCTAATCAGCACTTAAACTATGACTAAAGTGCACTTGTAGAGGCCATTTGTGACGGACGAAAATAAAGTTAATTTTCTGTAAGTGACTAATTAGATTTCTGAATATCCTTTCTGCATCAAAATATGCAATTCCTTAGTCACCTGAAATTGAAATTTGTCATATCTTATACAATGTTGGCAATTAAACAGAAACAAGAGAATAAGTTTGAATAGATTTAAAAAGAAAGACAAAATATTACAAACTTTGAAAAGTAAAACTTCCTATTTTAATTCTCTAAAAACAAAATTTTAGTACTTTATTTTTTAAATAAACTTCATGTAATGTTTATTAGTGATGTATATTTAATTTTCCAGATATTAACATTGAAAATTAGTGAAGAATATAAATATGTACCATTTCGTTTTCATGCACCTGAAGTTTAGATTTTATTGATTAAATAAATAATTATAATAATAAAGACTGTTGAAATAATAGAAAACTAGAAATAGTTATCTAGGTCATAAAACTTGGTTTGTTTTCATTTAGGAATCAATGTTGAATTCGTTTTGAATATTTGAAGAAAGAATATAAGTGAAAAATAATAAATTAGCTCTAACTATTCCTTTTAATCTTTGATTTTTTTGCACTTCTTTAGTTTTTCCTTTAAACTTTTAATTTCACCATAAAATCTACATTTTCTTCTTTTATTAGTTTTTTAGCTATTAAAATGTAAGAAAAGATTTAAAAAATAATTTTTTCTTTAATATTTTCTCTTTAAAGATACATTTTTATAAAATATTAAAAATACATTTTTTGTCGTTTTCTATGTAAAAAAAATTAATTTTGTTCTACTTCATGATTATCATTTAGCAAGTAAAGCTTTTGGAATTAATTATTTTATCCATTAATTTCATTAAAGTGACTGTTTTGTTAATTTCTCTTACGTTTAGCAATGATGTTGATAATTAAATTAAAATGTGTTAGTTCAAAGTGTTATATTAATGACATAAATAATCATTAATTTCCTTTAATTCTCATATATCATTTCACTGTATATTAATTCATTCCTAATTGAATATGTATCAACTATTAAATTAGATACATTATGCTAGCAACAACTATACTCGACTATCAAATGCAATTATACAAATTTAATTTGAATAAATTGTTTATGAAATAATTTTAATAAAGACATACTCTAGAATATGTCTCTGAAACTTTTGATTTTCATTGATCCATTAGTAATACCTTCTTTATATAAAGCACAAATGATCCTTCAAAATATTATCTATAAGCTATTTAACTTATTTATTTTCATTTTGTCAACAAAGATTGGGAAAACATTTCTACAATAAGCTTTTGTCGTATGTATGAAATCTATTTTCTCTCTATTAAAATAGTTTCTCTGATCCGATCGCATTTTCTAGAGCCGCCCCCGTTAAAAATGCAAGGCATGATCCATATAACCTGGATTTCGCTCTATAAATTTCGGGATTTACTCAACAGATAGAGTTTTCCGAACAATCGCAAGGAATGGAATAGCTAAATCGGATTAAGCGCATTATTTGGGACAATATAGTCTATCTCATAAAGGATTGCATGCTAGTAACTTTAAGCCCGAAAGATATAAATGACGAGTAGAAATGGCTTATGTTTTACTGTTTTACAGACAGGATTATGCATCTCTTGATTAAAAGGAAACTGATTTCAAAGCTGTGTTCTCATTTAATACTAGTATCGAAGTAAAATAAGTATTTCTCCAAAGAACAAGTTACTGTTTTGAGAAAAGCTGATTTTCAACATTTCCAATTTATGAGTTTTCATTACATTTTCTGGGAAACTAGCCGCCTTTGGGGACTAGCTCTTATTCGGCATGTAAACCATGTTTGATACAATGCATGCTATCGCACCATTGAAACTACTGTTCTAAATTATGCTTGCACAGTAATCATAGCTCAAATCGAATGAATGGATGAATAGGTAGAATGAAGTGGATAATTGGAAATTAACTGAGGAAATAGGTTCAATTGTTTAAGTAGAGTGTTTGCTTCGCTATATGTTCCAAAAACGGAAGTTGGAGATATAGAAAGCCACTAATAATGCATTTGAATGAGATGAGCTCTTAGACGTACTGCCTGAGAACTGATCACGCCCAAAAAACTTTACTATGCAAGTGAAAACGGAACACAAACTTTTCAGAACGGTACTGCTCAGTCAATTATTTTCTACATAATCTTGTGTAGATAAAAAGTATTGAGCTTATGTCATTTATTTTCTACATAGCGATTGCATAGTGAAATATTACCATTCTCTCAAAAATAAAAAATAAAAATTAGAGAACAGAAATAATTGATGATATATTCAGATATGAAATTTCAAATAAAATAAAAAATGGCAACATCGGACCATTATAGTGGAGATCTGGAAGGGGGTTCTTTGGCTTTCCTATTTATGCTAAATATAATTAAGTGATGGATAAAGATTTCCGGGATTAAGGTTTAATGGTTTTGGTCCGTTTAATTTTGAACATATTCCCTCTTAGACATTTGCAAGTATTACGTTTTTAGCGCAGAGAGTTCGGATTGAATGGATTTTACTTGAGGACAGCAAAAAGAAATTTATTTACAGCTATTTACAGTTATTTACAGGATGACTCGATAAAGTAAAACTTCAGATAAAAATAATCCAGCAGTCAACAGTCACTAACAGTTTAAATACAAGCCTTACGCACAATAAACACACACTGCAAAACAGCTATCGTATAGCATAGTGAACAGTAAGTCACAACTAGCTCAATAATACAATGTTAACAGCAAAAGTAAACACAGCTCACTGATAACAGGGGAGAAAAGTAATCCGCTAGTCCAGTAATACGCTTCTCTTCCGAGAGGAAACTTTAATCTACGGCAACCCGTCCCTCATATAGCTGAGCAAGCGAGCGGCCAAAAGCACGAGAAACACTGCGAGCAATCCAGCGGCTACCAGAATATTCTTTTCGCCTAATCAACTCGGTTGACGCCAAGCATTTTCACAGCCGTCGCCAAGGCCTCCTTCGATGCTTTCTGCAGCGTTCGCCCGCTTGTAACACAAAGTAGTCACATTTCAGGTTTACACATATATACATTTAGAAAGACTTACAAAAAATGCTTATTTAAATGTAACGAAATATAATAATTAAAATAATGGATACCTCCCTCTTTAACAAATTAAAAAGATACATTGATATCTAATCTTACATGCGAAGAATTTCGAAACGCGTAAAATACCATTTAACAGATGAGCATCAAGATAGAAACTATCTGACTTTAAGCAGTATGAAAAATAATCTGTGGAACTTTCAAATAATTTTAGACTTTGATACTTGCGTTCGTAACTTCTCATTATTGGGACAGACAAATAACACTGCAAAAATCGATCCCAGCCTATTTGAAGTATTTTGTTGCAATGTTAGAGATGCATATATTTGGTAGACAAAATGGATTTTATATTATCATGTGAGAACATGATGTTGTTCTTGTTTCAGATTTTTGAAGCCTCAAAACTCGCAGATAATTGATTGGCGATTTATCGCTTTTGAGGCATCCATTTTTCTCTTTTAGGGTTATTAGAAAACAATGCAGAAGGTAAAGGCTTTTTGGTGATAAATCGTATTTCGCGTTTTATCACCAAGAAATCATTAAGAAAAGAATTTTAATTTGTAATTCAAAAATTTAAGCCAGTGGCAATGTTATTGCATTTCTTAAAAAAAAAAAAATGTTTGTATGTGAGAACAGGTTGTTGTATTGGTCTGAGGTTTTTGAAGCCACAAAATGAACGGGCAGAAAATTGGCGATTTAAGTCTTTTGGGGCCATTAGTAAATGGCAAAGAGGGTTGTCGCATTTGGAGATTATTCACTAACAAAGTTACATCTAGGCTCAAATATCCATAATGCACTTGATTCTCGACATACCGACGCATGCGTATTCAGATAGACACATGATTGTTTCAAATCTGTTTAAATTGGTAAATGCCTTAAAAATTGTTGGGAAAAACAATCCGTCTTAAAAATATTTTTTATACATAACGTGAAATTTAAGATAGCCAATTTCAATTTTCTAAAGTCATGTATTTGCGTTGCCTCAATTGGCGTCAGAAATTCAAGCAAGCGCAGTACGTTTTGATTTATTTTAAACGAATCCGGACGATTTTGTTTTGGACAGACATAATTTTTTGATAAATTGTTTATATTAATTATAATTATTTAATAAAATAAATAAAATAATTTTTTGTGGACCTAATTAGGAATTGACTTTATATATATAATAACTTGTTACTGAATGTAGTAGCGATCTTCCAGTTATAAATGCAACTCTTGATGCATCTAATATGGACGCTAGCGTACAGATTTCAGGATTTATTTTGTAAAGAGCATTTAGATACTAAAGCAATGTTATGAAAGTTAAATTCGATTAAGGCCACCAATTAGAACACATATTACATCTCATGAAGTTATTTAAGTAACTATGAATACTTATTATATAAATGGCTCATAGGATGACTTATACCTAGCTGTTTCAAAGATAGGGTTATATTAAACCAATGAAAAACAGATTTTAATATCAGAAAAGAACTAATGATGGTTTTAAAAAAAGATTGTTTTGGATTATTAATTATTTATTTCTATCAAGTTTTTATTATATTTTTAATTTTATAACGTGCTTTCGGATATGTTTGAATTAAAACTGATATATATTAAGCTCAAAATCTTTCCCTTTATTTACAGGATAAAGGGGGAAAACAAATCGATACCAAAACCAAAGAATTTTTCTTTATTTCACGATTTAAAATAATAAAGTGAATACTAAAACCAAAAACGTTTTTCTTTAGCTTTTGATAGATAATTGGAAAGATGTCGCGTGGGAATAAAATATTTTTCTTAACGAAGGCAATATTTCGAATGGGAGATACAATTCTTTTAACGAAATAACTCAATTTATTTTACTGCCTCTCTCCGGAATAATTTGATCACGTCCATAAGATTCTGAACAGGGAACAGACTAGGGAATTATTAAAGGTATCCTTGTAGATACACACGTATTGAATTTGTTAAATTTTAATGCTATAAAGTTTAATCAATTTATAAAATATTTATAATTTTTATTTATATACTTTAAATGTTATTAATGATTTTAAAAAATGTAATAAAATTTGGTTTTAATTATATTTTAGAAAACAATCTTTTTCTCTGATTATGACATGAGCTTGCTTACACAAAATTTGTTGATATTATTTGAATTAATGATACATTAATTAATTAATAAAATAATTAACAAATATTTCAAGATTTCTTTAATTTTTTATTAATGTTAAAAAAATATTTAGCTAACAACAGCCATACATTTTAAATATAATTTGAACACGTTTCTATTTTTCGTGGTCTATTATTTATATTTAATATAATGATTTCAAATTGCTATAGATTTTATTTATTTATTTATGGTTTTTTGATGCATTCATAATGAAATTAAGATAATTAAAATTTATATAATTATTCTATAATATATAATAAGGGAATATTTAAGGAAAAAAACCCGGCACTGATCGTCAGAAATATAAGTTCTATTCCACTTTATTTCAGTTTTAATCTTTTAAGGATTGAAATTTTTTGAGACCTTTCCCTTCAAAAAGCAGCAAATAATTAGTATAACCTACATTTTGAAAATCAGAATATCTGATTTATTCAACGTACTTTACAACGAACCATTAATATAACTAAACTAAAATTCTTCAGTTCAAATCAATTTTTTTCTTATATTTGTCTGCACATCCGTCTGTTTGTTTGTGACGAAGATTGCTAAAAAGGACTTAGAGATAGAGAGTTAGCGATGTTAGGTAATTTGGTGTATTGTTTTTACTCCCATAACCTATCTATATAGTTCAAATTTTTTTAAAAAAAATAAAAAAAAACTCACCGAAACAAACCTTCTGGTCTAATTCAACAAATTTTTATTTATATAAAACTTAATATGATATATATACAGAGAGAGATCATAAACATGCCTAATTTTTTGAGAACTCTATTCACTCTCCCATAGAGAAACACTGTATTCTCTATGGGATAGTTCTATAACAGAGTTACTAGCACCGACACTGGAAATTTTATTTCTCTTGAAAGTTCATGACATTTGGATACATAATAAATAGTCGTTAGCACTCCAACATGTCTTCGAGAAAAATCGGAAAAACTCTACTTTATTGCACTCTCACCCTGACCAAAAAACTCTATCGATTCCAATGCCCACGATGCCGATTTCAAAATTTCAATTTTCATGGAAACGCATGAATCTTAGACAATCATCAATTGTTGCCATCCTGCACTCCACTATTTTCGAAAGTAGTTTAAATAAAAGGTATTGGCTTCAATATAAATTTTATACAAGGGAAATCCATGACAGAACTCTGCATCAACAATGAATGTACTAGATTTTTCAAAGTTTGAGAGGAAAACTCATGACCTTTCGATACCTGCCTTGAAATGCTCTCTATTTTGGAAAGAAATAGGGAAAAAAATCACTGTTATACATTTTTCACCAGTACATTCTTCAAGGGTAGGGGACAAAGTTTCTCTGACGTAGTTACAGAAATAATTTTTATATTTTTATTTGATCTATCTATCTATCTAGCTAGCTAGCTAGCTATGCTGTAGAAATCACTTTGGTTTCTAATTGTAGAATGACAACAGTCAAATGTAAACAAAGAATCATATAAATGCTTCAGGTTTCTTCACTGGAACTACTGTATCTCAAAAAGGGACTAAATCACATCAGTGGAACTTCTATGTAACTGTCAACTGACTGAAACTTCAATTTGGCTGTTTGTGTGCTCTCTTCTTGTTTATTTATGTATTGTTTTTGCTCTCTTCGTTTGGAAACAGGCGATAACAGCCTTTGAGGCTACAAATCCCCATCTCCTGATCTCCTTTTTTCGGATTTCTTAATTGAACGTTTTTGCAGAAGCACTAAACACATCGATTATCTAATCATTTAATCAGCAAAATTTTAATAGCATTTTTCTAATGTGTTCTTGTTATGTCTTTAAAAGCTCAGTTAGAGGTGAAATTTATGTAAGAAAGTTAAGCAGTTGAAAACAAAAGTCCAAATTGAACAGACTTGAAAATAGGCTTAACTGTCATCAGATGGATGATCATTATGATCAATTTCTGTTCCATGTTCAGGTCGGAACTTTTAGCTATCTATAAGGGCCTACAGCTTGCCGACCCCTGTATTATTCCCGATTTTAACGACATATGGACTTTAACGGATAGTCGTTTCTCTTTACAGCACCTATTGAACTGGAAGTAAGTGGGAGACTTAACGAGCATTAACATTCTAAATACCATCCATCGACTTACTACAAAGCACGACATTTACTTTCAGAGGGTCCCTTCCCACATCGGACTTGAAGGCGACGAAAGAGCTGACGCCCTTGCTGTGGCGGCTACCACCGATGAAGTTGGTAATGTCCACACTCTCACGTTAACAGAGATCTCCTCAATTGTAAAAATAAAGACAAATAGGCTTTGGCGTGTTCCTCCAAATAACTCCTGGTACTCTAGAGATTGTCCTGTAGGGGCCCTCCAGACCAGAGCCGATAGAAAACAAAGTACTTCCCTCTCCCGATTCATCAGAGGACATATTAATGGGTTCACTTTTCACCTGGGACAAAAAATTTCCCGAACTGTCATTGGTGTAAGAGCGCTCCAGCTTCTTCCATTCACATTTTAAATTGTCTAAATTTTACAAAGCATGACATACTCAAAGACACAATTCTATTTATGGACTTTTTGGAAATATTGGGTTCTATGGAGATGGTCTAGCACTGCTGGGCCATCTGGGATTAGTAACAACAACATCATTGTGATCAGCCTATAATATTGATATCTACCAAATCCTGACTTTTGAATAACTTTAAAATTCCAACGAAAATCTTTTTAACAACGCTTTCATTTCCGTATATATATTTTTCTTTTTTAATATACTTCTTAAAATTTTATTTAGATTTCAATCAAACACGATGATATAATGAAATTCAAACTCATCGATCAAAAAACTCGATCGCTTGCTTTTGGTGCAATAAAATTAAAATTTAAAAATTATCATCTTCAGATTCTATCTCTGAATTAGGATTTAAATCTCCATTTTTATTTCGGACAAATAAAATGTTTTTATTTTCTCCCAATAATTTATTCAACTAATTATGCTGATTCAATTAAATTTCTTTATCTCATATCAAATATTGCTTTAATTGTTTTAAAACACATACCGTATTAATCTTTTCACTGCCTAAAAGGTTAGTTATTTGGGCGAACAAGAGAACAACTAAAAAAATGGCTAGTATTACTAATTTCGTTTGATATTTTGTTCAAGAAAGCTACAAGAAGGCATAAATAATATCAAAAAATTAAAGGTTATTTGAAATCGCAACAATATATACATCTAAGACTGCATAAAGAAAGTTATTTAAAATTTAATTAGCTTGAAATAAAATAAATAGGTTAAATTAATTAGAAAAAAATGAAGAACTAGTTTCTCAGCTGCATTTATGGTTCAGATTATTATTTTTTTTTTCGTTTAAAATTTTCTGAACTCTTTTATTTAGTGATCGTCCCCGAAATATTCTATTGCAAAATAATAAAAAAAATTGAGAGTCTTCAGTCTCGGTGAATTACGAATTTCAATAATTATTTTTATTACTTTTAAGTATAGTTTTACAAATAAGAATGCTTTATCTAAGTTTACAGACACGATAAAAATTAAATAAAATTGGCCATATTTTGGTAATTTTTATGAAATACTATTTATTATTTTTTCTGAGAATGAAACGTTTCAAATCTTAATTTCAAAGAAATCTTTTTAAAAAAAACTCATAAAAACTGCAAATAAAAAAAAAGAAAGGAAAAAACACACACGTTTATTTAACATAGAAACTGTGTGTGTGTGAGAGGGGAAGCAGATAATTTTTTAAAGGTTTGATTATTCTATTTTATATATAAGAAAATATTTTTACAGAAGCTCAATAAAGGGTACTGCTTATTGTTTAACTTTTATGCATTGAAATTTTAAGAATTTTTCTTATTTTGAAGATATTTTTTCTTTGATTTTATTCACTCTTCCCGTCTTTTTATTATTCATAGGAAAGTTTTTTGAAGTGTTTATGGTGATTAATTCACTTAACCAGTGCACTTCACCTGATTCAAATCTTTATTATCAAAAATTATTTCAGCTCCCTACTCCACAGGGACAGAAAATATGAAAATAAATTTACATTCAAATAATTAACTGCTGATTCTTAATGTTTTAAGGTTATTTGGATAGAATGAAAGGATGGTGAAATTTTCGTTTTAAAAGTTGATGATTGTTTTGAGTACTTTTCTGGAAATCCCTACTGAATTCAGTTTTTTTAAATTTTTTCTTTTTTTCTTGAAAATGTACAACTGTTTTAATTCGGCTTTAAATCGTTGATTAAAATTCCATGCACTATTGAAAATGGTTGCCAGATACGTGACGATAATTATGAAGAAAATGCATAGAGATTGGCATTAAAGTATGTTTTTTTTTCATACAATATGGTACTAACATTATTTGAAATCTATAAATTATGGTTATTGGAGAATAACCTTTGATCTTCAAAAATTGAGCTTGTTCTTTAGCATAATCAACTGTTGTTTACAAGCAAAGTATGAGCATCTCAAACTATGGATAAATAAACGCAACTTTGTAGATACTTTTACTGTAAAAGATAATTCAGTTGTGACTAAACAGTTATTGCTTATGAATGAGATATTCACAATAGACTTGAGTTGTTACACTTTGTAACAACTCAACTCTCTGTGCATGAGGAGAACAACTCAACGCTGAATCGGAGAAGAGGTTTTGTAAACCGTTCTTGTTACGATTTGTAGTTCGGAATAAACAAGATTTTGAATTTCGTTTATGTTTGCGTTTAGAAGTCATTTATTACAATTCAGAAGTAAGATTCGAGCCCACGCCCCCATTAAAAGTAATTTATTGCATTACTTTCATCTTAATCAAGCATTGAAAAAGGCAAAAATGATTATTATACATATAGTGAGTTAATTAATTTATGCTCAAAAGTTTGATTTGAAAAAGTGCGTTTAATTCTTATATAATTTACGAGATTAATTTGGATTTGTAGCTTTTAATGCATCTAGAACAATAAAAGTTTCGTAACTACAGGTAGTAAATGACCAAACAATCTTTTATGTTTTAATGTTAAACCAAATGTTAGTTCCTGAATAGTGAATGCACATGGAATTAAACATGATTTTGGGTTAAAGTGAAATTGATTTTGAACTTTATCAATTATAATTTCTAGCAAAGTTTTTTAAAAAAATGTGTTTGATTTATTAAGAACTTTTAAAAAAAATTTCTGTTTATGACTCTGCATAATAATTACAAATGGGATTATTTGGGGTTCTAATAATTGCTATGGGTTTAGTTAAATCTGCTTTTTAAAAAAAGCTTAAATATCAACTGATTACACCATTGCCGGATTGTTATAATAGGTGGTTTAGTAACTCCTTAACGACGACTTCAAATTTGGCGATAAAGTTGGAGGGTCTAATAAGGAAGTACATGAATTTTTATAACTCAATAAGAATGATTTTTTTTGAAGAATTCTAGCTAATAACATGCTTTTGTAACAATTTTCTAGAAATTTTTCAGAAGCAACAATTACCTTTCTACCTAATGTTGGATTGAACAGCTCACTTCTAATTTAAAGAATAACGAACATTTACTCTCGAATTCCATAAAAATTTTACATCCGTAAGCACTCATTTTTGTCAGAATCCATTGTATTAAATTAATATAACTTTTCCATATGGAGATATTTTTAATCAATTTTTTATATTTTTTTTCGATGAATCTTCTTATAATATGTTTGGATACGTTTTACTGAATCCTAGCCTTCGAGTAGATGAAGAGTTGACTTCTGTCTGGTTTAGTGCCTTTATTCGTCATTAAGATACCGATCCCAAATTTTTGTCTAGGTATTGCTAAAATTTGAAGATTTTAGCGGTTTTTTAGACTTTGGCTAATGGAAATACACCATTCAATTTTAACTCAATTGGATTAAATTTAAGAGGAATGACGATCCCAATAATTTAATTAATTAGTTCAAACTAATTAGATTATTATTTCCCTTACTCAAATGCACACCTTGACCAACTCCTTTTATTAATGTAATATAAATTTGATAATCATCTTTTTTGTCAATTTTAACCATTCGCATATAAATTCAAAATTGCAAATTTCGACTTTAAAAAAATCATAATTGTCCTTTACCTGAGTCTTGAATGGAGAATTTTGAAGGAGCTCCAAATTTAAAACCTGAAAACTGAAAATTAATCTTTTTAGAATTTAAATAATGAAAAATAAATGTACTTATTAGTCAACGGTTAAAGAGCCAAAACTTGCCCAGTATAGTGCCAAAACGCGCCAATCTATGAGCGCACTTGCGCATTCCTTTGACTTAGGAGAAAAACACACAGCTGTGCACGGTATTTATATCACGTTTACGGGGAGAAAATAGCATTTTCGCCAAAGGATCCCCAATTCTCCACTGCTAAGTTAAATTTAGGTAATAATTGTTATAATTTTTCAAAACAATATATTTAATTCTTTTAAAAATCTCGCATTAACAGATTATGCTTATGCATGCCAATAAAATCCATCTAGTGGAAATTTACCATAAGTAAAGAATATCAATTGACTTTGGAAAACAAACATATTAGTCAATATATTATAATTATGAATATTTTGTTGATGTGATTATATGGCTATTAAGGATGTGTGCGTACATAAAATAATAATTTTTGAGAATAGATATTTGATAATTTTAGATATTTGGAAAGGGACATTTTTCAATAAAGTTAGGGCTAGATAATTATCCGTAAAGATTAAAATGTCCTTGTCTGGTACTTACCCATAGATTGACAGAGAAGAATTTTTCCCCCTAGAAACTTTATTGCTGATTGATTTGCTAAATTTTTGCCTAGTTCAGTTGAATTTCTCCTATTTCCACAATTTGGTATTGTTGGCATCATTGACGAAATGAAGTGGAACATCAAAGTAAGTTTTCCACCCGCGTTTGCAAATCAAGTAAGATTGAATTATTTCTCGTCAAGCATGCCTAAAACGTGTAAAACGTCACAAAATCTTCAAAGGCATATCATTTTCTGTGGCTACGATATTGTCAGAACTGCTGTAATTGGACTAAAACCTCGATGCTAGCCACATAAAAATGTCAATTGCATTTTGTTCATTAGTCTGGCCAAAAACTAATTTTTAACATTAAATAAATCACAGTACTTTTTGTAAGCCGGGCGTCAACGAAAGACGGCCAAATAATATAGAATTACGCCAAATTTCTTACACTGGTTTTAAAGCAAAAACTCGCCAAATAATGAATTCTGCCAAATTTCTTTGGTGATTTTCCGTTTGCGCTCGGCTAACTGAGAAGTACCTAAATCACTCTGCAATTACCTCAATCTGGTTATGATACTCAAAGCGTGTAAAGAATTTTTTAAACAATATACATTCGATAGCTGAAGTAATTTGATGAAACGTGATAGGCATATCTCTCCTTGGATTTAAAAAAAAACATTGAGGGCTAATGAATTCTAACGAATCCGTATTTTGCTAGGAGAGGATGAAACTTTTAAATCATATAAAAATTGGCTTCCGATCTATTTTTAAATAAGATTTAGGATTAGCGCTCAGTTAATCACCAAGCACGAGAAAACTTGCTGTCAAATTACATTTGGCGAGAAATCAGTAGAAAAATACAGTTTTGGCGTATCAACACATTAAGTCGAGCTATATGAGTTGATTAACATGAAATATGATTGCCATGCTTTAAACTATTACATTAAAATATGGTTCGCTAAATCTTTTCTTAACAGCTTCTCAGAAAAATTTATATCCCAGATTCCTTCCCTTGTACGGTTCTTGTGAATTAACGATGCAAGATTCTAGATTGGTTGGCGAAAATAAACAACATAATGAAAAAAAGGAAGCAATATTGAGAATAATTTGGTTTTGGTACTATATTTGGCGAGTTTTGGCAGTTTCATTTAAAATTAATAAGTGCCCATTGAACTTTGAATTGAACCAATGAAAGCTTATACTACATTGCTTGAACATTAATTATCAATTTTTTTAAATCCTTAATATTTCAAATATGGTTCATTTGAATAATAAGAGTTTTAGAATGATAATTAGGCAAAAGTGAAGTTTAGTGTATCTCTTGTTGCACCAAGGATGCCAAGATAATCTATACTATTTAATAGATAATTTTTTATTATTTTTTGTTTAACATTTTCGTATAATAGTCATAGATCATGTTCAACTCAACAATTTTAAAAAGTAGTAAACAAAACAGCATTAGGATTGCTAAAAGGGCGTTCCGTTGGGTTGCTATACTGGCGACAAACTCGGGGAGCACACTAATCTTCATTTAAACCGACAATTATTCCAATTGCATACAAATTTACTTGGTGCGAATGGGGAGAGCATCACCCCCTTTTCGCCAAGGATATTTAGCGCCAAATATGGCAACCCGATATTGTCGTTGGAGGATATATTTATCCGGGAGATAAGAAGCAAGAGCGCAAGGAGTTGGCGATTTTGAAAACTGTGCCAAGTAGGTGATGTTATCTACGGATCAACATTTTTATATACATCCCAAATATATACATACAACCAAATAATTGTTAAATTAAAATCACTGCGTATCATTCATAGCTGTAAAATTTAAGCAACGAATTCTGAATACTGAATTGTAAAGCGTAAAAACTTTTGAAAGAAAAAAATTCAATTCTCCAAATTAAAGAAACAATACAAAAATATCAGATAATTTAAATTTGTGCATTATTTATTAAAATTCTAACAGTAAATTAATATCAAAATGATTTTTAAAATTTGTTATGTTTGCCTATCTCTTAGCAATGACAGAGATTGTTAATTTGTAATTAAAACATTTTAACCAATTTCATGAATATTAATTAATAAAAAAGTGTACATAAAATTATTTCTCAGAAATATAAAAATTGTTTTTCCTTTTTTAGAGTATTCCCCCTCTCATCTTTAATTTCTAAATATATAAAGCTCAAGAATGATTTATTGAATTTATTTACACTTTTAAATCAAATTTGCAATATTTATCTACAGATTTAAATAATTAAAATATATTTGGATGCATATTTTTCAATTAACATTTTCCAAACATTAAATAAATTTTTATAATTAAATTTATAATGCTTACCTATTAAAACTATTGAATTTTGAACAATCTGCAAAATTATTTTTAAAATTTATGTCATGTCTGAGACATATCAAAAGCTGAGTTGTTTATTATTTTCTCATCTCTCGTGTATGATATATAAATTACTAAACTGTTTATAATATCGCTTTTAATTTGATTTGAATATTTATTAGCCGTGAAATTAGTTTGATTCTCTTAATATTTTGTTATAAAAAATAAATTATTTATAACTTGCGCCGTGTCCTTTGAAGGTGAAGTAAATTCAAGTAGTTTTCATTGACTTTCCATCGTGATATTTATGGGTAAAATGATTCCATTGACGGCAACTTCAACACGAATTATTTGAAAAAGAAACAAATTTGTAAATAGTCGATTCTCCATCCGCAGTTTTTTGTTCTTTTAATGGGAAAAATGTTTGGACAGTTAGTAACATAGGCCTTCTTATCTTGGAAAGTCTATTTTGTCCCCAAAATCTTAATTATGCTTTTTTTAACATGCGAGTCATAATTTGAAGTTGATCTGCAAATGTAACGCTTTTGTTCATAAAAGTTATCTGGGTGATTTTTGGATTTTATTAATTGACCTATTCACTTTCTAACATATTCCGCCTATACTCTGGATTTATAAAAAAAAATAAAATGTAACAAGATTATATACTAATACTAGCATTCCCGTACCCGACATTGCTCGGTTAATGATATTAGCGGGGGATAACATTGCTTCGTGCACTAAGTTACGAAAATCCCCTACAATAATTACTTATTACCCATAATTTTTTCTAATTTTAGGAGGGTCCCTGGGCCCCTGGACTTCTTATATATATAACCTTGTCCTTAACGATCCTTTTAAAGTATTTATTTTCTTTATAAATGTAAACCATCCACATTTTATTGTTATACCTATGTTTAAGCAAGAACTTCTTTGTATACAGCATTTTCGGAGGGGGGGGTTCTGGTGCTAAAATTATTAAGCCGCTTGATGAACTGACTGGAGAAAGCTACATAAAATTGACCGTGTGAAAAACAGTCTCCACTTAAATCGATTCCTGCTACTTTTAATGTCTGTCCTTGTGACTTATTAACGGTTATTGCAAAGCAAACTTTTACAGGAAACTGCACCCTTCCAAATTCAAAAGGATAGTCCGACGGAATTAATGGACTGCGGGGTATTAAAACCAACACTCCTCGAGCACATCCAGTAATTACCGTATCTTCGATTACATACTTATTAAGTCTAGTCATTCGTAGTCTGGTGTCATTGCATAATTCAGGTGGAGAAAGGTTTAGTAGTAGCATTACTGGTGTCCCAACTTTCAGTTGAAGTATGTGAGGTGGAAAACCTGGAATGAATTCATAAGACGCGTAATTTTTGCAGGATTGTTTTCAAAATCAGGGTGTGCCAAAGCAATGCCAAATTATACAAAAAAAATTTAGTCTCATTTTTATTTATCAATGGATTAGATTTGTAATGTTGAAGAGGAAAACCCAATAAACGACAAAATAATTTTTAAATGCGCAATTTTCTATCAGATTTTTACAAACTTTCACACGATTTTGAAAAATTTATAGAATTTTATGTAAAAATTTTTTGATTAAGTTATCTTGAAAAGTTTCGGCGTAATTAAATATTATAGCGAAATTTTGCCTCTTCGTTAAAAAATTCGTCAAAAATTCAGTTTTAAAAATTCGATTTATTTAATTATATTGCAGAATACTACATCGTATTGTCTTTCAGGAAACATATTTTCTGTATTTTTCCAGCTAAGCGTCTATTTTACAGGGCCGTTCAAGAAATAAACCCGTCAAAATTGACCTTTTTTTAAAAAAATCGATATTTAATTTTTGCGTCGATGTTTCGTAAATTTATACCTTCGAGTTCTACGATAGAAAGTCAATACGATTCCACTGCGATATTGAGTATAAGTTGAACGGACGCGTAACGATGGCAATTTTAAAAACGCGGTTTTACGGGACGAAACGGGACGCATAAACCATCGCTTCTCCGGAAGGCTGTGTTTCACTCGGAAAGTAGAATTACAGGTTTAAATTTCACAGAAATTAAGGGGTTTTAATTCATTTCTCCCAAACTAATGGATATTTCGAAAAATAAACTATCCTATCTTTTAAGTTGGATCAAACTGCATGTGGTGTGTAAATTATTTTAAAATCGGTTAAGTAGTTTAGGAGTCCATCGCGGACAAACAACGTGACACGTAATTTATATATATTAAGATTTGCAAGTTATTTTCTTGCTTTGAGTGAATTACACCGTGTGACTGACTACTGTTGGACCATGTCATGACAATGATTGTGAAATAATCATTACCTTCTTCGTTCAATGCTTAATTTATTTTTATTTATCATTTAAATCTTTAAATTAAAGCTATTATGACAAATTTTAATAATTTTTTTTCAAGACCTAGCTACCATAGAACAGTCTGACAAATGGAGTGTATGGGGTTAAAATCTGAGTTCTGGGGGACATTTAGTGCAATGATAGTCGATTATGGCATACATTCAGAATGTTCATTTCTGAAAACATCAAAACGTAACGGGCAGTGAATTTCGAGAAAATGATCCTCAAGTTTTTAGTAAGGTTTATAAAGTAATAACTTGACTCCTGAGCAGAGGATCCCAATGGCGTGGTTGTCTAGGTAGCCATCTCGTATGTGGAAGGTCAAATTTCGAATCTGGTTGGAATGTTTTATTTTTAAAAAATAATTCTTATTGAATTAAAGTTTTGAACATAATTTTAATTAAGATATTTATTTTTTTAATTCAAAAATAGATATTTTTTTATTGAAATATATAGTAATAAAATTAAAATTTTAAAAAAAGTTATAGATACAGATACATTTTTTAAAAGAATAAAATTAATTAAATATATTCAATGGTTTCTAAATATAGAAAATAAATTTGAAGAGACTTCATCCAATTCGTAAACTAGAAGAAAAAATAAACATTTATTAAATTCATCAGTACAGAACGTTAATTAATGTCTAGAGAGGCGTATCGAGTAGATTTGATTACAATTCCAAATGTCGTCTGCAGGAAATTAAAAACAATCGATGGCAATGAGGCTGAAATTAACAAACGGCTGAAGGGACTTGCAATAAACTGGAAAATATGAGCTGGGTCTTTTACACTTGATTAAAAAGACAAAATTAAATATTCATCGTTCATTGGACTCGGCATTTCAAGATAACCTTTCCTTGAATAGTAATTAGCCGTTAGAAAATGTAAATTATTATATATTTGATTGGATTTTCAATTGTAAGTTATGGATTAAGCATTACAAATGAGTTAATCATTTCCTTTAATTAAATTCGATATAAAAATGACTATTCTTGAAAATATATAATCATCAAAATTTTTTTAATATAAGGGTATATTGGTTACGTCAAAGAAATATCGTTATTTGTACTTTGAGAATTAAAAAGCTTATTACAGAAATCTTTTTTTAATCTGTCGTCTCGATAGAGTATGTAAGAGTTATTGTCCAATCAGAGTTGCTTTTCTAGTGCAAAACTGATGAAATCTTTATTTGCCAAAAAAAGATAATAACTCAGATAATTGTTGAGTTTTACATCATTTGCAAAGTCCAAATTTAGCAGACGTAAGGACATTAAATATATGATTTTGATAATTAGACTGTGATTGGCTTAAAACGGTGAACTTTGATACAAAATAAAATGCCAACAACTTCCTTTGATAAAAGTCTTTTATGAACAACTTGCAAACCTTACAAATTATTTTACATATATACGTAGCAGAATATATATAGCGGCCAAAGAAGAAAGCGTTACGGGCGGATGACGGACTTCACGCCAGCCGAGTTGATTTGTCGAAAAAAAATAGTCGAGTAGCCACTGGATCGTTCACGAAGCTCCGTGTGCTTTTGGGCGCTCGCGCGCTCGGCTATATAGGGGAAGGTTGCCGCAACGAGTAATTATCATGATATCCGATTTATTCTCCGACAATTTCCAAATTTATTTAAATAATTTCTTTCACATAAAAGTGGCACATGACTTATTGTTCAATGTTGATTTCAGTTACTTACCGATGAAGTTAGAGTTCAAGATTTGTGTTCAAATACTTTATGTTCTAAACCACCAGTTCGTGAAGCCTGCTCTTTAATATATGCATGTGGTTTGCTTTCTTTGAATAAAGAAGACATTTATATTTCCATATTAATTCCATTAATTAATTTACAATAACTAATAAATAAGGACCTAAATCAAAAAGTCAATTAAAAATTAATTGAAATATTTATTTAAATAACTTACTTAAGTTTCGTAAGCTTAGTTAAGTTTTGTAATTTGATATAAAAATTATAATGCTTTTACATACTGTAATTGCAACTAAAACTAAAATCTATAATAAAATTATTCAATAAATGTATTTAATTACAAAAATGAATTATGATTTAAACTTCTAAAATTAATTTATTCTTATTTTCTTAATAAATATAACTAAATAATGACTTTATGATATTTTTTTTCAATAAATGCAAAACTACAGTTATATAAAAATATCCACGTTAAATAAATGATTGTTATATTTTCCTAAGATTCCATGCATAATTATTTAAATAAATGTTTTATATTCATATCTTTAAGAAAGGATTTCAATAAATGTATTTTAATTTATAGCTTATAAATAATTTTCAACATTCTTGTTAAAATTTTGTTTCGAAAATAATATTTTTATTTTGGAAATTAAATCTGGAACAATGAAAATATTTATTAAAATGGAAGAAATGTGTAATAAATATTTTTGAGGAAATTTGAGAATAAATAAATTAAAAGGAAACTCTTTAATCATAGCAAACGATATAATTTGTTGCTATAGCAACAGCGATAAAGTCGTTTAATATTCATTTGGGTTCATTTATTTTATTATTATTTAGTTTATTTTCTTGTTTTACGTTTAATTTTAATATGCCGATTTATCTGCTAGCACGATGTGAAAATACAAAATATCTAAAGCAACTATACAACCATATTCAATTTTTAACAAATAAAAATGTCAAGCTAATTGTAATTTAAAATAATTTAAATATTAATTTGATGTTGTCATTTTAGATCTCAAAAATATATTTTAGTCTAGATGGCATCAGATATTTCAAATTGACGTGAAGAAGCTGAAAACGTGACTCATAATTGTTTTTCTAGAGCAGACATAAGCAAAGAGAAAATTCGTCGGATCCCTGATTTTTTTCGAGATAATCTAACTAATATTTTAAGATATGGCAAAATGGATATAAATTTTAGAGGTGTGTCAATTCATGATTTGGAATCGGATGTAGTTCCACAAAATTGCAGAAAGATTTATAACTCGTATTTGAAATGCATTTCAGGAAATTGTAAGAACAGAAGTTCATTAACTATATTTTTAATCGTCTTGAAATAGGAGAAATGAATTTTTGGCACAAATTTTAGCCTCTGAGGAGAGATAAGTTCATTGTTACATTCTCTATGATAAAACAATTTATATTGAAATAATACATAATAGCAAAAAAATCGCAGTATGGTTTTTTTTGTTAGATAGGTGTGTGCGTGTGCGTGCGTGCGGAGAGCCAATGGTGAAATGAACAATTAACTGTAACATACGACTGAAAACTTTTAAAGGAGCTTAAATTAGAAGTATACCAATGTTTATTTTTTTCCGATATGCTATTCCTTTCTTCTGTTGGACAATGCAGGACTACATATAAAGGCAACAATAAAAAAGTTATCTTCAATAGCAGAACTCGATCATCGTCCCAATAATCCAGAACTGGCTCCTTTGGGCTACACTTTCTTCAGATCCCTACAAAAAAGCGTTAAAAGTGAGATATTTTCTTCATATTCTAATATGAAGAAATAGAAGAATTGATCTGAAATTAGATGAATAGATATCCGATTGATTTTTACCATTCAGAGATTTAAAGAGAATTCAAGTATTTCGTAAGTATTTCAAAAATATTTTAAAGGCCTCATTTATATTTAATCTACATTCATGTTACTATAATTCCAACATTAGAAAGTTTGAAAATATCGACAAATGAATTTTAAAAATTGAAACAGTTTTTAAAATAAATTAATATATTAAATTCGATGCATTAAAGACATTTTATTATATTATCTTGAATTAATTATATAAACTAATTTATAAAAAAATAATATAATAAAATATTATAATACATATATTTAGTTTACTAAAAGCTTGTAATCTTTGCAACTTTTTTTTAAAACAAACAATATTCAGCGAACATCAGCTTCATTAATTTTCATTATATGTAACATATTTCTTCCAAAACTGTATTCATTTAAAAAAAACAATCTTTTTATTTAATTTTCAGATAATAAAGGTAGACTCTTCTGTTTTATTATTATTATTTAATGTTTGCAAGTGCATGTTTTGAGAAACACTGTTACATGGTACTGATTTCTTTTTACTGACTGATACTGTCATTTTTTTGTCAGAAAATACTGAATTCATAAAACGCTTGAAAGATAATAGTTAGAGATAAAATATTTTTTAATATCTCTTAGATAATAAAGGATTAGATTAGTAAGGAAATATCTTGTTTTGCACTTTTTGACACTAAACTTATCATGCGATTGTTTTTTTCCCTCGGAAAAAAAGCCAAGTGATCCAACTTTCTACATTTACTTTTTTCTCAAGATATTTTGATACAGCATTCCACGTTTCCTGATCCCACACTCATATTCCTTACCTTTTGGTCATGTAATACTCACATTATTAATTACGATCTTGTTTGTGACCATCTGTTGGCACTTTTTTACAGAAAAGAGGCTTCTTCTATCTGGTTAAATTTTGAGTAAAAATGAACAAATATTTTCTCAAGTATTATTAATCTCTGATCCTCTCTTTCTAGAACAGAACCTTTAAAGTTATATTCATAAAATTATTTCTTGAAGCAGAGTTTAGATGCATAAAAACCTTTCAAGAAGTCTAGTAATTTTTCCAAACTGAATTTCCATGTAAATTATTCAGTTTTATTTAGGCTTTATGCAAGACATTTTCTCTACTATTTGATTCATTATAATGAATCAAATACGAAAACAACGACGTTATGCCTTGCATTGCTAGTTTAATAAATGATTGATTGTTACAAAAAGGAAATAATTGATGAAAAACATTACAGCGATTTGCATATTTTATTTTCATATAGTCCACACATTTATGTAAATAGTCATCTTTTCTTTCATTTTTAATATAAGCAAGTTCGAACACATGATTGAATTTTTCAATTTAAGATAAGTGTTGAAATGCGTCATTAATGATAATGGAATTAAGTATATTTGGGTTATATTATGCTCATAATTATCTAAATATTATCTCCTTTTTATATGAGAATAACGAAGAATCGGCAAACTCTTTCATGAAATAACCCATTTTTTGTTTCACATTGTCTCAAGAAAAAAGAGCAATAAAATTTTTTAAAAAATTTAGATTGTAATCTGATATAAATTTGTACTTCCGTAAAAAACACTACATTTGAAATATATTTCTAACTTACAGGAATTTTGAGTGAATGTGCGAAAATAAATATGTATAAAACAAACATTAAAACAGTGTTTTAGACTTACGCAAATCTGAAATATGCAGATGTAAAAATTTCATTTTCTAAGTAACATTTCTTATTTTAAAAAAAATTCACCCTTAAATGCATTCATATACATATATAATCCTAATTAATTTCTCAATTTTTTTACCATTATTATGTCCGTATAAAAGTCATTAGAAAATATTCTTTTAGTTCCTGATCCTATTCCACTTTTTCTATTTAATTAAATCAAATAAAGATGTTTAAAAATACTGCGTCATCAAGTCCGTGGGCTGAGTGATCTCTGATGTAAACATATTCTTCTAAAGGATTCCTGCATTTCTCTTATCAAGGTCAACACGTACTAGAATTTCTGATAGAATCGATACGTATCAGATTTATGAGAACCTCAAGGTATATAACATCAAGGATAAATGATTTCGTACTTTTTACGCCCCCTTACCTTCTGTGCTTTTGTGCCGCGTTGCCTTTGATAATACGTGAGTTTCGAGATAGAATAAATCGAACTCAACCTATCTTCATAATCTGTCTTCTCAACCTGTCTTCGTAATCAACAAACTTAACCCTGTCTTCTCCCAGATTTCGGCTATGGCTTTACGATCAGATTCAAATCAAAATTTGTATGTGTTAGCTTATATTTATATAAAATAAAATAAAATATTAGTAATTATAATTAAAGCCATACGTAAAAAAAGGAAGTAAGATTTAGAAGTTATCAGATATTTCTCTCAAATTCTGTTTTAAAAATGTCCACCTCTACTTAAAACTATGGATCTTGGACAAAGTTAATTTCAATTTCAAATTTTCAATTTTGGTACTTCACATATGTGAATCATGTTTTGTAATCGCGATAGCCTTTATTTCAGCATTAACTGCATAGCAGTGTTGAGCAAGTGTTATAAAATATTAATCTTTGGCGATAGAATTTGTTGTTTTCCCGGAATCTAGATTGCAATTTTATGCAATTAATCCTTGGCATGTGGTTAATAAATAAGTATTAGATAATTGGATATGCATTTTGGCAGTTTTTTGGTCAGACACATTCATCAAAATTTGACACAGTACTGAAGTTGTAGTGACAAGATCATACACCGAATTCCCCTGATTTAATACACTATATAACCATGCACGCTATGAATCAAACCGTCAAAAGACCAATTCTTTGATATATTTGGTTGAAAATTAGATCATCAAGCTGCATTCCTCAAATTTTATATTATATGGTTCTTTATATTTATAGTGTACCAGCTGTCTTATACTTTAACAGCCAGGCATTTCAAATTTTCTCTGAAAATGTGATAGAAATGTGTAAATTTAGTTTTAAGTCCATATACTAAATTTCGCTTTTCTAGTACAAAATATTTTTTAGTTATTGTATTCACAAACAAACCGAGCGAAATACATCTGAAAAAGTATTTTTCTGCTTTACTGAATCGTGGATATTTCTCAAAATATGGAGTCTGAATTTTAACGATTGTGATATTTTTTCTGTTCTACTTTGTTATACGAGAAAAAAATGTCGAAGTGAAAATGTTGAATTATCATCTATTAATAATTAAGAATAATACAAATAATATATTATATTTATATTCAGATCACAGTATCTATCTTCTCGGCTTCTGAAATTATATTTTTTAAAGAACAAGTTCCCTTTGCTATCGAATAAATTCATATTGGTTTGTAAATCAATTAAAATATTTGTGTTCAATTAAAAACTCATGTAAAGTGTATGTAATTATTTTATTGCCAGTAAAACGCACAGTTGAAAAGGATTTTTCTTTTGAATTTACTTAAGTATAATTTTGCTTATTAACATCGTTTCATTTATAAGCAGACATATTCTTTGTAAACTATTTAAAGCCTTGAGAAAAAAGTAATTCAAAATGCTCTTTAAGCAGATCATGTGATTAATAATAACCAAATTTGGTACATTATTACTCCTTGGATAAAAAGTATTGGCTAACAAATGGTTTTTCAAAATTTAATTTTGAGCTTAAGTTAACTAATAACAATCGAAAGATTCCCATTTTTCTCTCAATAAATTTGAAGTGAATAAGTGCTTAGAAATTTTCATACTATTTAAAAAAAAATTAAAAACTTGTTATTTTTATTTAAAATGAATAGATTTAAAAATATTTTTAATAAATTTCTTGCATATATGAAATGTTACGTGAATAAGGCACCTGAAACGATTTTGATTTATTTTATTTGTTGCAAGAAGAATGAAAATCTAAAATCATAGATGGGTTATTGAACTGAAGAGCAAAGATTATTGTTAAGAATGAAATTTTCATTTCATTATAAATATTTCTTTTCCTTTAAATTAAATCTCCTAATCTGGTGCATAGGTACTGCCTGAGTATTAAGTACGCAATGAGAAAGTGTTTTACAATCAAGTTTTCAATTAATTAGACTGTTAATTGATATTTATAGGTTTATTTTCCATAATATCTAAGCACATTACAACATAAAAAATAATAGCAAAATAATGATAATAACAAAATAATACTTAATAACAAACTTAATAACAAAAAAGTGATTATTAGACAATTTGGATTCATAATAGATAAACGAATGAAAATTTTCTCAAAGTTAATAAAATAAAAATAAATATTAGCCTGAGATAAATTATTAATAAGTTAAAAATGTGTTGAAATGAGTAATAGATCAAATTAGTGTGTGTGTGTGTGTGTGCGTGCGTGCGCTACAGTTAAGAGTAAATTTTAATAATAAATAAGAAAAAACTAATCACATTATGAAGTTATAACGTTTTAGACTATATACTAAAACAGCATTTATTTACTTTATTTATATTTTTACTAAAATATCATTAATTGTAACTGCTTAATTTCCTATGCAAATCGAAAACATGATGGAAAAGTACAAGATATTAATCTTAATGCAGTTAAATTTATGGAAATAATTTTAAAATTTATTTCAAAAGAGCCTTAATAAGAACTATTATCGGCCATTCAAAAGAACTTTTTTTGTCACAAATTCTTTTATATATCCATAAAAGATTTACCAAAACTATTATCGCCAGTTTGATATATCTTTTATAATAAAATAGACTACTGTATAAATGATTACTTTATTCAGTTAGAAATTGGCTAATTTTAAATAACTTTTCCAGCAACGGACATTACCGTAAAATGAGTGAATATATCCTAACATAACTTTGATTAAAGTTTCATAATTAACGCATAAACCCAAGCTTATATTTATTATTGCACATTCTAGAGCACAAGTAAAAGCGGTTTCGATAAATTCTGAAACTCATCTACGCTTGTCTATTTACCAGAAGATTCTGAATCTTTCATGACATCCCATGCACACCGGCAACTGGTGATTAAAGGAAGGGAGTTAATGGCCGCTGGCTTTCCCAGTGTTTCCCATTTAACGCTCTTGGATTTCACTTTCATGGCTGGCTGGATTCTTGTCTGGGCCTCCAACAAAAACTAATCCGTCCTCTGCATTTTCCCAATTGCTCACAAGCTGCGGCCGTGAGATCTCTCTCCCATATTTGACACCTTGCCTAATCTATCGCAATGAATATTTAACGCTTTTATTAAACTGTTAGTTTTTATTAAAAGCAAATTAAAGCATCTTTCCGAAATTGCATGGCATATTTCGGCAAATGGAAAGATTAAAATCTCATTAGAATAACAAATGGCGCAGTTTCGCATAAAATCCCCAACGCATTACACCTGGAAATTATTCAGGGATAGTAAGACGTAGAAATGCTGGTCTTATTAGCATAGTAGGTTTCCATTTTCTTTAAAGTGCTGAAGATTATTTCTCTATAAATAGCTGATTCTCAAAGAAATGATGCGAGATAAATTTATAAGCGTTAGTATTCAGATGAATTATCTCTAATTTTTTTCAACTGAATAATAATGGTTTACATTTGGGGAATCATTTAACATAAAAGAAAATCTAGTTAATTGGAAAGTTATAAAACAACCATTTTCTTTTATTTGAATAAATAATTTGTCGTTTGATCTTTTCTTTGCTATTAAATTGAAAGTTAAATCACGTAAAACTAGGAAATGTTTGAAATAACAAAAAGGTATAAAAATAATTTCTCAACAATTTTAAGTCTAAATGTTTTTGAGCAATTTTTTATCACCTAAGCCCAGATTCAGATTTAAAATGTTAGGAAGAAATTGTCATGAAATCATTTTACTTATTATTGTTTGGAAATGATAGTTAAAGCTTTTCAATTAAGAAAATTATAGGATCGAATTAAAATTAAATAAATCATGTTTTTGAACAGAACGATGTTATATACAAAACAAAGGCTCCGGACAATTTAGTGCAAAGATATTATTAAATTAAAGAATAGCTTTCATATAAGACTTTACAATAGCATTACTAAAAAAATAGAGCTTTAAGTCAGTATTTTTCTTTTCTACTGAAATATCTAAATGATATTAAAACGAAAAGGCTTTAAAATAAAGAGACTTCTTTTAATTTTTGAATAGCAAATTCTTTTCTAACAAAGGTATTTTTATGAAGCAAAGAATACAAATCATATTAATTCTTTTCTTTAATATTATTTTTAAAACATTTTTGTTGAGGTTGTACTGATACATTTTGTTAATATGACTAAATGTTAATATGTAGTACAAATTTAAATAATTCGCCCACCAGATTCTAGTTATATATAATTTAGGGATTCTCAAAATTAATATAAAGGATATTTCACTAAAAGAATTTAATAATGGAATAGGAAAACTAGAAAAATGAATAAATGATAGTATTAAATTTCCATTTGTTGAAATGTTAAAGGCATAAATTCAAAAAAACAACAACATATATTTAATTTTCAATTATTTAATACTTTTATCTTATTATCTATATTTTGGACGATTCTCTTTAATATGTGAAATATTCTTGAAAATGGATTAAGGTAAATAGTTAAATTTGAAAATAATATCAGCCTCAGCTGTTTAGAAGGCTTATGTATTTCCAGAATTCAAAAATATAAGAACAATTATTGCTCCTCTCAAAGTTGATGCAAAAAATTTCTCTAATATTCCAACAGATTTCATTTTTTCAAATGATGCTAAATATTATTGATATTTATATTTATAAATAAAATATCTTCTTTTTTTCTTTAAATGTGACTTTTACAGCATCATTTTATAATTTTTGATAATAATTTTTTTATACAGTGTTAAGATATTTGTGAAAGATAGTATTTTTCTACGATACAAACAAGAAAATATTCAAAGCATTTTGTTCACCGTTTCTCCATCTCCTCGGCACTCATCTTGATTGCCTAAAGTACAAAAAGTGATTTAGTAATAAAAGTTATGTTAGCCCGTTGAATGACAATTTATTTTCAGTCAGCACTGCTCTGGAAGATGGTTTAAGTTTCTTAGTTTTAAGAGGAGGGATTGATATAGAAACTTACGGTTTTGTTGCTCAAATAATTTGTTATTATTAAAAGTAACATTTGTTTCATACATTTACATGAATGTTTATATATATATATATATATATATATATATATATATATATATATATATATATATATATATATATATATATATATATATATATAATATAATATAAAATTAGTATCGCTTAATTCTTCATTAAAATTCTCCATAGTATTTAAACGAAAGTATGAGTTTCAACATTTATACATATATATTGAAACAAACTACATTCTAACGGTAACTAGAAGCATGCACACAATTATATCAAAGCAATAGACTCGATATGACTAACACATAATTCTCTCAAAAAAGCATCAAACCTCAATAATTTCTGGCGAGTCCAGCTTGTCATTGTCAGTTTGTTCAGGAAAGTTTATGACGAACTGTAATCGTTATTTCCGTTCAAGGGGTTAAAAAAAGGAGAAAATACTATTGATCAACGTAATTATGAGAATCAGTTATTTGTTCTAAAACGTATTGTAGCTGCTAGATTTATATTTGCACCTTGTTATGGTATACATAATTCTTCCCAAATTTGACTTGAGTATTGAATGAAAGGGAATCCAATCAACGTACAGGCTACTATGTCTTGAGGGACGGCTTAAGAGTGGGAACACCATAAGTTAGGGATCCAATTCTCCAAATTATTCCTTATAATCATTAGGCTGTTACTTTGTTAAAAAATAGATTGTTGGTGTAAAAGCTTTTTTGACCTCGTCGTCTGATCATTATATTTAAGATGCTTATCCCAAAGTGGTTTTTATTTATATAATTGAAAGGGAATTTTTCTTTATTTATGAACTTCAAACAAACTTATGAAATTGATGCAAGCTGGAAATGAGAATGTCTTCATGTTACACGAATAAATTAAATAAATAATAAAATAATTTTAAAATGTATGTCAACTGATTTTTAACTTTTTATAAAGTTATCTTTTTTTGACTGCTGCATTATTTTTAGTATTGCTTCTAATATTTAGACATGCATAAAGTATGTTGATGTTACTTATAGAATTTTACAAACCCACTGACATATCTGTCAGAGATTTAAGCCGAATGAGCGTCCCTTGTTTTTCAGTAGTGCCAACTAGGCCACGAGTACGACTTAGCTACACACCTGTCACAGCCCTTTTTACGTAGTGGACTTCATTCATTCATCCACAGATCGTAATTTAGCTCTGGAACATAGAACGATCACCTCTGAACTAGTACTCTCAGTGGTATTACTCCCGACATGGAGGACTTTGTGACCATGACAGATTTAACATGCGCCAGCCACCAAACACACGGGAAGTCTTTGGCTGGCGGGTTCTAATTCGCAGATCAAGGGATCCTAATCCAACACTCTATTCACTAAGATTTCCCAGCCGTTTACATAAGATGTGAAATTGCATCGGTTTATAGATGCAATGTTGAAATGTCATATAAGAACTATTAACAAAGATTAATGCTTCTGAATATAAAATTTATAAAAATACTATATTCATGAAATTGTTTGATATATTCTAAAAGAAAAATAATAACGTAAGGAAAAAATTCTGTTTTTCTATATATTTTTAATATAAATTAAAATATTTATACTTATATAAAGTATTTGTATTTTAATTTCATCAATTTCTTGTTCATGATTATTGGAAATTAGTACGATTCTTGTGTGATAAAAAATATCACTCTGAATTATAAAAATAGGGCACAAAAATCTCCCTGAAACCTCTCTTATTTGATTAAAATATCTATTTCTGAATAGATTGTAATCTCAAAATTCAATTTAAATAAAACTGATATCTTCATTTTTTTTGAAATTGAACAATTAAAATAAACTTCCAACATAAATAAACAATGAAAAAAGCAGTCAGAATTTTATCTTATTTCTCACAAATGGTTTTTAGAAAGTATTAAAAAGTGATATAATATGTTATAAAATAACTAATTTCGTTTTAATTCAAAGTAAATGACAATTATAAATGGCTTAAATTCGCTTTATTGTATAATGCCTGATTATAATTACTCAAAAGAACGGCCTTTAAAAAAGCTATTTTCCTCTTTAACTTATCGGTAATTTATTAAATATAATTCAGTTCCCAAAATAAGCAGTATCAGTTTCATGAATAAATAAATTTACAAAAAAAAAATAACCGCAGGCAAGGATCAACTACCCATTAAAATGATATTATCGGAAATTTTTAATTAAATTAAAATGCGCCAAATCCGTACATAAGAATAAAGACCTCAGATCCAAATACCCTGTATACCCAATATGATTAAGTCATAATTTAATTTTCGCGCCGACTTTGGAATAAAGAAGTGAGTAATTATTAAACTAGTAACAAAAATTACTGCTGGCTTTGATGTTTAGTTTAAATAAAGAATATTTTGGCTTATTATTGAAGGATAACTTTCCAGGAAGCTTACAAAAAAATAATGAAACTCCCAATTTTTGAAAGTTAAAGGGGCGAAATAATTTTCCTTCCGGATTTCGCGTATTTAAAGTGAAGTTTAATTAGGCGAAAGTTTCCAACACTTGAAGACGTAAATGTCTTAATTTGTAAAGGCGTTTAAATTCATTATTTTAGCATTTCCTTAAGCTAAGCTCTTTCTCTAACATTTTATTACGCTCCAATAAGTTGATTGTTGTATTTTTCTAAGGTTCAACTTGTTTTGCAGTTTTAAGCTAATTTCAGTATCGCAAAATTGGGGTCTTTCTACCTAAGTCAATTTAATAACTTTCACCTTCAGAATATAATTCCATCACAAGTTCCATTAAATTTTCGAAGATTAATTCCTTCTAATAAAGATGTAGAATAGATTTAGAAATTATTATACATGAATGTTGTTTTATGCTTTTTTTATAAAAAAAGTTAATATAATGAGGATTCAAATAAGAACTATGTCTTATTCATACATTTTAAAAACAAAATTAAAACATCATCATTAGAATGGTTATTAGACTCAAGGAACTAATCAATTAAATTCAAAAAATGCCTCCATAAAATGTATAATCAAAGAATTTCTTTAAAACTTCCACATCCTTATGAATGAACCACTAAAGAATGAATGAATGAATTTTGGCTTTAGATTGTATGGTAGAAAAAACGTAAAATAGATTGAATGGTTGCAATTAAGAGTTATTTTTTCAAACGGACGTATTTGAGAAAAACAAAAAACTGCATTCAATATAAAGAATCTCTCGGTTTTCTGCAAGAAGCATATTCAAATTATTTTTAAGAGTGTGGTAAAAAAAATCTCTTTTTTTCTTTATAATTTTCAATGAAGTTGCTATTATAGCAACCCAGAGAATATTGGGATATAAGGAAATATGTTTTGCATTCAACATAAAATTTTATAATAAATAAAAAGGATAAGGTTAATAGGGATATGCAGCTATTGGGCAGTTCAGAACATTAAAATTATATAGAACAACAACACACAATGATGAAGGAGTAAGAAGCTGATATAAATGCTGTATAAAAAAAATTTATATTTATTACATGGTTAATGAATGCTAAAAATTGTTTTATTGTTTAGATTAAGTTTACTTTGGTATTTTTTTAAAATTTCAAATCTATACATTTTTTTTATCATTTTAAATGTTTGGTAATTTTTTTTATTTTTTATAAGCATGTGTTTTAAAACTATTTTTATGTACATTATATTAAGTGCTACAGAATCTTACAAATAAGTAAACATTCATTACAATTTCTTGTAATGAATGTTTACTTATTTGTAAGATTCTGTACTTACAGCGTACTTACAAATTTTAAGGATTCTAAAGCAATGGAAAAAATAGTGAGTTTAGGAATACACACTGGAAGTATAGGATATAAAAAGAAAACGTATCAATTTATGGTTTTATTTAAAAGTGCATGTGTCCACTTTGAAATAGAATCAATTAATTATCATTATCAATCGCAAAACACCAGCAGGTCGTAATGCCATTTTAGCTACGTGAAATTTTGTTCTTTTGCATAATCGTCATTACAAGAAAGTTGTTTTTTTTAAAGCATTCTAATGGACTTTTTCAAGCTCGTATTTACAACTCCTATGATATTAATTCTATCACAGTTGAAAAATTCAATGTTTAACGTTTTGATGTTTGGGATCGAGATGCCTGGATATTTCTAAAAAACTCCCTCCCAGTTTCATTACGTTTGATCGAATGTCTGTGGATCATGAGGCCACAATGTTCTGGGGATAAGGTTCCACCTCATGAATCGTTGGGATTCAGGTTCTAGACATGATTCCAGCGAAGCATAAACGTGTAAGGGGGTTTGTCGCACTTTAAATCTATCAGGACCTAGCCTCCTCCCACTAGTGTGGTGAGGAGAGAGGGGTGCTAACTCATTTGTCGACCTTGTCATCTGATAGCTGTTCAAAATTACGAGGTACATCCCCAAATAGCCCTAATGTTGCTTTACAACGAGGCATTAATAAAACTAAAATAAACTGTGGGGCATGCTTTATCCTTTAATTTATTAGAAATGTGTGTCCAGATACATGTCCTTGGTTTGGCCGACAAATAAGTTTCTGGTAACAGTCTGAATCCCTTGTTTTGTTCATATTTTGGTGCTCATATGTGTTTGTATCACATACTTTAATTTGACAGTAGTGATTAAATGATTTCTTTGGGACTGTAATCTGCAAATGGTAATAATAAGGATACTTGTATTCAGTTGTTTTCTCGGTAGATAAGGACTGCTACAGTTTTATAAAATCTGTTTCACAGTCATTAATGAATGTTATTTGATTTCTGAATTCATAAGAAACATCTTTAAGTGGACTGTCTTTCATTAATTTACGCATTTCAATCAATGTTTGATTCTTAACATTTGCTATATCGCGAAAAAAATCATATGAATAATGTATTCAGAATGTTTTTTTTCCAGTGATCCCGTTTAATTTTATAATACTCTAAAGGGACTTACTGGCCAATTAGAATATTTGCAAATTGATGAACCAATCAGTAAAACCTAATTTCAACGCTGGTTAACTGGGACCCTTTTTGTTTACTTAGTTTATTTTTGTTTACTTAGTCGAAATCTCAACACGGTATTTGTTTCTTGATTTCTGAATTCACTGAATTTTATTTTTATGACTTCATACTTTACAATCTTTTGCTATTTTCTAATTTTCTGCTTTTAAGACGCATAAAAATATTTTTACTTTAATTATTGACTGAATTTTAGATTGAGGACTAAGTTTTGTATATAATAATATACTGCATTATCAACTGGTACACGAAAATTTTAAGAAATAGAACTTTTAAAAGGCAGAGAAGGATTTGTTGCAAATTTTATTTTTACCAGCATGAAACGAGTACGTCAACGCAAAAGCTGTAAAAGTAAAAGAAAGCTTATTAGTGTTTTGGAATATTTTTGTATGTTATCCTAACATTATCAAATCAGTTTCACCATTTTTAAAGTTAAGTGAAATTGAAAAATGTTATTTAATTTGACATTACTTTATGATATTTTTTCTCATTTCATTGCGTTTACACTTACTTATGCGAAAAAAAAACAATTACTTTGATATTTCTTTTTTGTTATCAAAGTTTAAACATATCGATTTTGAAGACGGGAAATATTTTCAAGCATATGCGGGCAGTAGATAGTGATTATGATATAAAAAAGAATATTTTTAAATTTAAAAAGATTATGTTTACTTTTTCCGGAAATTTCCAAAAAAGATAAATTAATAACATGCACAATTGCTGCACTAGTAGATTTTAAAAAATGAAATTAGAAATAATTTATAAAATTAATTTAACAGGGGATTACGAGCATGGCCTTATAACGAAGATTAAAAAATCCTTTGCGTTGATGAACCTCTTTAAATAATAAGAAAAGAAATTAACTATTCTTTTTTTTGGTCCATATACTTATAAACTATGTTTCAAGATATTGACTTAGAAGGAACGTTGACAAAACTTTTTCTGCTTTTTAAGAGCATTATTTCAAATTCTGTGAAGAAATAATTCAAAGAAAATTGCAATTAGTTTATCTTTTGAGTTACTTAGTATGCAAATACTTTTTAAAACCTTTTTTAGAATTATAATTTGCTGTAATATTTCGTACCTTTTCTATTTGGAATACCAATGGAATTTCGTCAAATATTAGATTAAGACAAATCAAACATTAAGTATGTATCTCTAATGCCTGAGAGAGGGAACATTGCAGTCAAAATGCTCTCTCAAATTTGTTGCTCTCTTATATTAAAATTTTATCGTTTAATGTTTCCAATATCAACGAAGAAAGTTCACATTTCTTCTCTCTTCATATTTTAAATTTAACAGCATGAAACCCAAACAGGCTTTATATTTATATACAAAAGAGTGACTAAAAATTAGATTATTATAAGTTTAGAGTAATAAATTATCATTGTTTATTAGGACTGATGCTCCTAAAACTTCTTGGAGCAGCGGTGGTCGAGCGGTAAGATGTCGGACGGGAGGGTTTCAGGAGCGGTAAGAGGGAACGGGAGGGTTTCAGACTCGATTCTACCATAGAAACACAAGCGGTTCTGAAGAAAATTAAATCTGTCAGAGCCAACGTCCTGGCATGGTATAGAAATTTGGAAAAAAGGATGCTAGCTTAGGTGTCGTCGCGTCATCTGAACGTGATTTATATTATATTATAAGGTCTGCCCCAAATCAGTTATAGTATGGCTTTAAAACGGGAAATTAATATGCTTAATGTGAATTGTAATCTTAAAAACACTTAAGTAATTAAATATGAGTTTTCGAAAATTGTGCTATATATATACATAATATACATTTTTAATTCGCTTATTTACATGTTATAACAGATGAAAGCAAGCACAATTACTGGTGCGGTTAAAATTACGATACTTTTGTTGCTGTAATTACGAAAATACAAATGACTTGCTTGATAGTTTAAAATTCTTATGTATACATTTAAGGCGTAAGTATTTTATATTACTGTTGGAAACCTTTATTTTTTAAATGTTACTAAACCGCTTTATATATATATATATATATATATATATATATATATAATATGGTTTCGATATGAAAATAGTGTCTGAGAGTTAGCACTCATTTCCATTTGCACGTTAAATCTGTCAGGGTCAAACTTCCTACCACTGTTTTGGTTTATTGTGGCGTGGGGGGGATACCAGCTCAGGTGTTGTCCTCGTCATCTGACCATGGTTCAATATTACGAGATCCATCCCAAAATAGCCCTACTGTTGCTTTACATAACTAAAATCTTTAGATTCGAAACATTTTTTTTTCGTTGTATTTGCCAGCCCATCCGCCTGTTTGTCTGTGGCGAATATAACTCAAAAAATAATATAGGGAGAATATTGTAATCACTGAAAGATTCAAATGCGAGATCAAAAATACATATGATTCAGAGTTTCTTAAGTTAGTAGGCCACGATGGTTTGGTTATAAGGTCTTGGCTCTTGAATTTTAGGTTTTCAAGTTTCGAGACCCGATATCACTAAAGAACAATTCCGTAAGGGGATCTGTTTCATGTTAAATCCGTCAGGGGTAAACATCCTCCCTCTGGTGTGCTGTGGTGTGAAGAAGAGATGACAGCCGAGGCGTCGTTCTCGTCATTTAACTGAAATTGAAAATTACAAGGTCCGTCCCAAAATAGCATTAATGTTGCTTTACAATGGGAGGTTAATAATAACTGAAGAAATTACAGAGATAAAACAAATCAATTAATAAATTCAATATTTACTGTTCAATGAATAGCATAATTTTTACAATATAATCCAGCTCTAAACAAAACATTTTTCTCTGAAGATCAAAGATTACGTTATATTTGTTCACAAAATTAAAAGAACATTAAAACTAAAAATGATAATAAGGAAGTTTGAACAGTAATCAAGCAATCAAAATAATTTAAAAATTTTAATTTCGATGCAACAAAATAAACTTATCGTTTTGTAAATATTTACTTTAGTATAATGTATCTGAAAATGGTAAATATTTGCTTTAATTATAGTATAAATCTATTTATTCTTGTGAATTTTTCTTTTTTTTGATGACATAAGATTTAATCATAGACATAGTGTAATCACTTCGCATTTTTCAAAATTATATAGTTTTCAAGATTCTTAGCATAAGATACTTTTAAGTAAACAAGACTTGATTCTCAGAAATTTATATTTTATACAGAACTTTTTTAGTAAGACAAAATTAAATTACTTCAAAGTAAAACTATTCAAACTTTTTAAAAAGTTAGATATTTCGAATCTGCTCTGTAATTAGAATTTTAAAGTAATCGGTCGAATAATTACAAATGGGAAACCACTAGAGGGTTTATAGTTTACAAAAGCAAACAGTGGTATTTAACTTTATTTATCAAATACTATCATTAGCCAGATTAAAAATTAAGAAAATATACTTCGTCTGGGAAAAATTTAGAAATAATACATTTCCAATTTTATTAATAGGTTTGAAAAGTCTAAATTAGAATTATATTTGCTGAATAAAAAGGGAATTTGGAAGAGAATTACTTTTTTTTAAATTTGTCAATTATTCAATTTCTTCTATTAGCTTACACTCTCCCTATATATATATATATATATATATATATATATATATTCAATCGCTAATAAAATGCCTTTTAATCATCCAATCAAGTTGAAGTAATTTTTTTAAAATTTGTATTGGATGATATTAGACGTTTGAAGTTTCTTTTTCAAATATTAATTCATTAATTTTTTATTAATTAATTATAAACTAATTACCTCGCCTTTATAGCAAATGTAATTGTTCGGTCGGGACACCCTGGTTGGTAGGGCGTTGGATTAGCATCCCTTGTGTTCAAAATTAGTCTCGAAGTTCTCCATGTTGAGAGCTATATCACTGGTAGTACAGAGTCAAAAGTGATCGTTGTTCGGGTGCTCAGGGACCCATGCCCTCGGAATCGACTGCACCCCTTCTTACGTTGTAAAGGGAGCAAGAGAGCAACAATTGTAATTATTTAATAAGAAGCAACTAAAATAAGAATTTTCCTAGCTTCCTAAATTTTTCCTAAAATCCAAAGTAGAAATTGATATAAAAAAATTGTTTTTATATTACTTGTTTTTATGAAGTTTATTTTTTATATAGTTAGAAATGATAGAGATGTAAACGAACGTATTCAAAATACGCAATATAAGATCTAATTGTGTTTACAAAATATCAATATTTTAATATGCATTTTCCTTTAATTAGTTATTTCTTTACAGAAAATATTCTTTTCTACAACAGATTGGTGCTTGCTTGTAGCTTAATTGGCACAGAAAACTGCTATATATATGCAAAATTATGTCCAAAACGTAATAACGGTGTGCTTTAGCTTAGACGAAATGGACATGAAATATTTTGATGAGTGATCATATAAAAAAACCAAAATTTGTAGAAAAACTTGAAAAATATATAAAAATAGATATAATTAAATAAGAGGCATTATTAATATCTAAAGTTAATCACCAAATTTTAGATATAAAACTCATTAATATATAGTAGAATTTTAGAGACAGAGGTAAATTGGTGGTAAGATCTCGGCTTCTTACAGGGGGGTTTTAGGTTTGACACCCGATTCCGCCAACGAACTGCCTTGTAAGAGAGTTTGGCGCTAGCTAAATTCATCGGGATGAAACGGCCTTCCACTGGTGTGAAAGTTTAGAGAGGGAAATGCCAGCTCAGGTGCATTCCTCGCCGTTTGATCGCGGTTCAAAGTTATTAGACTCGACTCAAAATAGCCTTAGTGGTTCTTTAAGAATCGGGACGTTTGTTTAACTGGACTGAGCTTAGAATGTTATTTGTAAATTTAATGACTAAAAAGATTAATCTTTTATAAGATAGATGTTTGTTTCATTGATGCACGATTTAATGAATATTGGTGAAAAAAATGAAAAAGAATTATGCCATAAAACAAATTTTTACTTTCGATTAAAACTAAGATTTCAAATAAAATACTAGGTTTCTCCATTTTTAATGAAATTAAATTGTTCCGATATTCGTAATAACAGTATAAATTGTTCAGAAAAATGACAATTTTTTAATTTCAGTTTTTCAAAAATTACTACAGAACATACTAATTGGAGAGTTTCTCTTTTATATGAAAATTGCTAGTTCTATATAAATTGCTAATTGGTCTTTTTAAAATAATACCTTTTCTTTGTCTAGAACTTTTATTAACTTGAGGGTCAAAATATGTTGTTTCACTTTCTAATTAGTGAGTTAACCCTTTGCACTCCGATGGTGCCTCTGACTCACTATCCAAGATTGTGCATCATTTTGACATTTTATTTATTTATTTTTCAAATTTAATTGTTCCAAACGCCTACATAATGGTTAAGTGACGTAGATGGATTTTTCAAAGAAATTCGACTTAAAATAATTATGTATATTTATTTTTCACAGCAATACACAAATTTTTGTATTAGGTGAATAATTTAGCATCTAGTTATTTTTTTGGATTGCAAAGGGTTAATAATTCTCAGAAAGGCGGGTTCTCAAAATTCGTTTCGTATACAGTTAAATTGACAAACACAAAAGGTTTGAACTGGTACCTGGTGATATTGGTACTTTTAGTAATAACCATTTTATAATATCTGTTAAAAAAGAGAATAATATTTTTCAATTGATTTATACTTAAATAGCTAATATATGGTCAATTCTAGGAACGTTTCGTTTCTTTTTATCAATTATAATAACTATATCAACTAATATATTCTAATTTAATAAATCTAAACCAATTATTCATTGTTTGCAGTAGCTCTATAAACATTGCAGATCAAAAATATTTAATAAAATTTATCTAAAATCTGTCCCCAAACTTTTATATTGCTGTTTTCGATAGCCTTTGATTTGCTTCTTCGGCATTCAGATCAGCGCAGCGCTTATAACCATAATTAGGATGAAATAATTCAAGATGTATGTCGACTTGCTTTTGAATTATAAAACCTTTATAACCAGAACCAATGTCGTCTTCCTTTTACTAATTTTTGCTTTCAGTTGCACTGAAAGTCGATTGATCAGATGAAATCCAATTTTGTTGTTTGTTTTAAAGCAATGATGAGGGCTCGGCTATTTAATTGATTTACAAAGTTTTTACCAAATTGATGCAAAAACGTCGATATATGATTGTAGAAACGGCGTGCAAGCTTTTTTTATATTGGATATTAGCATAAAACATTTTCTAGGCTGAATGAAAATCACGTCATGAGGATTTAGTTTATTGCCAGCTTAAATGCAATAATTTTTTTCACAGAAAATGCATAGTGAGAATAGAAATTTGCTTTGTGGAAGAAAAATAACCATTGCTGAAATATCTAGGTGTCATTAAATTCCAAATTAAATGAAAATTAACGAAATTAAATTAGTGGCTGTAGCCTCCAGGCAGATTCTTTCATTTTACCAGCTATTAGCAGAAGATGTTTCACAAAAACGACTAGTTTACAATTATTCTGAATTGAAAGCAATTAAGATGTTGATGCTTTCTTCCTGTGAAATAACAAGTTTTTTTTTGTAGTTTTCCTGAATTGAATTTTAGCTTTTATTTATCATAAATTAAAACGCGAAATTTAATACTGTTACTTTCTATATGCTGGATTTTGTTTAAAATCCGCCCCCTTAATTTAAAGAATTCTCTGAAAAAAATCTTAAAATTCATACTTTTTTTTATCTGCATTTATCTTTAAAGTTATAAATCATTGAATTATTTTAATATCGAAAAAGTACTTCACAAGTGTTTAAAAAAATAGCTGAACAACATTGTATGACTATCTTACCATGAAAAGTAAAACTTTTAGAGTCATCCGTCTTCAACTTGTGAGCCATTCTATTTCTTTGTAAATAATATATGCTACCGAATATGTCTGACACTGATACTGCGATTTTTCAGGATGTCTTGTGAATCCAAAGGGGAAAACTATTTCCCGAAGCATTCAAAGTTCTTTTAAATCTTTCAGCAGAAAAATAGAGAACATCTTTTGAAGCTTGGATTTTGCAAGAATAGAAACATTTTTTATTCGCAAAATTTTAAAATAAATTTCAATATCCAAATAAAAGGCCGTAATGCATTTTTATAAAATATAGAAAAATTAAAATATTATTTCAGATTTTTTTGCATTAATATTCAAAGTTTTCAATTTCTAAGTATTTATTTGATTTTAATATTTTTCTCAATAAACAAAACGAAATTCATTGAAAAGAATTTGGCAGTTATTAATGTTAGTTACAGTGTAAAGTGAAATTATTCCTAAATATTTAAAAATATTTATAATATGTTTCGTTTTTGAGAAATTTTAATTTTTTTATACGAACAATTTATGCTTTATTTTATAAAAACATACAAAAACAGCAAAATGTAGCATAGAAGCAGTGAGAGTAGATTCCAGGGAATTATTTTGCAGAATAGAAACATTCTTATGCATTGTTGACTACATGCCATTGACAAACAATAATTAGAAATTAACATTTTAATGGCAATATTTGACATTTTACATCTTGAATATTAATCACTATACCAAATATCAGTAAATTAATTTTCCACAGAATTTAAATGCGTATTTTGGAAGCCGTTTTTTCTTTAATAAGAACCAAAATTAGGCTCAGAATAAAAATTGTTGTTGCAAAATTACATACCAAATTTCATATATTGAATTCATTACATTTTTGAATTATCATGTTCATTTACTTTTGAATGAACCTTTCGTATACTCAAGCCTATTAAATTAACATGGCTCGTATATTTGGATAAATTAATAATATTCGTATCTCTCTCTAACTCTTTGTCGTCAAGAGATTGACTAACAGCTCAGGTATCATCCTCGTCATTTGACGAAGTTCAAAGTTAAGAGGTCCGTCCCAAAAGATCCCTAACGTTGCTTTACAACGGGACCTTACTATAACTTTAAAAAATTGGTCTCGATTATAAGATCCAGATTTCTAATCTGAATTTATTAAAAGTCCATGAAATCTATTAACAAACTGCATTAAAGTTAATATCGTTAATAGAAATTTTTCCTGGTTGCTGAAATATGCTAGTTTGTGAAAAAGGTATTCAGCGAAAATGTCAATACCATCTGAAAGTGATAGAAATCCAAGAGATCCCTAAAGGGATAATGTTCTACTTCCAAACGAAGCGTTAATATTACTAAATTAAACTTAGGTGGAGCTACGCTCAGGTAACATAATCGGTTAAAGAACTGATAGCAGCAATATTCTCTAATGTATATGAGCATGTATTCTTAAATATAGCTGTATTCATGAAATGTCAAAGCTTGAGATGTGAGCTGTTTTTTGTCCGTATCGAAATAATTGGGACTTCTGACTTATGTGAATTTTTGGTGATATCAGATCTTGATTCGGAAACCCACCATTCCCGATGAAGATTCACCACAGAAGCTTCTTTAAATATAAAGGCAAAAAAGATTTTGGCATGATGATTAGTTCTCGTCATCATATTGGGAACAGAAATGGTCTAAGGGGGTCATTTTAAGTCAACTTAAAGCAGTCTTGTTGACTCAAGAACTAATACCAGCAATGTTATCTCGTTGTTTTCTTAGCTTCATTCATGAGATATCGAATTTTGAGAAATGGACTGCCGCATTTCTGTCACTATCTGAAACTAATTGAGATTTATCAAAGAACTCTTGTATATTTTCAAAGAATTTATTGCCAATTGAGGCCTCTAATTCACCTTGGGTAACACCTCAGATATGGGAACCAAAAACTTCAGATACAATAATTGAATGATCCCGCCTTGATGGGCACAGAAATGATGTGAGTCGATTACCCCCATCCAGATGATGGAACATGCTTCTTGTGAGAAGAGTTGTATTTTTACGGGTGAAGGCATTTAGGATTCAACTTATACTATCGAGATGTTCCATTGATTCAATTTCCCATGTTTCTTCGAGAAGAAGTTTATAAACTGTTAAAAAGATATTTAGCATAAATTTTAGGCCTCATATAACTAAATATATATATATAAAATCAAAGATTCCACAGTCTAAATAATCATTACAAATGATTTTAAATAATCTTTAGATATGAGCACCGAAAACAAAATTTTTAACCCAAGAAATATATACCGTGATATCCTTTTTGCTTAAAAATAAAATATGTACTCTAATGAGAATGAGCTCCTTGGCTTATCAAAAGGCCAAATGTCATTATAATATTTTCGGATTTACTCGAAGAAAAATTATGAATATTTAAAATAACGGAGAAATAAATAATGGTTTGTAAACACAGTTGAAACGGACTTACTCCTACGCAAACATTACACAATGCAATTTTAAAAGATAAGCATTAAAAATGCATTCTGCTTTTCAAAGGCAACGGAAACGAAGTGAAAATTTTAATACCCTTCCTTCGCTACAAATAACTCGATCGTGATATATTGTCATTCCTATTAGAATCGTTCATACTGCAAAATTCTGGCAAATCAGGTGGTTTCCCGATCGGATAGATAGCAGTTGTTAAAATATTTGACATTATGGTTCAAAATGACTATTTAGATACGAAATGTTTCATTCATATAATTATCAAAATGCTAAATTATTTTGACAGTGTTTCCGATCTGTTAGACCGTATATATGCTTCTTAAATGCAAGTTGTTACTCTGAAGCGGTTTTAGATAACAGTTATAAATAATGAGGAAAATTAATCATATGGCATATTTTTACATTTCTTGAAATTTTATTTGATATAATAGTTAATGTGATTTATGATCTAGTAATTTATTTGATTTTTAATTCATTAAATGCCTTTGACAACCAGTTTGCCAAGAATGATGTTGTTAAAAAGTTTAAATATTTGAATTAAATCCAGTAACTTTTAATATTTTAGCACGTGTTTCAAAAGAGTAATTTTTCTAACTTTCCTTAAATGCTTTGAAACAAATGAAACTTGTTTTGACTCAGGATGTTTGGAAAAGTTTCTATATGTGTCAAATAGCGCCAAAAAAATTAACATGATCATTATTTTCCCTTAAGGTTTAGAAAAAGATATTGATAAAAAAAGATCCATCGCACTTATGCTTATAACTTTCAAAAGCAATATTTCATTTGTGTATTCAATAAAACATTTTTAAGCTTCATATTGCGATATGCAGTATTCGTTTTATTTTGAAAACTTTACGTTTTTCCATTTATTTTCAAAACTTTATACTTTTCCATTTATTTTCAAAACTTTACGTTTTTCCATTTATTTCCAAAACTTTACGATTTCAGTTTATTTTCAAAACTTTACATTTTTCCATTTATCTTCAAAACTTTACTTTTTCCATTTATTTTAAATTTTACGGTTTTCCACTTATTTTAAACTTAACGTTTTTCCATTCATTTGCTGGAAAAATTATTTTTCTATCAATAACTTCATATATCCGATTTTATATCATAAAAGAGAAGCAATATTTCTTCTCTTTCTTCTCTTTTCTTCTAAGAAAAGCCATATTTCTTCTTTCTCTTTGATAAAATTAAAAATGAAAGCTGCTATTAATTTTTTATTTGCTGCTGTCCGATTCAGAAGTTTAATCTTAGTTATGAATACAATGCGAATTAAAAAAAAGATCTTAAATCAAACAAACTTTAATATAAAATCTACTCAAGATGGAAAATATTCCAATTGATATGAGGTTCAAAACGCCAAGCAATGATCAAAAATATATCAGTGCCACAACAATACAATGTTTTGTAAAATAATAAAGTTAAAAAAATATTAAGAAATTTAATTCATTTGAAATAGAAAGAAACTATATGGTTAGAACATTAATACCACATTGAAAAGAAATGTTTCGAGAAACATTGAAAAAAATAATTTTAATTTATTAATTAGTTAATATTAAAGTAAATGTTTTAAAAAATTCTTCAAAATACATAACATTAATCTCCAAAATATCTATGTGAATACTTTGATACGTCTGGGTTTAAGGCTGAGTGCTATTACAAAAATCCTCATTTCTTATTGGTAGAAATTATAAGCAGAGAAATATATTTCAACAGATTTTATTAAAATGGAAATGTCTTGATCATTTATGTGTCTAATCAAAATGGAAATATTCACACATACACACACACACTTAGACAGACAGACAGACAGACAGACAGACAGACAGACAGACAGAGAGACAGATAGACAGATAGATAGATAAATAGATAGATCGCAGTGTTTTGCCAGTGTAAACAAAACAGATATATCCTAAAAAATGAGCATTTTGCCAATAAAATAGTAAGGTATTTCTGTATTATTTGTATGATACAGTGTGTCTACATGGGAAAAAACAGATTTGTAAATTTTATGACAAAATTAGAGAATACGTTGATATTTTTTTTAATTAGCAGACATTTGCTTTGATTTACATTTGCGACGACGGCTTGATTCAGTAGTACGAAGCGTTGCACTTTTGATGTGTTAGATTTGTGAATAGGGCTAAATTATATACGAGTGAAAATTGGTCAAATACAATTGAAATAACTGATTATTTTGCTATGTAATTATATTATTTTTCCATTCAGATAGAAACGGCATATTTCTGATTCCTTTTTTTAATATTTTGAAATTCCAATAAAAAGCAGTATTAGAAATGGAAATTTCCAGTTAACAAGTTTTCAGAGGGATTTTTCACAATTTTTATTTTTTAATATATTTGTACAAATACAATACCTTAAACTCAAATCCACGAAATATGCTACAGTTATGAATAAAAGATACATTGAAACACTTCAATATAATCCAAATATTTTTTAAATAAAAAATACTAGGAAGTAAAAGAGTTTCAATGTAACAGTATTTTTTTCCTTCAGTATCTTTAATGCTTCTTTGTTATTGTTTAAATAAAATATGAATGCTTCATTCATTCCAAAATTTTGTGATCATAATAATAATAAAAATAACTATCTCAATTTATGTTAAATTTTTAATTTTACAGATTGCATTTCCCCTTTTGTTTCTGAGATTACCCAACACTTTCTTTTTAATTTGTTCATCATTCGCTTATATTTCACTGTTTTTACGATTGTTTTGATAATCTATTATATTACTTACATTTTTTTTACAATTTTATGCAGAATTCAAAATACAGAGAAAGTATTTTTTTCGATTTTACAAATGTTTCTGTTTTATTTACTTCCTGCTTTATTTTCTCTACTTGGATATTTTGATATTTCTAATATTCATGCTCTGAGGGTTTTATAAATCCGTTATTATTTTTTTTAAATGAAATCATGCGTAGGTAGAATCTTCATATTTTTGAAAAAATAATAAAAATGAATTCCATAATCGTATGAAGTGCCGATAACGCTTACAGATGAATCTTAAAATAAAAATCAAATGCATTATGACAAAGTTTTTCCAAAAATAAATAAATAAAATTAACGCATTTTTGAATATTAATATGACTTGAGATGTAAACTATTCGTAACTGAACTTTGCATTTTTTAACATAGATACGTTGTGTAGAAACGTAATAAAAATAGTAAGTATAATGTAAATTTTTCCTTGTAATAATATTTGTAAATCGAAATACAATTGCTATCCTTTATTCTTTTTTTCAAATTAGACGTATTTATTCAATTTCACTTTGACTTGAAAAAATCATAATATTTTATAACAATTAAATAAATGTCTTGATAGCTATTTAAAATTACAAATTATTAATGCATATATTTTTATCACCAAATACCCAGAAAGAGAATCTGGATTGAAGAGTTAGGATATTAAAAGATTTTCTAAAAGCAAATTATAAAGTTTTGTATTTTTAGCCTTTTTTAAAATCTTTTTGACAAAATGAGAAGTGTAACTTGATAAAAAAAATGTCACGAGATTGAAACAAAAAGTACTGCTAATGTATTCGCTACCATTGTAAAGATATATGGCAAATGAAAAAAGATATTTTTAGTAAAAACCGTGCAATTAAATACTATACATTCGTCATATAACATTTAATTGCACTGCATTCTGTTAGTACCCAAGTGTCTGTGTTCACACAGTGATAAAATTAATCAAAAATTACAAATTTTATATTTTATACTTTTAATTTTGTTTAATATACATTTTCTAGTATTTTATCTCCGGTAAGATTCATATGAAATATTTAAAATTATTTATCTTCTTTTATAATTTCAGCTATTTGTATTTTTTTAAAGGACAATTCTGAATCAAGGAAATAAATAGACATATAAAAACACAGCTTATAAAAACAATCTAAAAATAACACTTAAAAATTTGAAATATTTTCTTACAAGACTCTATCTCTGCCTTAAGCTTTTTTTCATTTTGAAAACTATTTTTGATGAAAAAAAGGCTGTAATAAATAAGCTATCTTTCGAAGAAGTAATAATATACGGTAAGAATTTCCAGAAACGTATTTTCTTACTTTTGAAAAATTTATATGTTCCTTTAAAAATAGCTTATTCTTTAAAACACCGGTTCAAAACTTGTATCAAAAAATGGCCTGTCTTATGTAACCTTAAAAAATGAACTTAAAATTAAGATTAACGAGTGCAATGCTTGAAGGCCTAAAATTTAAGTGCGTTATAAATTGTTGTTCAGATTGTTTTACGTAAGTAAATCTACAATTACAGATTGTATACCCTTTTCTTTCAAGTTCAAATAAAATAGAAATAATTTATTGGTCAAAAAAGAATTTTTAAACAGCCGTTCTTCCAGTTTTCGGTAATCAAGAATCTTTTTTCCAGATTAAAGATGTAAATTGATAGGTTTTTGTAATTTCATTTTTTGTTGTTATGAAAAAAAAATTTTTCTTTAGTTTACTATGGCTCAAAATTAAATATATTTATTCTAATAATATATATAATTCCAAGTAAATTCATAAGAACATTTTAGAAAAGTTTAACTCATTCGGTATCTAAAACTTACTTAGAAAATTCTTTAACTAAAAAGGATAAACAACAAATAGGATGAAGTGTTTAATTTTGACTGCAAATCAATTTCATCAGAATAACAAAAACATAATTTTGAAATACTATAGCACATAACTCTTAAATTCTACTAAATTTTCATCTTTTTGAATACTACACCATCATTATTTATAATTCTGAATAAAATTTCTGAAAAATTAAAATATTCAAAGTTTTTGTAAGCATAACTTTTATTTTTTATATTTAATTTGTTCATAGAAACATAAGATGCCGATATTAATTTACGTAACATAAAATAAACAATGATAACCCTTTTTAACAATATTAACGCTAAGGGAATGAAATAATGCCATAAAGTATGCCTTTAAAATTATTTTGAAAAGGTATTTGATTCATACTTTTTCTCAATTGGATATATGAAAAAAAATGTTCCTTGAATCTCACCAAAAAATGATATTTTTATAATCCTATCAATTATAAATTAATAAGAATATTTTCAGACATAGATTACAAATCGTAATTTCTTTAAAGTATATTAGTAATCAAACTAAAAATTACAGCAAATGAGTGTTATAAAATCTCTTGAAATTCTTCTTGAACTTTGGATCAAATAGAAAATGTATTCAATCATTTTCAGGCTAATTGATTCTTTATAAATTATCCCTAATTTTATTATTTAACAAATTTTTATGATTTATTAAATGTTTGTTGTAATATAATTCCACATAAAAAAGATTCTTATCTATTAGAAAAAAATTGAAAATAGGCTACATAGATTAGACACACAAAAAAACATAAATATTTCGTGAATCTTATTTGAACTATGCTTGATAAAAAATTCTTATTAAAAATATACACCTCCTTTATGAAATTTCAAAAGCATTATGACGACATATTTTTATAAAATACAATAGAAAATAAAAAAAATGTTTCAAATGATTTTCCTAGATCATTCTACCCTCTATTGTAATGTGTTATTCATTCATAAATAAAATTCTAGAACACAAAATAATAAAAATCTAATAGAAGACTTAGAGCATGTTTAACATCATAATTTCATTTTTTTATGTTTGTACTTCCAGAACATAAACATACCGTACTTAACACATTCTCTGTTATCTTTCATACTTATAACTTTCTTGTTTATCTCAAACTAAGTATATAGAGAACTGTACAACATTTACCGATAACTCAGAGTCTTGCAAGAGTATAAATCATCCATCTATCGTAATAAATCAACAATTTATTTCAAACTCTCTCGAGCCTTTGTCATGTCGGTCGCACTTTTAATCCGTCGTGATATATTGCACCCCGAGAGCTGAACTTAATTACACTAATTAAGTTAATTCTAACAGTTTCTTTCCTTTTGTTGCAGTTCGGCCTTGTTTTGTTATTCCGCCGGCGATGGGCTATAACTGCAGTGACAACTTCGTACGTGACTAATAGCTTCAGTCAATAAAACGCAACACGTCCAAAAGAAAGAGTCGATACACTTTGCATAAGGTAAATAATTACTTAATTCATTGCCAATGCATTCTGAAGTAGTATACTTCGCTGTAGAGGAGGCGCGTTTTCTTACTTTTTTTATGGATTAAATCTTTCTTTTGTTTAGAAGTTTTCTTTGTTTGTTAGTTAGTGAAGCTTATGATGCATTAATCGAACTTCCCTTGTTTCGAAATTAGGTAATTAATCATTCTTTAGATAGTTAAAATGAACAGTATCAAGTTGTTGTGTGATTCAGTGTTATGAATTTTGAATTCTCTTATAATTCTAAAAACTATTCTTAAAACTTTATCCTTCTTTAACACTGCTATTCTTTTCGGATCTATATGACCCGTAATAAAGTTTATTCATTCGTAAAAAATATGCAGGGATATTTTCATGAAAATTCTTTACGTCTTTTGTAAATATTATAAATGTGTAGGTACTCCTAGAGAGATTTAGGATTATTTTTATTTTGTAGGAATATTTCTCAGTTTATTCTGAATGTATCGTTTGAGTCAATATGACCCAATGTGGAAAAAAATTACTTATTCATGTTTTTTTTTTGTTGTTCATTCAAGCGAAAAATGATAATAGTTTTTCTAATTTATTCGATTTTGAAGCTTGCTTGTTGATGTATGTGTTTGATCACGAGACAGGAGAGCGTGCGCAAGATCCAAAAGTTGATGCGATTGGCAGAGAGTCAATCTCTTTGCTGTTATTGGAACATCCCCCCCTGAATTTTACTTTATTGTACATTGTCAAAGAGAACATTGTCATTGTCACATTGCCTTGTACATTGTCACATTCACATTGCCTGTGAATGTGATAAGGAAAATGTTCAATTCACAAAAATTTGAGTCACGCTGATATAACTAAATTATTAGAAGCTTCTGACAGCGAAAAAGGAAAATATCGAAGTATACAAATCAAGAAATTGATGAAATTAAGAGTGAAAACTCTGAAAGGTTAGTTCTCAGATTCGTTCATATTGATCCGAACGCAACATAAGTGAAATAATTACAAACTGAACAGCAGGGGTAAAAAATTATAAATTGCATAATATAACAAAACTTATTATTGTTCTAAAGCAAAGTTTATATTATTTTAAATTGAATAATATAAATTTATTGTTGTTATAAAATATATTAATATAACAATAAGTTTTTTTGATATAAATTAAAATTATTGATAAGCTTATACAGGTAACAAATGTCATGTGATATACACTGCTCAAAACAATTAGAAGAGCAAGCAAAAAAAATCAAGAAACCCGTGCGAGACAGCCACTTATTGGCATACAATGTGTAGTACATGCGTATCCATGCGCAATACAGAGAAAAAAATGAAACAATGTGGAATTAAGCTTTAATTCTTTGAAAATATGGAAAAAACCCGAAAAGATGATTTAGGGCAACAATTCGATTTAATGTAAACGATATAAAAAGGCTCTGAATAGACATGATGCATGAGTTTTAATAGGGCGTGTGGTCTCCTCGAACAGCTAAGACTGCTGCACACCTGTTTGCCATGGATGCGATTAGGTTATCGATCAGACTTTTGGGAATACTGTTCCATTCCTCAAGAAGTGCAATCACCAAGTCTGGGCCAGTCACAGGCAGCCTTGGCCACGCAGCAATGCGTCATCCGAGCATGTCCCAAATATGCTGCTTTGGATTCAGGTCAGGAGAGCACGCTGGCCATTCCATACGCTGTATTGTTTCAGCTCCATGTATGTTCTCCATCAGGCGAGCTCTATGCGGTCGGACATTATCATCCTGGAAAATAAATCATCATCCTCGCCAATGGCTCCAGCGTAAGGAATGACATGAGATAGAAGTATCTCGTCTGCATACCTGCGGCCCGTCAAAGTGCCATTCCGAATGATATGCAGGTCCGTACGTCCGCCTATGCTGATTCCATCCCATACCATCCAACCAGCTCGTCTGTATTGTGACCTTTCACGAACGAATGCGAGGTTATTTCGAGTGCCCTTCTCCCGCTATGCCAGAACATGTCGAGTGTCACACTCCAGACTGAATCGGGATCGTCTGTAAACAGCACTTAGCTCCAATCATGTTGCTGACAATCTCGATGCTCAGCAGCCCATCTTCTTCGGGCCGCACGGTGGCGTGGGGTCAACGGAATGCAGACCATTGGTCTACGAGCATAGAGCCCTCCCCCATGAAGTCTGTTACGTACTGTTTGGCTGGACACCCTTCGTCCTGTTGCCAACTGTTTTTGCAGCTGAGTAGCATTCTCTGTTCTATTTCGACGGGCTGTTAACCGTATTTACCGGTCGTCAGTTGCTGTAGTGGCGCGTGGCCGACCTTACCCTGGTCGACGTCTAACATTTCCAGTTTCTTGGAATCGATTCCACAGCCTTGCAACAAAATCACGTTGCAACAAAATCACAAAATCACGGTAAATCACGTTGTTCAGACATTCTCATAAGCTTGTCTCAAAAACAGAAAGACTAGGGCAATCCAATTTCACAGTTACGGCAGAGTTCTGCAACATCCCAACTTCTGGCTTTATCTTCTTTTTATGGTTTTTGGCGTCATGAACTTTGATTTAACTTCTTAATAAATTATAATAAGTTTTCTTCTATAATGAAAAATTATTATAAAGTTTTCTTCTTCAGTTTCCTGGCAGGCTGTAATTTATAGATGATTCATTTAATGTTACTTATTGATATACATCTTTGCGTAATTCTGTTAAAACCATTTGCTCCCATAATTGTTTTGCACAGTGTATGTCACGAAGGAAATTGTTCCGTTAGGCAAACCTTGGAGGGTGGGAATGAATATCTTGAATCAGTTTTTTGAAACTTTATTTATGATTTCAGTTAATTAAAAATTAAGCTGGATTTATTTTTCTATAATAATTTTCGAAAATATTTCTACTCATAACTAAATTTTATATCGCTTCAAAATAAAACAATTGAAATAGCAAGACTCTCTAAAGTAAAGAATTTACAAAATCATGGAAATGTAGCTATAGCATATATTAGAAAGCAAATGTAGTCGATATTCTTGCCGTACCAGCTAGCCAATAGAGGTGACTTGTACATAATAAATAAAATGGAAGTTAAAACCACAAAGCAAAGTGGACTGTTTTTTTACATGTCGTTGTTAGGAGGTTAATTCGGCAATGAAACTACAATAAATTTAAAATGCAACCCATTTTGTATTTTTAAAGCAAAGTAGAAGTAGTGAAAAATAATAAATAGCAAACCGATTTTAACATGCCATATAGGTTATGAGAACAAATGACAAAGTGCTGTAATATTCAAAAAACAAATGTAATCTATCAATGAAGAATGTTAAAAATACTAAACTGAAACTATAGATTAAAAATTAAGGTGAAAAGGGACTCGCGTATACATTTGGGAATCAACTTTTACGTTATGAATTTTAAGCTCACTAATGAAAACCCCAAGCTGTGCGTGATTACTTTCGGTATAGAGCTATACAAACCAAAACCTTACTAATTTTTTACGCAATTTTTAATTTCATCTATACTTAAAATTTTCTGCTTCTTCCAGAACTTTCAGAAATTAGATCTTAAAAGCCATTCGTCAGAAATTTTACATAAAAAATACAATTTCAAAATTTGTAGCGATTTTTAAAATCATTGACACAATATATATCAGACTGTCCTTGTATTTTATCTATTTTCTATTATTTTTTATTTCAATATTTGAAGAAATTGAATAATTTTAGAAGTTAATATTTCCTCTTTGAATGCACGCATTTAGCAATTACTTATCAAGATAATTGTTAAAAGTTGTTATAATGTTATAATAATGCGTTTATAATTAAAGTCATTTGTCAGAATAATGGCATTTCCTCAAGTATTTAAACATTTTACTTAGGATTTCACTATAAAATTTTAATGATACTTTGGTACTTATGGTGTGAGTTTTTCATTATTTGATTGGATTTTAACTGACTCTTATTTAATTTGATTCTGAATTTTAAAAGAAAAAAAAATGCGAAAAAAATCTGTATATTTGCTATAATCTGTATATTTAAAAAAAATCTGTATATTTTGCTATAATTTTATGAAAATGCATGCAATTGCAATTCAAAGTGAATTAAATTCTCTGAACGGTGTTTAAAGCGAATAAAACCATTGTTGAATGTTTCAAATCATCTTTTTATCTTCTGTAAAACTGATGAGTCAAAATTATTTCTTTCTAAACCAATTTTTTATAAGGCTTCTAAATGCCTTCTTGATAAAAAAAATGTATAAAATAATCATATATTTTATATGATTAATGTTCAAAGCCTTTTTGTCCACCCTTTCAGGAAAAGTTAGGAAAAATGCGTAAATTCGAAATTGTCCGGTTATACTGTGTATAAGAATTAAGTAATGTATATGAAACTTACATTCCTTATGTGCCGGCTTTTTGGTACAGAGGTAGCGCGTCTTCCTCGTGTTCTGTGAATCCCAGTTCGGGTATGGTTGTTCTTCTGTGTGCCATCAGTGAGATGTGTGACTATGCCCCCCTGTAAAAAGGAGTTGTGCTGGCATATGTGGTGACTGTGTAGCTAAGTCGTACTCTTGGCCCTAGTTGACATTACTTCAAAAACAAGAGGCGCTTCTTTCGGCTTAAAGTCTGCTGATATAGTCAGCGGGGGTTTGCCCATGGCAAGTGCCATAAATCACAACAACAGTATTCCATATTTACACTTTTCTTTTAAATAAGGTTTTCCTTTACCCTCAAAATTCATATTTATTAAGTTATACTCGTACTTATATGTCTCTTACCCGTTTCATTCGTTGCAAAACAACTGGAAATGATTGTATTCACACGGCCTTTCAAAACGTGCAATTGGTGTATTGTATATGATGCTAATATTCTTTATTGCACACTTTTTCTGTTCAAAATTAAATTTTCATTTTTCCTTTAAATTTACATTTATTTATATAAACAGTTACATTCCTACTTATATAACTATTATAAAACTTAAGGATATTACTGTATTCCCACGGGTTTTCAAAACGTGCAAATGAAATAACTGATAGTGTATATAAGGCATGCATTAATTTTTTAAATAATTTTTTCTTTGCCCTTAAAATTCATATTTATCTATATGAATAGTTATATTCCAACTTACGTGCCTATTGTAAAACTTCGGGAAATTACTGAATTGACGTGGATTTTCAAAATATGCGATTGCTTCAACTTCCTAGATGCCTAAGAATATAAATCTGCACCATATGAAGCATTTAACTTCCTTTTACTAGATTTTCTTGGAAAAATATATTTTATCATCTTTTACTGAGCCAAACATTTATCCTTACAGCTGCTCATGTATTTTCAATTTCGTTCTTCGATCCAATAAATGTCTCAAAATCCCATTCAGAACTCCCACGTAATCCTCTCAAGAACTTGGATGATGGTCTAAATATTCAAATTCTATCGTTAGAAGCCTAATTTCTGTATCGTCGCGTCTCCACTGATCTTGATAAAATTTATAATCAAAACAAAGCAGTGAACACCACATTCTGGTGAGATAGAGAATATTTTACTAATTTGAGTACTACAGAACATTTAATATTCTTAAACTTCATGTGAGACATAACTTATTAAAATGTTTGGATAATGATGAGGATGAAACACAAGACTAGATAATACTTCATATTAGCGTAAAAGTTAATTCCTTTCTAAACAATAGATGTTCTAATGTAAAATTGGATTCTTGATGGAAACGATTTATCCAAACCTAAAGCAGTTTATAAAACGGCTGTGATTTAGGATAGATATTCTTTTATGAAGAAATTCCAGCATGGATAAGTTTGTCTCAGTTGAATCTAATGGCTAAAATTAATCATTTTTTCTGAAATACTTTGTACGTAATTAATCAAGACTGAGCATTCAAATATTCAAAAATCCTTAAATACATGTATCCAAATGTACATCTTATTACATTAGAATATCTGTTGGTCTGAAAAAAACTTATATGTGGTCTCTTAATTCAGATTCAGCATATTTTCTGTAAATTCAGCTGTATGAAAGGACTTAATTACGGGACGTAACTTTACATAGTATAGAACGCTAAATTTACTAAATTCGGCAAGTATTTACAGTTTGGGTTCTAAAGGCTTCCTAAGAAAGAGTTTTTAAAAATTTTTAATTAAAAAATTAATAGATAATAATAAAATAATTTGACAATATTTTTGGCGATAATTATAGAGACTATTGCAACATTATTTTAGAAATTTTAAAAAAATCGATTTTTGTCGACAAATCATCATATACATTTTTTAAAAACATATTTTCTAAATTTTAGTTTTGAACAAAATTTGCAAAAATGTTTTTATCGCTGAACTAAAATTTAGGCCAATTCAAATATTTCATTCTCTCACAGTTAGTCAATGTTAATATTTTAATAAATTCGCTAGCTTTAGATATCATCAAAATGTTAACCAACATATCATAAAAATATATCATCATTCTAGAGATTTTTAATAGAATATGATAGATGTTTTAAGCTGGCTTATGTTTTGCAAATAGCATAAAACTTACTGCTTATATAAAGAAATGACCAAAGAATGAAGCATTAATCCTTCTTTTGACTCTGAATTTTAATGTTTTTACTAAAATGAAGAACCAAGTAATATAATAATAGATTGTGTTCAAAAATTACAAATATTTATCTGGTTTTCATTAGCTGAAAACAATTTAAAAGTAAGATTTGGATATTATTATGTTTTATGCATTGTATTTTCTTTTTATACCCAAGAAAATAACTTGTCTATTTACTGTCAAGGATTCATTTTTTTCTCTTTAAAATCCATAGAAGAGTTTCTACTTCCATTAGTGGAAATTACACAATTTCCAATCCTATTCACATGTATAACCAAAAACGTATTTCTAACTCTATAGTGGTTGTTTATTTGCCATACATATGTTCTCAATTTAAATTGTCAATCCCTCCCCTTTTTACAGTTGGTAATCGAATTCCTCTGTAAGTTCAACCCATAATCACCACTTGTTTCAGTATTTTTGTCCTCTCTATCCAGTTATAACTACAGAAAAAATTTTAACAGATTCGTGTAAGATTTGGCAGCTGTGGTACTCTCTCTGGCGATCCCTGAATGCTATATCGTCTGTTTTTTTTCCCTTAAGATTTTTTCCTTCTCTCTCTCTCTTTCTCCCATCTTGGGCTCATCCAACTGGTTAGATAACTTAGCGTTATAGACTCCGGGGGCACAGGAAGGCGTTATGTTATGCATAACCAAAATTAATTTTTTGGAACTAATCATTAATATTTGAAACCTTCTTCAGTTTTTATATCTTTTCATATCTTATCTTAAAATGAATTTCAATTATCCGTCTTTTCGATTCAAATTTAAATTATTCTTGTTTTTCAGCTAATAGTTATTTAAGACCATAATATTTTCATTTCAGTATCTAGAAAAGAAATCAGTAACAGTTTTTATTTTGTAATTGGATGCGAAAACGTTGAATATAATTTGAAGTAGGGGGTTTGGGTAACTAATTTTTTTATAATTTCGAGTAGCGTCTTTGGACAAAATTTAATTGTTCTGTCATATTTTGAGATTTTTGCCACGAAAAAAAAACTCTGATATATAGCATGGTCATAGAGCATTAATTGTATTCAAATAATGTTAAATGAATTTTATTAAGCAAGGATTTTGGTTTCAGCAACCGGAAATGTCACTAAAAAGAATTTATTCCATATTTTAGTCTCGTTTAATTTTAAAAGCTGAAAAAAAAATTTTTGATTTTGTTTTTAAAGAAAAATATTAAATATTATGATCTTATTATCAGAAATCCAATATAATAATTATCTGCTGAGTATGTAATTTGTGCTAAAACAAATCTAATAAGACAATTAGCCTTGCCTCTTGTTGTAAACACCGAAGTTTTTAATACCTTAAATCCTCAGGAAAAAATTTTTTATAAATATTCTCAAGAACAGTATCTTCAAAAGAAATTTTTCATTGAATGTTCATCGTCTTTTTAAGTTAAATATTTTTCTTCATTTTTTTTAATATAAGGAATTTTAAATTACTATTACGAAAAACCTTTATTCGGTCTTTACCCTAATTGTATAATCCTTCTAAATCAAATTCAAACTTAATTTATTCATTGCATTTTTAAAATGCATTAACAATATCAAAAGCAAAAAAAAAAACCCACAGTTGATTAAGAATTTTCTAACTCAGTATAATAGATGTTTTATTAACTGTCGTTTATTTAGATTTGAAAGAAAGATTAGATAATTATGATATAGTAATCTTGAGAAAAACATACTTTAATTTTTTATTGTAAAGAAATTCTGATAGTTTAATCCATGTTAATGATTCCTCTTATTTTATCATACATATTGAGAAAATAAGAATTTTAAAAGTTCATCGTTTTTTTCATAAGGCATATAACATATAAAAAAATTATAATAAAAAACAGACACTCATTTTTTTGAAAAAATAATTCTTTCTTAATATTTTAAATAAAAGAATTTATTAGATATCATTTCATTTTTTTAAAGTTTTTCATATATAATTTATAAATAAAACATTTATGCAATCATGAATTAATTTTTTTCTTGGTATTAGTTACCAAATGGTATCACTAACACATGAAAAATAAATAAGTGAATTCATTAGCTTAAAATGAAATCTATAAATATTAAAATTGTATGTCGCTACTGAAAATTAGATGCGCATAAAATCTGAAAATTCTAGAATATTCAGAAGTAAATATAAAATTGTTTATGGATTTCTATATTTAAAAGTAATGTTAAATGAAATAATATGCATTAAATAATTGTTTGCTCTGTTATTTATAAAAGCCCGTTTGCTTATTATTTTGAAGCAAACAATTTTTCATTATCGTAATATTTGATTATATGTTTTATTTACTCATATGGTGGCTGGTTGTTGAAACAATGGTGGTGGCTGGATGTTGAGCAATCATATGGTGGCTGGTTGTTGACTAGTTCCTTTTGGGAATATATCAATAGTATTGATTCGAATGACTCCCTCTCCTGGACTGAGATATACATTTTGCAGGAAGGAAATACTTATACACATAATTAGCTGTAGCTTCTAATGTTATAGTACTTATAGATGAATGTGTTGTCTTAATAAGAAAAGGAACTCTTGTTTCTATTGAGGAGAATAATGACATAGGGTCGAGTTATCTCTATTCTGATTACAAGACTTATTTTCTGAGGAAGCCAGAAATGATCTTTAGATAACGGACTTCTATTATTATTTTGACAAACTTCATTCAGATTACTTTGGTTTTCTGAGTAAGGCTGGTGAAAACTTTCCATGGGTATTGTTGTTACTTATGGACAAGCCCCGCTCATACATCAGCAGATTTTAAGCCGGTGATATGCGTCTCTTGATTAACAAGTAGCGCCATCTAGGACAAAGAGTCCGACTTAGCTATACATACGTCACAATCCTTTTTAGAGGGGGGGACTTCATTCAAGCATATTCATTCATTCATCTCAGATCGTAATTTAGACCTGGAACATATAACGATAACCTCTGACCCAGTACTCCCAGTAGTATTACTCTCGACATGGATGACTTTGTGACCACTGCAGATTTAACGAGCATCAACTACCCCACAGACATAAAGAGTCTTCGGCTGATGGGTTCGAACTCGCAGCCCAAGGGATGCGAATTCAACGCCCTCTAACCAGTCTTCTCGGTCCTTCATGGTTACTTTTTCCTCCTAATTGTACACCTTTCCTTTATAAATGTTTCTTTATTAATAGAAATGTGATATTGTTATTTACTTCCTTCATTGGCAATTCAAATTTTCCATCTTTAAAAATTATTTTTCATATCTAACATATATTTTAACTATTTTAAGTAAAATCTAAAATATTGATAATAATAAATTTAAATGAACATCTTATTTTTGAAATAAGATGTTCATTTAAATTTATTATTGAATGATGAATTGAATGATGAAATTTTACTTATATCAAAAGATTCAGATTCATTTATTTAGTCGGAAGAATCTGCTTGAGATTAAGAAAAGTTTATTTTATTTAATAAAATTTCTTACAGATGTTCCCGACACTAACTTCTAAAATTATATTGCTTGCAAAACTTATTTTTGCTTGTTAAGTCCACAAGCCTGCCATTGCTGAATGGCATTGCATTTTGTCCTGAAAAATATTTTATCATGAAACCTCAATTTTGAGCGGAATAAATTTTAGAACAAAGTAATAATCTTAATGATTATATAATGCAATGTGTTATTCATTATTAGGACTCCTGAAATCTTAATATTGAAAAAAATTATTTGTATTCAAATTCAGAGGAATTGTCAAATTCAAATAAATTGTAGAGAAATAAATTTTGAATAATATTTTAATTCCAATTTGTTACATTTTTAGTGCACGGTTTCAGTCAAAGTGTGTATCTGAGCATTCTCTGTTGAAATTTTTTTTCATTAGAAACGTAAGATTTGGATTTAAACGAATTTAACTAGTTGATATTTGATAATTTATCCATCATGTGACATATCAAAAAATATTGGGAATTTATACCATTTTAATTAAAAATATGTTTTTAAATCTTCCTTATAGGAAATTTTTCAATTGATTTTGAATATTATTAATGTGCATTCGTTATTTATATTAGCTAAATTTATATCCAGTATCCAGTCCCCTACTTCTGTTAGGGAATCTGAAGATTTACAACTTGTAAATATATTTTCTAATACTTAAGTTTAACAATATTTATTATTATATAATTATTATTTATCAATATTTACAACATTTAAATATTGCTTCTAAAGAATATATTCAAAATGAAAATTAGTATTCCTATAATTTCTAATTTAAATATGCTGAGAACTAAATTAAAAATTCATAAATTTAATTTAAATCAATAAGTTTATTTGTTTAGTTTGGAAAGCTGAATTAATTTATCTATTTTTACCTTGAAAGAATAGAACTAGACTTAAGAATTTTTCAGACAGTTATAATACTAAAACGTTATAAATAATACCATTATACTTAAATATCTGAAAAATTAGCGTTTTAGGGAATTTGTTTATTATAATTTTTTGCACCTTAATATGTGATTAATTCCAATGTTTGATTTTGAAGTATATTTAGACTCTCGACTTCAATTATTCGAATTATTTTGAATTAATTATTCGCTTAAAATATTAATCTGAATATAAGCAATATATTTTTTAAAAATAAACTAAAAACTTGCAGAAATATTTTCAATATCATCAATTCTAAAAAAAAACAATTTTGACGTAAAGATAAAATTTAAATAGGTGCTTATCAGGTAAAAAATAGTATGTTAATATAAACATAGATCTTGAAAGAAATATTGGATTTCAGATTTTAAGCAATTTTTGTCTAACTTATAGTTTGGATAAATAAAAATAAAAAATAGTTCGAAAAGTCAAAGTTCTCTAGGTATTTTCTTATTAATTAAGATGGATTAAAGAGCAAAATTCTGTAATCCAGAACTCTTACGACAAACTTAAATATGTTTTATTATGAACAGAGAATAAAAAAGCATATTTAAGTAATGATTCCACTTACAAAACGTATCTTCAGAAATTATACTGATTCAAAATCTGATAAGCATCATTCATCTTCCCACACGAAATATTTCTATTAACTACTTGAAATACATCAATTCCTGAATATTCTTTGCTATTTCATTTATCAATGATACATAGCAGCTGGCATTAACATCTTCCAGCAGAAATTGCGGCTTAGAAATGTTGAGTTTCCTATTGAAAACTAAGCATCATTATTGAATAAAATGTTATTTATGAAATAAATAGTTCGTGGAAAGAGGCTCCTTTATTAAAAATACTTTCCGAATACATTTGTGAATTTATAAAATAAGAATCAATAGTTCAGAGTCTTAATAATATGGAAAAAAATCTTATTTATTATTTTTAAATATTCAATTATAAATATTTGAAACTTTCAGGTATGTTTATTTTATTTTTAATGCATTGAGGATAGGATTATGATATTATGACGTAACTTATATAGGTAATCTCTTAAATATTTGGCAAAAAGTTAAAGGAATATAGAGGGGACTAACAAAGCAGATTTTCTAATGAAAAATGTGTATGGAAATATTGATTTGATATTACTGAAGATAACGATTATATAGCTAATGAATGATTCATAACTATTTTAGCCAGTTCCATTGCTTCACTCCCTATATGAAGATACACCAAGCAACGTAATAACATTTCTCGAGACGTTCCCTCATTGGATAAAATAAATTAGTCGCTTTTGGACAAAAAACTTGAAAAGTTAAAATTTTTTGTGGCAGAACAATACCATTTAAACGTATTTTTTTTTAAAAAAAATTAGTGTTTGGAATTATATTTTGTGTGAATCTTATGTAAAATAGCATTCTATGAGAAAATAGTATTATATATTTCTTTTTTGCAATTTTTTAAAATTATTTAAAAAATGTTTGTAAAATTCAATTTAAAAAAATTTGACCTTTTTTAAAATTTTTAAGGCTTTTTCAAAAAGGCAGATTTTATTACAAATTTTTTATGGAAACTATAAATGTTTTACATAGAGTTTTCTATAAATTTCCTCCTGCTAATGATATTTAAATTTCTAGATTTTTTTTATTGTGAAAAAAGCTAAAATTTCTAAAAAAATGCATTAAATTTGATTATGAACCTTTTTAAAATAATTATTAAATGTTTGAGATCTAATTCTATAAGTTTCATAAATAGTATATTTTAGCACAGTAAAAAATCATAGCACTATTTTATTTTTTTAAAAAAAAACTTAGGCCGAAAGACAGCATATAAGCAAAAGAACAATGTAGATAAGAAAACGTATTTAAAATTCTCATTCACCAATACCATGACATAAAATCCTTCCAATTTGTCTGTAACTTTTAAAAAATTTATCCAAACTTTTAAAATAAAAAAGAATTTAAAAAAATGAAATGAAATAATAGGTTTGTTTAACATACCTACTAAAAATACTGCTAAAGATCAATATTTTAAAAGTCATAAGCCTAACAATCTAAAAAAAGGAATACATATATCACAGTGTATTAAATGCACGTTTCTGCTATAAAAATAAATTTATAAATATATAAAAATAGGACAATATGATTTTCATTTATTGAGAAGGTTTAGCATGTCGAACATTGTAAACGACCTCAAATGCAAAAAATACTTATTTGAAACTCTTATTCTCATAAAGAAAATCGCATTTATTAAAAACTAAGAGACTTATTTAATTTTACATTTAATGTGCAAGTTTGGCAATGGTTGAAAATAATTCTTTTCTTATCAACCTCTGTTTTAGCAAATGATTTGAAAAGTGGAAAGAACAATATTGTATTCACACCTGTCATTTTTTTAAATGACTTAATAAAAGTCTCAGATACAGCACAAATTTAAAAGCACAATTTTTAATTTTATTTTAAAGACATTTTAAACACATTTAATTTATCATACGCATCCAATTTTTTAAAAGAATCATTAAGTATTTGTAACCTTAAATGAGTTTTCTTAAATATATGTAATAAGACTAGAGTATGTTATAAGAAAATTAGCATTCTCTTCTTTTTTAAACTTCTAAAATTAATATAACTCATCATGCTAATTAAAGGTTTTTATGTTTGTATATATATATATATAGAGAGAGAGAGAGAGAGATCATTTTATCTTGATTATAATATGAATTCTGTATGCGTAGAGTTATTATTTACAATTATTCAAACATTCGAATCGTTTTTCCCTCTCTATTCATATATATATATATTTAATTTTTCACATATTTTTACTTATTTATCGTTACTGTTTTTAAATTTATTTAGACTTTAAAATGTAATCTCTATGTCTTTACACTAGAATAAAATTATTTCATTTAACTGTATTTGTGGTAACGCATTCGGTAAGCATTTCAGTCCAACTGGGAATTATATATCCTTAATTCTTGAATTCCTTTTCTTTTTAATGTTTTTGATGAAGAAAGAATAAGAATACTTTAATTCTAATCCCCCAATTATGAACTAAAAGCGGGACTAAATAATAATGTGGTTTACAAACACATAAGATTTTATTCCCTCTTTGCCATCTATTCCGTTATGCCTTATACTCGAATAAGATTATTCGACTTAGCTGTGTTTAAACTAACGTATTTTCGATGGACTCTATCCAATTGTATATGATTATATACATATATATAATTTCTGAATTCCTCGTCTTTTTTATTTTATTTTTATGAAGAAAGAATAAGAATACTTTAATTTTAATCCACTATATCTGAGCCAAAATGGCAAATAATAAAATGGTTTGCAATTACATAATATTGTATAACTTCGTTGTAAATAACTCTGACTGCAAATTTTCGAGAAATAAAAGAAATATATCCTCCATATGATGATGTACAAGAAAGTTTTACACTTTTTATTTAAAGAAGCCGTAAAACGATAAATCATTTTCAACAAAAGAATTAATATTTTTTTAAAATTAAAACTATTAAACTCCATTTAATAGTTTCAATTCCAATCCTAACTATAATTTATAAAATTGAAAAATTTTGCTAAATTCTGAAACCATAAAATGATTTGAGGTAATAGTAACAAAGATTAGGCAAAAGAAATTGAAATAAAAAAATAGTTTCACTTTTTTCCTCAAACGTCAAGATAAAATATATCATTAATTTCGAAAAAAAAATGTTTATAAATTTTCATTTATTATTTATGACAGTGGAAACTTTTTTTAAAAAACAAAAATTATTAGCGAAAACTATTTATCTGAATTACCAAACAAATTTTACAATAAGAACAACATTATGAGAAAATATTATCAATTGAAAGTTTTACATTGAAAACATGTATTATTATTACTAGGTATTAACTATTTTCCAATCAAAAATATAAAATTGAACAGATGTATTGAAATAACGACAATAATAGTACAATATAACCCTTATAAAATATCTGAAAAGTTCATGAAAAGCGTATTATGCGAATTTAAATGCTTTTTGCAACATCAAAGGCGTTTAAAAATAAAAGTATTAAAAATGGAAAACTTCATCGGGAACATAAATTTCAGCAAGTGGCAGTTAATTTTATTTGATTATATTTAAACTTGACACCATGAAAAGTTTGAAATGTGGTAGGCAATTTCTTTAAAGATCACGCAGCTTTTTTTCTTGCTGCACAAGAATAAAAAGGGTTGCTTTTATAAAGCATTTTTTAAAAATGATTGATAACAAAGCTTAAGAAATGTTATGCAGATCTCAAACTGTGAATTTTAAATTGAAAACATGAAGAAAAACCGAGTTCTTTGAAGTGTCAGCGTTACGTAATTAAATACGGGACGCAATAAATCTTCCGTTTAAGCGAAGCATTTCAGACCGAATCATTAAATATTCAACACTAGCTGAAATCCATTCAGTATAAGAAAGCATTCGTATCGATATTTTTCTTTTATTTACAATCTTTTCTAGCGTGAAATAATTCTTCCTACAATAAATTTCCATAAAATTACTTTTTTTGTTATTATAAATATTTATGGAATAAATGCAGTTAAAGTAACCGCTCAAACATGGAATCATTCGATTGGAATAATTTTGAATTGTAAAATGTTCTTTCCAGCATTCTAAAAGTTATTAATTTCGCGATATTATAAACCATAAACTAAGGTAAACATTGTTGAAATTATTTACACATCTTAACGTATCCCCTTTAAAGTAATACTGACAATATTATTTAAAGTAATTTAATACAGAGGATAATCTCAAATTTTATAATGTTTTTATTGGAATAAATAAGCAATTTTTTGATTTTTAATTGTTTTATTTTTTCAACAATTATGTATTTGAATTTTAACTATCTGATATTACAAAGTTTTTTGTAAATTTAAAATACCTTTAGTAAATAAACTATGAATTTGAGAGTTCATACTTTTTTTAGAAAATAAAATATTCATATTCTGTTATTTCAGATCGCTATAAATTTCACGGAATAAATATTAATAAAAAAAGGCCTATTAAATTTTTAACAAGTTGTAAATTTGAATTCTTAGAAGTATTTAATAAATATATGAATTTTAATGGAATATTACTTGTATAATATTCTTATAAACATCTATAAGCAACACCAACACCGCAATCAACATTCATAAAGAGAACACCTACCAACATAAATGAAAATAGATTTGATTTATAAGTGGAAAAATTAGTTAAAATAATAAATACTGATTCTAAACTTTGTATAAAATACTAATATAATTTATATTATTCTTATCCTAAACAAAGAAACGAAAAAGGAAATCGAAGTTTTAATCTTTTTGATCTGCTGAAAAAAAATATAGTATCGAAACTTTATTATCTTTATTAGTTGAAATGGAAAAGAAAAAAGTCTAATTAATAAATAAATAGATACAGATTTGAATTAAAGAATGTAAACAAATGTTTTTAAAATTCTTTTTCACTCTTAATTGTGTAAATTATAGAAAACTATAAATATAAGGACATTCAAAAAGTTAACTCAAAAATTCATAGGAATAGATAAATTCCTTCTATTGGCTAATGTAATAGTTTGAATATTTCTGAATATAATCCTAAAATTTAAAATTTTTTCATTACCTTTTAATTAAGTCATTAAAATTTACTGATAATAATTTTTAATGCTTGACAGAAGAGTTAAGAATATTGTTATGCTTTTTTTTCATGCTATGTGTTAGAAGGAGTTAACTGTACATTAAATTTCCCAATACCGTTTATATAAAAAAATTGTATAATTACACAAAATACGTATACATAAATTTATCGATGTAAATATTCAATTTATTTTTTACATAAAAATATTTTTCGTAGGCATAAACATTTTTAATCTGATCCTTTTTATGTTTTCCTTTGTATAATTTAAGACTTAAAGTAGTGGAAATAAATCTGTACATATTTTCGTGCATATAGTTAATTAATGCGAGTAGCAGAATGTTTCGTGGAATCAATTCTATTAATAATTCTGTAAAATATTTTATAAATTCTATAAACAATTTGTTGTAATTTTTTTTATTTCAACATTTATGCAATATTGATTTTCCGTTTATTTTCTTTAGCACATTCACTACGCATAAAACTTTATCTCTACATAATCTTAAAGTTTTGTAATTGTAAGCAATTAAAAAAGAGCTAATTAACATTTAATAAAATAAAGACTATTCTATACTATTTCTACTATACTATTGGACAATTGAAGGTTTTAAATTGTGTTTTTACAGTATTGGATTTAAGATCATTAGCATTTACTCTTAACTATAATATTATTCTTGTATTATATTCCTTGAACTATCCTTTTGTATTCTTTTTCAATAAAATGTTCGTATACTATTTTTCTTTCTAGTTCTTAAGACTTTTTTTGATAACTGAAGGGGAATTGTAATGATTTTTTTAAATGAAGCTTTTCTTAATAATATATTTTAATTAAATATGTGAATAGTTAGCTCTAAGATTTTAGAACTTATAAAGAATTAGAAAAAAAATACTATTCTGGAAATGTTTTGGTGAAAACATAAAAATTTTAAGTTATTATTGTCAGAAGGAAATTCATATTTAGTTTTATGAAATATTTGAGAAAAATTGTGAGAAATATAAACATGTTATATGGCGTTTAAAAAATAAAGAAATATATTAAAGTTTAAAAAAAAAACATCACAGTAAATCCTTAATTTTTTTGTGTGTAATAGTTATAATGTATTAATTAACATAAAATGCAATTAAAATTTAAATTCAAAATTTTTAAAAAATCTTGCTATTACGGTTCCTTAAAATTGTTTAAAAACTAAATTTTTATTATTGAAATATAATTATAGAAGAATTTTTAGGGAATAAATCTATCTTTTGATAATTACTAATTATCTACAAAACATCATCAAAACAAAATAAACAGTATATTTTAATTTACTTTTAACGGCTTGAAACATAAGAAAGTGAAAATCTTCCTAAAACTATTGATGTTTTTTGTATTTGTATGATGTATTTGGATTTTTGCAATGAATAAGGAACTATGGGATGACCAATAATTTTAAGGGGGAAATCTAAGAAATAGAATGAGGGGAAAAGACTACCTTTAATAATTGTAAATTATTTTAAAATAAGAAATTATTATTACAAGCACGATAAACCAAATCTAACATTCCAAACAAATAATTTCATTTAAAAATTTGATTTGTTTAGTCAAAGTCGTTCAAAAACTACAAATCCAGTCTCTGCAGCGTGTCCAAAGTGTGCAAAAAGTATGTAATTTCTACTACTCTTTTGTTGTTTTTCTGAATTTTTTGCAATTAATTTTTAATTAAATTTATATAAGTTTATTCTTGATAATGAAATACATTGTGAAAACGTAATAATCCTTACCAATTTGAATTAAGTTTAATTCCTTCTATTTGAAAAACACTATTTTAATGACTATTACAAGAATTGTGATTTACCGAGTTTTCTTTATATGCAATATATTTTTTAAATAAATTTAATTTCATAAAAAGAGGTCGAAAATTCGGGAAGATTATTGAAGAGAGAAAAAAAATCCATGCCATTATTTTTAAATGTTTGAGATTTTATTATCGATTCATAACTAGTCGCCTTTGGTTACCAGCCGGTTCGCCAGTATTAATGTTCGCAAAAATTTTCAATTATGCTTTTTAAGGTACCTTGCTCTCTTAATAGCTTTTTCTGCAAAATATATTTAAGTTTTAATTGTTGATAGTTATACAATTCAGTCTCATTTTGTAGGCCTGTTCATTATACTACTTATCTCTATCTTTAATTTTTTGTCAGCGCCCATAAAATTTAATTTTAGAAATTTTAAATTAGTATGGCAATGTTAAACTGCAATTAATATGAAAACAATTTTATTGAAAATAACCATTTCCTTTTTTAAACATGAAAAATGAATGCGGAGTCGTTCGGCATTGATGTTATATGAGCATTGCAGAATAATTTCCTTAAATTATACAATATTTAAAAGAATTGTTCAACAAAAATTTCTCTCACTCATCATAAAATTCAGTTTTTAGTTTTAATTTTAAAATATTTAAATGATGTAAATATTTTTTTTATTTCAATGTACTTATGAAACTTATGTACTTATGAAAAAATTATGAAGTTTAAATTTTACACAGTCTTTTTGGTTCGAAGGAATCATATTCTGAGAAATATTCTTGACGCTCCAACTTTGAAATAAATAAATACACGTTTTTATCTTCTGCGATCAAATCTAACTGATTTAGGAAGTTTTTATACATCAATTTTAAAGCAAACATAATTTTCATAACCATAGGACAATGACTGTCGAGAATCCTGGTAGAAATTTAGTGCACCTTCTTTGAGACGATTGATAAATATGTTTAAAATAGTCAATCTTTATAGAAAAGTGATGTTCAAATTGCTCAAATTAGTCTATGTTAGTGATTGATTTAGATTAGATTATTAGAGTCTAACACTTTTTGAAATATTGGTGCCTGAAGAATATTTTGTGAAATATGATTCAAATCGCAGTGGGCCTATGTAAAAATTTAGAATTCGTATTTAATTGGAGCATTTATAGACTCAAGTTACATAAAATATAATTATTTTGTTAAGTTAGACCATTTTATTAGCAGATGCATGCCCCAAATGAACCATATGACCATGTTTGCATTAAACTGGTTTATTGAATTAATAATAAAGATATTGTAAAGGTTCACAAAAAGCTTTTATCTGTTAAAAAGTATCCAGAAATTTCATTTATTTTTAAAAAAATATCATATTTCATTTTTTTTCTTTATACAGACACGTAAGTGCTGCAAATTACACTTTTTGATACTTAATTTTTAAAAAGAATTTATTAGTTTTACTTGAACTGCTGTTAATATGGTGGCAGTATGCTAATGAACGCTAATTTTACCGCATTAAACTTCTCGTGCGTATTAAATTTTATTTTTATTTTTTGAGAAATATATTGTTAAAAATCAACGTTTATTTTATGGGATAAAGCACTGATATCATTAAATACTGTAATATTTTCGTAAGTTATAGAGGAGAAGTACTGAAATTTTACTTAGTTTTTAATTAACTAAAATGGTGATTAAAAATTTAAAGTTGCCGCTTTCCAAGAAATATAAATGCTAAATTTGGTAGCTGTAGGTTAAATGGTATGGCCTGTAGAGCCCCAACATGCATACATTTAACTTTATTATTAGGCTATAGATTATTTTAAACAGAGTTCTATGGCCTCATAGCATAATAATGCAGTTTCTTGGAATATCGTTTGAGGGACCATTTTTAAATAATATACAATCGAATCTTAGTTTGAAATTAAATATAAATTAAACTGTAAAGATTTATTTCCCTGTAAGTTCAACTCATAGTCACCATTTTTTACAGTATTCTTGTCCCTTCCATTTAGTTATTACTTCACCATAAACGAATATGGTTGTATAGCGTTTGACACCAATTGGACTCTCTTTGGAGATATCTGTACGGTTTGTTGTCTCTTCCTTTCTTTTAACACTTTTTTTAATTCTTTTCTTCCTTCCATCTTGAGCTCATACATCTAGTTATTATTAAGTTAATTAGTGTTATATGCTCAGACAAAATGGATGACGTTATGGATGTAAAAATCTATAGAATTTGCATATTTATAAAGATATATAATATTTTGTAATATTATTTTCCAATGTCACAAGCGTTTCCAGGACCATTTCAATTTACGAAAAAACGACGAAATTCCATTATTGAAAAGATCGAAAACAGAGTTTTTCAATAGCTAGGATTATTTACACATTTCTTTTGTGTATTCAGAGAACATTTAGAAGAAAAGAAATCATATATCAATGTTGGATCAAAAATACTTGCCAAACACAATTAATAGCATTACATGTGCTCACAATTTCCGAAGATCTTAGGAAAATTAATTTATGTCAGCATTTTACAAGATCCAAACTTTTGACATCATAACCATCCTTATGAGTAGAATGCGAATAACATCATTGACTAGTAATGATGTCAACACTAACATCATTAGATTCTAAATTTGGATCTAAAATGCCTACTCCATGTGTTTTTTACAATTTTCATATAAAAATATTCCCTGCCCTTTATTTCTTATTATTATTCCAATTAATGAGTTATCAAGATACTATTATTATTTAATCAAAAAATAGTTCGAAAGGATAAACATATTTAAAGTAAAATTTTTCGCTCAATTTTTCACTCATTATTTACAAAGTGATATCTTCTTCCAACTTTTACCCTTCTAGTTGAGATTATAAAGTACGCTCGTTTTAGCAAATAATAGTTAAAAATAAATCTAATGCAGCTTAATGCATCAACTTAATGGCTTACTTCTATCTTTTAGATCTTTTAACGAAAGCTAATACTTTTATATCATTCCTTATTTTGGCGATGTTTCAATTAGACGACTTTCGAATTTCGCCAAGAGTTTCCAGGATTTTTTCCAAAATTAAATACTTGATTAATAGATAAGCAGGTAAATGAATGCTTGAAAGATTTATCTGAAAGAGGTGTAGCTATTTCCCCCAAAAAGCTTATATTTTGTCAAGCTTTTAATTATAATCTAGAAAATACTTAAACAAATAAAATATTACATTGATTATAATTTTACGAATTATTTAATTGCATCTGCGTGGAACTGATATTTTCCATTAAATGTTTCCTTTGTAAATGGCTATACACTTCATATTTATTTTTAGAAAATTGTCAAAAATAAGATTAGTACTTCCTCAATTATTTAGGAAATACTTACCATCAATGCGGAAGCTATACCGCTGAAAATGTGTGAGAGATAATGAATTCATTGTCAATTTATATGGGACCATAAATAGATTTATTTCTCTTGTTTTTTTTACAGAAGTAAAGACTTGTTCATTTGGTTAATCCTGCTTTTTAAAGACTATTATCAAGTTTCGTTTAGAAACCAGGAAATTTTTGAATGGGAAATTTTAAGAAGTGATATCCGTATATATCATGTTGATCATGTTTCAGTTAGAGAGTTATCAAATTCAGATTAAATTTAGAGAAAACGAGGGAACTAGTAATTGAATATCAGAACGGTTAACTTGAAGAATATGCTTCTTTTCATTAAGATACATTATCTGAATATTTAAAGCAATCAATATTTAAAGTTTCGATTGATTGTAATGTAAAATAATATCTATATATAAAATTGAATGTGTTGCTTCTATACCTTTTTTTAAATATAGAGATTTTTATTATGTGTTTATGCTATTTGACGCATGTGTTCTCAAATATAAAAGCAATTAAAATTGTAATTTGTATTTTAAAGTCCAAAAGTGAGTTATAATATAAAATAATTTAATTAATAATTAAGCATTGTTTTGGTATGTTCAATCAAAAACTATATATCTTTTGAAATTTTACCCTAGAAAAGGGAATTATATATATTATATTAAACTTTTGAATCTTGGTTTTAATAATATTGATTTTGTTGTAATAAAGTTTTTTTTGTAATTTGCATAAATTTTTAGATTTTATTGAATTTAAATTTATAATAATGATGTTGATGTTATAAAAAATACTATATAAGGAAACTGCTCCCAACGAACTAAAAGTCAGATGTACTCCAAATATAATGCGAATAAGCTCACCCGTACGAATTAAAATTGAATCCCTATATTTTAAACGTTTGATATTGATTTAAAATACGATGGAATGCAGAAAAGATGCAAAAAGAATTTTTCACAAAAATATTTAAGGTAGCATATTTTTAAATGCATATAAGTATTAAATTTATACTTTTTGCATCTTCCAAAATTTATAAAATTGAATTTTACATCATTTAAATGTTTTGTCACGTCCATTTCAATTATTCTCTAATTTTAAAATATTTTTCATATAGCTAAAATTTCAAAAATTTATGATAACGTTTTTTACTGCAATGGTTAATTCCAAACTAATTTCATTGTTTTATCTAAGCATTCATTAAAGGCATTAAAATTGAAACCAAAATTGGGTTTTTTCTTCGACAACAACTTCACTATAACATTTTCCTTTAGACTTCGATAACATATTCACATTTGAATTTCAAAGCATTTTAATGCTTTTAAGATTGGTTCTATAAGTTTATTTTTTTCAGTTTTTATCAAATAACAAAAAGAAAAATTATTATAATAATTCATTTGAATTTTAAATATTTGTATTTCATAGCAACAGTTATAACAGCCAGGCACAACGATATTCTTGGCTATTCGGTTACCGAAGGAATTTAATTATTGATAAGTGAAGGAACAAGAGATTAAAATAAATAAACTCATATTGATTGGATTTGATATGACTCTGGAATTCTAATTGCATAATAGTCAGATATGGTGCTTCTAGTTCATATTTAAATGCTATCAATGATATTTCAAGGTTGTTTTATTAAATGGAAATAAGTTTAGTTATTTTTTGAATTATGACAATTTAAAAAATTCCTGAAATTAGTTCAAAATTAAAAGGATGTAAAATGTTTCCACTTTATAACTGTTTATTCAATAAGCGCATTATTTATAAAATAAATTAAATATGTTTTAACACAATAATAACATAATTTATTGCAAAATTTTCAAACACAAAGATTTTCTACAAAGGATTTCATTAAATCATATATATATATAGTTCTATTTTAGAATATCATATTATATAATGTGTGATTTATAGTTGACCATTGCCATTTCTTAGGAATTTAGTAAATGTTTGTCATGAGAAATGAAGCCTTATTGCTCAAAGTATTTCAAAGTGTTGATTTTTTTTTCAAATTTTTTTCGAAAAAGAGGTTTAATTTTGCGAACTATATTTCATTTTTTAAACCATTTTCTTTTCCTAACTGAAAATATTTTCTTATAGATACAACATACAGATGTATCATGATATTTGACAGTCAACAAAGCGTAATTATTCTGTATGGAAAGGAATATATTCGGGATGACTTTCTGAAAGATATAAAATGCTTATATTCTTGAATCTTAACATAAAATAGATTTAAAAAATATCGATAATATAAAACGTTCTCAGTTAAAAGCTAATAGTTCACTAAAGATTTGAATATATGTATATAATAGAATAGTCCAAGATCTACATATCTGTGACCTATATGTTTGTATGACACGGTAGTGACTAAATAATGTTGTTTAAATAATCAAATTAATTCTTATCCATAATAATTTCAAGTAAAAAAGTACTGCTAAGGGTATATTTAAAAATATATTCGCATAAGGTTTCTTAATTTTTCGATGAAGAATATTTTTAAATATTTTTCAGTAAATGAACAGAAAAAAGTAGTCTCCAATTTATTTAAACTACAAAAGTAATATCTTGGTTTCCTAATAAATTATTAATTTATGAAATAAATTTTATTTAATAATCTTAGCCCATTAATCTCATTAATTAATCACCCATTAAATTAATCTCAGTTTCACAATCATTTAACAGGAAAAATTGATCTTTAAAAGAATTAATTGGGTCATCCTTTTTTTGTATTATTATATTTTTAAAACTATTAAGAGCAGATAACATACAATTCTAATTTCTTAATATTGCTTAAGAATTTTTAAAAATAACTATCGATATTTATTATTTTAAAATATAATTTTTTATTATATGAGTACTCTGTGATTAATTGAATTTCAAATAAATTTTAGAGAAAAGTGAAAAAGAAATACACACAAATTCTGCGCAGCAGAAAGTTTTATTGAATCTAAATACTACAAATCAAAAACATGTGACAGTTCCACTACAAGACTACGATAAACATCTGTAAATTTCAACTTCCTTCTTCGACGAAAATAATTTAGAGAGAGGTCCTACCGATATATTACAAGGTTTGGCACACATAGTTCATCTGAGAGGATTTATGTTATGGAGAGAAGTGCAAAAAAAAAATGACGAAGTCAAGCTTTCTGATTTATACAAAAATCGTAAGGGAATCCTATTATTGGGTTTCATCGGCGAAACGGCGTTTCCTTCCCGGGCCGTTGGCGAAGCTGGCTGCAGACAGACCCATGAGATGCTTGGCGGCTTGGCTACCAGAAAATCCACGAGACAAGCCAAGATCTAGACCTCTTTTTTCGCTGTGAGAAAGAAAGAAAAATCTTCAGACTATGAAAACTATTCGTAAAATATAAATATGTAACTTTTTTTACTAGTGTGGTGGATCATAGATTATTATTATCCGTGCAGGAAGCAACATGAAGCATGTTCTCAGGAACATATGTTTTAATATCCACATTCACACACTAAACAAAGACAAAAACAGTCACGCATGCAACTTAACAGAACAACACCGTTTCAATCTACTCACAACCCCAATGAACTATGGGATGCGTACTTAATCACGCATCGCCATCTAGTATTCAAGAGAGAAGATAAAAGCAATAATGTAGCTGCTACACTTATTAATTATAAGGAAATGAAGTATTTGGCACGGCATATGGTAAGTGAATAAGTTCTAGATGAACTTTTTGAAACTCAGTAGAAAATAATTATATATTTGATTTTTTGCATAAAAAGATTGACAAAAATCATCTATAAAGTCAAAATATCAATTAAGTGTTAATTCAAAAAAATTAAGAAAATAGCTAATTTTGTCTAAAAAGAGGTAAAAGCAAAAACATTCTGTTTTAGAGGTTTATTAAACTATTTGCTTAATATTTTGCAGATAATTTAAGAAACATATCAACTAGTTCCTGAACTAAATCATAGCCTATATTTCTATCTATTCTTTAAATAGCGGAATTCTACTGATAAATTAAGAAAATTACAGTTTTTTTCACATTGTGAAGCATTAAAAAATATAAAATATTTATAAATAAACAGATTGTTGATTCTCTTAATTTGTAAACTAGAAAACATATTGAGTTTACCAAATTCGACCTAAAATAAACAACAGATTTTAATTTATGAAGCTTTTTGTAAGAAATTCTATCAAAAATTATAATTTGAGTTAGCAGCATCTATAAATGTAAAATAACATTAAAACGTAGGTTAATGTAAATATTAAAATCACTTTAACTTTCAAAAAAATAGAATTAGCAATAAAATGACTATTTTATAAAGAAATCGGTTCAAATGATAAAAATAATAAATGAAAGATTCATAATTTCCCAAAAAAATCAGCTACTAAACATAATTTTCCTTCCTTAAATAATCTTGAGAAGAAGAAAATAATTTATAGCACATTACTAAGGTGCCATCTTAGCTAAGAAATCGAAAAATTCTTTTTCCGGCTATTAAGTTATCGCGGATTTAGTCAAAGATATATTTCAGTAGATCCAATGTTAAGCAATTTTATAACATGCCTTCCTTTGCTCTACGTAGATAATATTGAAAAATTTTTAAATTACATTCAATACATAAGTCACTTTATTATGAAAAAATACAGTGCGAGTGCACTTAATGAAATTTACAAATTTGTTTTGGATCTGAATTTTACCTAATGTGCTGTACAAATTTGTTTCCAATCTGAATTTTTGACTAGTATACTCATTAGTATCTAACGAGATATATATTTCAACTTCAAACAGATTATTAAACGTTTACTTTAAAAGAAACGTCTTAATTTTTACACCAATCTTCGAATAACAGAATGCCAAGATAGTTCTCAATAATAATTATAAGTCTTATAGAATTTTAAAAGTTAGACTGACATATTAATTGCCTGCTTCTAAAATTTACATAAATATACTAAACATTTTAAAGAAGAAATCCATCAAAACAATTTAAATAAGCTATTCAATTATGGAAATATTTAAAAAATTATAGTAAAAAATATAAATTAGTGAGTTTAGATTATATCGGTGTAAAAAAAATCAGATAAAAAGTTCAAAAATGTCCTCTTTGTGCAAAAACTTCTAAGGATTCTCAAATTAAGTCTGTAACAGAACCCAAGCGATCATAATAACAACTTTTTTAACCCCTTAACCGGTTTATTTTCCTTACTATCTCATAAGATGACACCTTCGATTTTTGGAATATTTTCTTATTTTGATTCAAATAGAAATCCATCCATCTACGTATTCGAAGTCATTTTACTAATGAATTATAATTGTTATGAATGAATTATTTTTTGTTTACAACTATCAAAATTCGATTAATCGATGCACGTACGGCGTACGGGCAAACCGGTTAAAGGGTTAATAGGTAATTACGAAGTCGTATAAAGGGCATTCAATTAAAGAAGTAAGGAAATTGTCATTGCTAATAAATCAAGCAAAAAATTGGATATCAAATAAATACTAAAAGGTTAAAAAAATGTTGAGATTTTTTCGAAAAGTTTGAAAAAGACTGCAAGCTCAATTTACCTTTAAATAATAATAAATACTTTATTTCCGAAATATGTTCGTCATAACCAAAGTCTCTAAAGGCAAGATAGCTAATATTCTACTCCTAAAGCTCAAGTTCACCCCCAAATTGTTGTATAAAGCCCATGCCAGAACGTGAGTCCACAAAAACTCCGTTACACCTCTGCCCTTAAGACGCTCTCCCATTTAACCTCCTCCGCTTCTGACGATGATGTGAGTCCAATCACTCCATGCACAAATTGGGCCATTTAGTGCACCACTTCCTCACGACGATCTCGCTTAAGTACTGTGGAATTGCGTCGCACGCTTGCACAGTTTTATCCCAATTACTCGTCATGCATCCACAGAGGCCCTTCACTCAACTCCGCTGATAAATTGGTTGGTGAGTCGGGACGTGACTGTGTGGAGCGGACGGGGAATTAGCGCGTGGGAAGTTTGCAGGTAATCACACTTTTGGCGTGCAAAAGTTGTGATGGGATATCGCCTATTGAGATCGGTTCCTTGAAGAATATTAATAAAGTTGGCAAAAGGATAAAATGTTAATTAAATTCTTCTGCATAAATTTATCTTTTGGCATTAAGTTGATGCCATATTTTTTCATTTTATTTCTTTAACCCTTTATCTACTGATTTATGTCTTCATTATTCCCGACTTCATTTTTGCATCAGTAGTTAAGTTTCCTTGCATAATAATCCTAGAGGAGCCAAGAGAAAAGTTAATAGAAATATTTTAATTATTTTAATTATTAATTAAATTTAATTCGTTAATACTTTTAGCTTATATTAACTTCTTGCTATTTGAGTTATATTGTCCGTGTTTTTTAGAATACCATCAGCAAAAATAGACATATTATGAAAATATAATCCAGTTTTAAATGGTAATTATAAGTACCGTCAGTAGATAAAGGTTTAATGCATTATGAATAGTCAACAAAAATTGTAATTACGTCTTGGACCCGAATGGCATTATGAGTAGTATTCTTCGAATTATTTTTATCATTCAGTGGCTTAATAAGACAGTAAAATGAATGACATTGTAATATGAATCGGCTTAGTTTTCTCGTGTAACACACAGATTGCAAATTTAGAAAAAGGGAAGTATATTTAAGAAAGATTTAAAATTTTACTTTTAAAGACTTAAACACCTGAGTAGTATACCAAAAATTACTTTTTTTATTCAAATCATTTATTTATACAGTGTCGGTGTTCTGACTTGGAGGTAGAGCGTCTTCCTCGTGTTCTGGGAGTCCCGGGTTCAAGTCCCGGTCAGGGCATTGTTGTTCTTCTGTGTAATATCTGTGAGGTGAGTGAATGTACTCCTCCCCTATAGAAAGGGTCTGTGAATGTAATGTGTGCGTAGCTAAGTCGTACTTTTGCCCCTAGTTGGCGCTACTTCAAAAGCAAGAAACGCTCATTCGGCTTAAAATCGCTGACGGACGTCAGCGTGCGATGGCAAGTGCCAATTAGTAACAAAAACACTTATTTAGGCAGTAGAATGAATAAGCGAATTGAGTTGGGGCAATTTTTTAATATCTGAAACAGATTATAGATTTAGATAAAATGAAGAATCTCTATTCATGAAAGTTCCAATTTTTTTTAAATCTTTCAACCATTATTGTTTCTACTACCTATTTTGCTGACACATTTCGGTTTAGAATATGTAATGTCAGTTTGATTCAACTGTGAAGCCTTAAAACCATTGCCATCTTTATGAATTTCACATCATTATTGCATCAAATTACAAAATGTATTTTGTTTTTAAGTTCGCAAAGTATAATATTGCCATGCCCTTTTTATTTAATAATCAATGAAAGGGAATAAGTAAATCATATAGAGTAGGACAGCATAATTTGCTTATTTGAAATCGCCACTACGAAGCGATAAATGGCAATTAAAGCGTACGGATGGTCTCGTGAGAAAGGGTGGTTTGCTAAGTTATTTCTCAACACCGTTTATTACCGAGAATGCGTTTGGTAAATAAGTAACACGTGTTTGTCGTAGAAGCTTACTTTTCGAATTGTCGCTCGACCATAGAGAAGGAGCTTCGAGATTGTTTCCCCACCACCACCTCTTGTTCCTGGTAAGCAATCTATTTGTAAAAACAAATTTGCACCTAGTTGGCTCAACTTTCATTCTCACAAATTGTCCGTGGTTCAAAACTTTAATGCGCGTGATTAGGCTGCTCAACAACAAACATGTGAAACATACCGTGCAATTTCGCCTGAGGACGTGCTTGTGTTCTTCGGTGAAGAGGCTAACATTTCTACCTTCTGGGATGCGGGAACAAGCGAAATATTCGCTTCTGAAGTAACAACAATCCTCAAGAAGTCCATGAGACTCTCCTTTATCGGGAATGGGTAACTATTTAGTGTGCAGTGTCCAGAATAGGGACATCTGGTTCCTACCAGGTTGCAGTGATAGGGACATCTGTTCATTAATTGAAAATGCTGGAAGAATTATTTTTCTCACAACAAAATGAATTGGATATTCGGGATGTGCGGTTCCAGCAGAATAGCGTCACAACACATATGGCGTGGACTCCATTGTGTCTTTACCTTAATAATTACCCGGGGTCATGATTTTCTTGAAAGGCGATCTTCATTGAACACCGAGCTCATCCTGGCCCCAAGTTAGTATTTCGTTATGGGTGTATCTAAAACTTTCCTCTATACTGGATGTCCAAGGATACTTGATGAACTGAAGGACAATATTAGCCACGAAATCGCCAACATACCCTTCTCTATGTTTTAAAGAGTTGATCGAAACTTCAGAAACCGGGTCACTCAGTGCATCGCCAAGAGCTTGCTCGATACAATTTTCAAAACAGTGTCCTAGCAAATGACCATGTATTTAATATATTGTGAACAAATATGAAAATAGGTTACCTCTAATGTCTTCAAATCAGCAAATTATGCGGCAGCACCCTGCATTGTTTGTAAATTCTTAAATATGTTGCATTTATTAGAAACACCGTTTTCAAAAATCGTTTTATGCCATCTTTAATAAGTTCGCTCATTAATAATAACCCCTTTCTTCTGATAACATTCTGACATTTTTAGTTACATTAAAATGCATTGTTATTAATTCTATTAATTTTAATTCGGTATAGAATTTGCTGAAGTATTTCCATTTTAGTATAAAGCTAATGAAGGAATAAATTTAGAATACAAGTCAAGTCTCGGAATGTTTCGTATGAATATACATACAGAACGATTGTAAAATGCACAAACTGGCTAATTGAAGATATACCAGCAGAAACTAAAATGACATTTATAAATGTAAATAATAAAGTAATATGCCTTATAAAACATTTTTAAAACTAGGCACGAATGATCGTTCAATGCCTTATTTTATTCGTAAACATTTTCGGTACTCTTTTTGATAGAGTATAAATACGATCAGATGAGGTAAGGGCTATGTTATTATGCGTAGAAACTCAATAGAATTGAATTAAAAGCGAATATATATTTTTTGTGTTATCATAGAGGCTTCTGTTTCAAGATATCTGCCTTTCAATATCATTCTTCAACTTTCTTTCAAAATGTACTTCGCAAGCCTTTATATTACTTACAAATTTAAACATCTAATTCCATTAAATTGCAAACTTACCAATGTACTTCAAATATCAAAAAAAGATAAAAATTGTAACCAGCATTTTCCTGGTTAACTGTTTCCCATTAATTTATTTCAATTAATCATATTGTTTCAACAATGTATTCATAAGATCTGTGGTTTGGCTTAATATGCGTAAGTAATGCAATTGAATATGATTACAATGTAATGTTTGTTTGTTTTCATAGATTGTCTGCCAAGTTTGAAAGACAGGAATGAATGAAAATCAGTGGCTAATGCTACAGTGAATTATACTGCCCACAAAAAGATTGGCCTATCCGTATGCTTAAAAGAATGGCCATTCATATAGTTTCAATATTGTGTGTCCTTTGTTAGGTGTCCTAGCTTTTCTGGTCATATTGAAAATTGCAACACTCTTTCTTAATGGCCTTCTTATCACTTTAAAAAGTAGATATTCAATTTGAATTAAATATTATCCGAAATCCAGGGAAAAGATTTCTTCTAAATATATTTCAAGACGTTCTGATGCCAAATTTCATGTTTCCATCAATGTCGCATTTCTTTGGCTTTGATATAAAATTTTACCTAGATGAGTTTGTCTGATAAGTTAAAATGTATCATTGTAACTATATCTGTTCAATATATTAAAATCGGTATTATCATCTTTTAGAATTATGCCACATTAAAAAAATAATGTATGATAATTTACTAAACTTTTTTCTTTCTAAACTTGAACTTTTTTCGGTTTTATCTTTCTACGTAAGATAAAACCGAAAAAAGTTCAAAGCTCCTACTTGGATAAGCAGATTGTTACACTCAGGTTGTAATTTTGCTCCTAGAACACTACTGATACGACCTTAAAAAACAAATGAAAAAAAAAACCCAAAAATTGTTTTCTATAGATGTTAAGAAACGGAAACAAATTTGCTTTGTTAACAAAGATTAATTTTTAAGAACTAGAAAGATCAAAATATTAACTACTCGAAATAAAATCACTAGTTGTTTATATTATATTCTTGCTAATAATAATTAATAAAATTTTCTTTAAAAAGAAAAAAATCAAAGTTTATTTAATTCGACATAAATCAAAGTTCATCTAATTCATCATAATACCACAGTTCTATGCAAAGTAAAATAAGTAATTAAAAACTAAAATAAGAGTAAAAAAAAGAAATTTAAATCACTTCCAGATGAATAAGAGTTAGTACTAAAATTCAGAGCATGTTTTAATAAATACAAATATGTCACTTAATAGTAAATTTGTGTTAATGCCAAATTCATGAAAACTAATTACTTTTTCAACAGACTTCAGTACATTCATTTTATTAATCTAATAAATATATGTGGTATAAATTTAATAGAATATTCATAATATTAAACGTTGCCTTTTGGGGGATAAAAAGGTTCGTTTCTAAAAATATCTTTTCAGATATTTAACTTAAATTTTTTGTCTTTGTGAATGTTATAAAATCTAATCATTTTTCTGTCATATTTTTTAAACATTTTAAATATTGAAAATAGTTATACAGTTTGATTTGAGCTTTTCTCGATTCGATAGTTTAATATAAAAATGTATGACTTTATTTAAAATCATTTACTTAAATTTTTTTTAATTAGTTAATGCATTACAAGAAAATGTCTCTTAATGGATTACACTACGTTTTATTTTAAAGAGAAATGCATATAGTTTGGGACAATAAATCATAAATACATCAAATTTTAATTAGCGTATAATTGCATAATAACCGGGACCAATTAAAGACACTTTCACAGTCAATAATATATCTTATTGGATTTTACTCTTTGAGAGTCTTTAAATCTATTATGTTTCAACTAATATAAAAAATTTTAAAAAAATCTAAATCTCCTAATTTTTAGAAAAATAATTAAAATATCGAAATTCAATGAAACTTCTAAAACTTTTTTTAAAAGATCTTTTGTCAAATATTGCAGGGATGTAAAGTTTAATGTTTATTTCATTTAAAGTTACCCGATTTCTAGCATTGCAATATGAATAGTTTATAATGCATTTTATTATAATATGCTTATGAAAATAAACATGATTTATAAGTAAACAATTATAGACCATAAAAAACTTAAATATTTAAGACATTCAGTATCAGATATTTTACTCTTCCTATTATCTATAATATATCTTAATTTTGCATGAAAAATTTCTTAATGTCCCCAACACTTTGTTGTTCAACTTTTTAAATGCAAATATAAAGCATACTTTATACCCAAGAAACTGGTCATAATTCCCTTTTTATAAATAATTTTATCTGTTGAATTCTTAAAAAATATTATGTTTTGTGCATTTTTTGATGTATGTACTTACTTTGTCTTTTATTGTATTCTTTCTCTTAAATTAAATACTAAAAGTAACATTTGCTCTTTTATTTTAATAACTCGACTTGGCAAAATTGAATCTTGTTTTTTGAAACATTTATAATTGAGATATAACTAGGTTTCTTTGTCATAATTGTATGTGATGTCTTAAATTATATTTAAACAACGAGCATGAATTATATCTTCAAATTATATTTTACTTTTCCATTCAATTAATATAAACTGACACCAAATAGCACATTCTGCTGAGTTCGACATTCAAATATGCGCCAAATGTAGAAGCCACACACCATTCTAATAAAGAAGAAATTAACAAAATGTTGGCACATAGAATATATTTTGTAACAATAATAGATGTTGGAGACAAATATAATTCTGTCCTGAATTTCTAAATCACACTTTTCAATTCCTGCCAAACAAATGAGTACAAGCATTCAGAAAAGTAAGATATAAACTTTCTGCGACTGCAATACACATAAATTTCAAACCAAATGTCACTCATCTAACTCTCTTGAGACCACCATAAAGCTTTTAAGATTAAGTTCTTGAACTGTTGTTTGGAATATCTGTGATAAAAATATTTTATTCAAAAGTAATCAGTATCTTAACTTGATGAATGAGAATGATCTAGAGAATACACCGCTCGTACATCAAAGAGAATCTTCAGTGAAATAACGAATGTTCTAATACAAGGTGAGTGACATCTGAAGGTATATACATCTGAATACAGTGACATCTGAAGGTATAGTTTTAACTCCCATGATGCATCACTGCTGTGGAATCTTTCTCGTAAAATTCCACACGTCTCAATGAAGGAAAATACTGCCGAATAAGATCTGAGGTGTTTAGAACAAACCAGATTATATCTCAGCATTTTAGGTCTATAGAGAATTAATTATCTTACGTCGCCATTTTGTTTTTGAATAATTTTATCGAATAACTCAAAGAATATGTTTGATAGGGATGTTTATATATCACGGAGCTATTGTGGACTTTAATTCTCTATTTGTAAAGAATTAAAGGGTTGATTTGTGTTAGGAATGTGATCAAAACCATTATTTCCGCTGTATTATAATTTGTAATATTGTAATAAAGAATAATTTTAATTTTAATCATCAATGTTGGAGGCTAGATTGGGAACAATATTTTAAATATTTAAATTTTATAAAATTTAAATATTTAAATGTAAATTTCATATAAAATTTTTCATTATTTTTATAAGGCGTAGGTTTATATATATATATATATATATATATATAATGTGTGTGTGTTGAAATCTATAAAACGATAATCATTTCTTTTTTTTAATGTAATATATCGATGCAGTTTAATCATTTGAATTGCTACGATTGAATAAATTAATCCATTCCATTATTATTATTGACTAATTCTTATTATCAATTGATTTAACTTTAAGAAGTCAATTAATCACTTAGGAAAAGAAGCCGTATTTTTTACTTCTCTTTGGACAGTTATTAACTGCAAAAAAAATCCAAATTTCAAAATGACATAGCATACTCAATTTATACAAAGGCAATAAATAAGAGGTTTAGTGTAAAGTATATTTAAAATATTCTAACGGGCTGGGATGGCCTGGTTGGTGGAGCGTTGGACTCGTACTCCTTAGGCTACGGGTTCGAAGCTCAAACATTCCCCGAGTGTGTGGCGATTGGCGCTCGTTAAATCTGTTCATGATCGCAAAGTCCTCCATATCGAGAGTAATATCACTGGGGGTACTGGGTCAGAGGTAATCGTTCTCTGTTCCAGATCTAAATTACGATCTGAGATGTATGAATGAATTTGCATGAATGTAGTCCGCCCCCTAAAAAGGGTTGTGACGTGTGTGTAGCTAAGTCGTACTCTTGGCCCTAGATGGCGCTACTTGTAAAACAAGAGACGTAAATCTTCGGCTTAAAATCCGCTAGTGTATCAGCGGGGCTTGTCCACGGCAAGTGCCATTAGTCACAACAACAACAAAATATTCTGTTTTATTATCATCAGATAAAAATTTTGTTGCAATCAATAGTCTTTGTTCAATAACATGCAATAAATAAAAAATTAGAGGTTTGTTGCAAAATATACTTAAATATTCTTATGAATTTATTTATATCAGAGAAAAAAATTCCAATAATAAATATTTGTGGAATAATAGTAACTGATGTTATCACGAGAATTAAATTAAATTTTAAAGGAAAACAATTTAATTGCAAATTGACTAGAAGCAGTTTTGTGTCTAATTTTTAGCCCAAAGAGATCTATAATCTAATATAGCTTTATGACATCCAGTAAGATGTAAATAAAATTTGCAGATTATTAACCAATCCATAAATATCATCTGTTTAGTATAATTTTAATTCGTTGTATTACCTGTTGAAACACATAGAACTTCTCTGAGCAGGTTTTCCTTTCATTCTGTTGTTACCGTTCGGTTAAACGAGTATAGTTATGCAATATGAAATTAATGTTTTTGTATATATCTGAAGTTTCAAAAATAATTATTAAACATTTTTAATGCTGCTTTTCAAAAAGTTTTTTTTGTCAATTATGTCAGGTATTGTAGTTTTTTTTTTTAATTTGAACGACATTTCATATTTAAACAACTCTAATTTATTTTAGTGCAAATAAATTTATGAAAAAAAGTAGTTAGTTTCCAATGGCTAAAATTTCGTAAATATTAATGCTAATTTTTATTCCATTCTCTTTTTTGCATATTATTTTGTCCCTTTCTTTATATATATATATATATATATATATATATATATATATATATATATATATATATATATATAATGAATTTTCCTATATCATTATAAAAGGATATAGAAATAAAACTTTGCCCAAATTTTTAGCATAAATTAATGTTTTTAAATACATTTGAAATCGCAAATAGAAATCGGAAAATTTCAAATATAATAAAATTATTAAGCATTAATTTTTCTCTACTCTTAAGATTAAACATAATTCACATTCAAGTAAACTAACAAAAACAGATTTAAAATATATATTCATCTTGAATTTATTCGCTTCAAATCTTCATCACTGTTTATCAAACAATAATATATTCTTTAAATTTTCTGCCTTTTGTTATTATAGTTTTATTTCTCAAATGAAAGAATTCATTATAATTTCTCATATATTAGTGTGAGCCTATTCTGTTTAAGCAGATAATAAATGCAGTCTTAATAAAAAGAAGTATTATTTGCAATATTTGAATCATAACCCTGAAGGAATTTGAATAATATACGATACCAGTTATACTATATCATAATTGTTTTTCAAATACTTCTAACATGTTAAATTTATTCAGAATTTTTGATAATTTAATTCCAATTTAAAGTGAATTATATATATGAGAAAATCCCAGATTTTTAAAATTTTGATTTAAAATACTACACATCTCTAATCTACATAAATCCCACATTTCGTATTCTTTCTCTGGTTGCATACATCGAAATTACTTATTACTTTATTCTCACTGATGAGATTGTTTGTTAAAAAATTTAAAACATAAAATCAAGTATTATTTAAAATTTCTTCCAAGGATTTTACATAATTATTATTATAAATAAATATGCAGACTTGTAGGTGTTATTTTATTAAATATTAAAAATCAATTATATTAAAAGTATCAAAAGGAAATTAAACATTAAATTTCAGCTGATTTTATAATAATTTCTGTTTTTAAAAATATTAGAAACTTTAACCTTTACGTTGCGGGAACCCAAACTCGAAAAAGTTCCTTTGAATACGGGGATTCTGTGAAGAAAGATAAGAAATGCTTTCCCCCTTTTTTAAAGGCGCTCGTTGCTGGATTTCGGCCACTCGTAGTGTTAATTGGTCATCTGTCCTCTCCATTTTAACCGGGTTGCTTTTTTGCGGTTTTACTGTGTCTGGTCCCCTAAAAAAAGCTTTTTATCGCAGTTTTCTTCTTTTTTTTCTGAAACATTAGTTTTCTAATTCCATATAAAAAAATAATGACTTAAATTTTATGATATTGAATAAATTTTAAATAGAATAACTGCGGTATAATTATTTAGCAGATTAAACCGATTGTTGTCAATTTTTCAATCATATTTGCGATTAAATAAATTTCCCAAGCCGTACTGAAGCTGTAAATTTAATTCTTATAAAACTTGAACACATCACCGTGAATTTCATTCTGTTATTCTTCTAACTTATTTACCTTTATTAAATGTAACCATTTATATATAATGTATAAAATTCATAATTAATTTTTAAAAAAAATATTTCCATTTTTTTACACAAAACAGAGAAAATAATTCTTAACTACTTTGTAAATTAAATGTATCTGCAAAATAGCATATATAGCATATATGATTGTCTGTTATTTTGTTAATTCAAATTTTTTAATATCAATATATTGAGCTCATAAAAATCAGAAACACTTTTTATTTTTAACATATTTCGGACGGTTTTCAATATAAATCACTAGAGACATTTCTCTACTTTAATGTCGATTCTTATAATTTATAGTGATTTTTTCCTAAGAATTTCAATAGCTCATATCAGTATAGTATTTTTGAAAAGTACGCTCAATTTTGTAGGCAATAAATAACTGATTTATGATGATTTTTTTTCTGCTTAAAAATTTACTAATACGTAACTAATCACCAGATTTAAGACAGTTAATTTAACCAATCTAAAATTAAATATGCTATATTCAGAATTTGATACATAAAATTTCATTGCTATAATATTATGTTGAAAAGTAGTCATCAAAAGGAAAACTTTCGAAAAACCTTTAATAAATAACGCTAGCATTCTAAATGATCAGCTTTCGTAATTAGCTACAAATATTTTTAAAAGAAGATTATTTAAATTATATTTCAGAAATGCTTAAAATTAAATCTAAAATTCCTACTATTTTATTTGAGTAAAAATATTTCTGGAAAAATTTAAATGTTTAGTAACGTTTCAGTGAATTGAAATGAAGGCATAAATATTTTAATATTTCTCTTCTGATGTTTGAATGCATAAAAAGCTAGTAATTACTATATATGATAGATTTTAAGAACCTCTTTCAATATTTTAAAATTAGAATTATAAATTTCAATGAATGATTATTTATAAATAATTAAAGAAATCGTTTTCATAAATCATGAAAAATAATAATGAAACTTACAGCTTGCTTAAATTTTATGATATTAAATAACTTGTAAATAGGATTACTGAGGATATAATTATTATCAAATTAAACAAATTGTTGTCAATTTTTGAATCATGTTTGTGATTTAATTAATTTCTCAAGCCTTACTGTAGCTGTAAATGTAATTCTTATAAAGTATGAATGCATCACTGGAAACTTTATTTTGTTATTCTTCTAACTCATTTATCTTTATTAAATGTAACGATTTATATATCACGTATAAATATCGTAATTGATTTTTTTTGAAAATATTTTCATTTTTTTCCACTAAACACAGGTAACATTCCTTAGCTATTTTATAAATTAAATGTGTCAGCAAAATATCTGATGACTGTCTGTTACTTTGTGTATTCAAATTTTTGAATATTAGTACAATGAGCTCATAAAAAATCAAATATAATTTTTGTTCTTATCATATATTGGATGGTTTTTAATATAAATCACTAGTCACGTTTCGCTATTTTATTGCCGATTTTTATAATGTAGAGTGATTTCCCCCCCTAAGAATTTCAATAACTCATAGCAGTGTAGTATTTTTGAAACTCAAATTTGTACAATTTTGTAGACAGTAAATAACTGATTTATAACGACTTTTTTTTCTGCATAAAATTTACTAATACGTGGTTAATCCCCAGATTTAACACTGTTTATATAACAAAACTAAGATTAGATATGGTATACTTAGAATTTGAGGCATAAAATTTCATTGCTATAATGTTACGCTGGAAAGTAGTCATAAAAAAAACTTTAAAAAAATCTTTAATAAATAAAGCTAGCATTCTAAATGATCAGCTTTCCTTATTAGCAATACGAGGATCAATTAATTTTTCACCACTGTGATGAATGGGACCAGACATGTAACATTTTTTCTAGGGCGCTGATTACCTTCACGACACCATTCCATCAGAAATGAAATTTCAAGTAATTCTTGATTTAAATATTTATCTTTCGATTGGATGGGTTCAGCTATAAACACATATTAATATAAAGCTTTAAACATTTTTCTGACCCAGGGAGCCTTTCTAACTCATTTTTTTCTCTGATTTTATTTCATTTTAATTAGTTGAAAGAATGAACTATTTTATTTCCCAAAAAAGAATTTTTGCTATAATTGTAATAAAAAATGTGTTAAATTTTTTAGTGCTAAATTTTTTTTAAATTTTTTTCAAAATATATTTTATTTTTAATATTTTTTCTCAAAGAAGATTCATTGTTTCGTTTATTCCTTTTATTATTATTATTTTGAAGGAAACTTATATTTTACTGACATAGAAATGAGCCAATGAGTCATTGCTTTATTTTGAGGCTGTGAAAAGCAAGTTTTATTAATTAATTTGGTTTCAAAAAAACTTCATTTTACTTTGAAAAGAGCTTTATTTATTACTAGAATAAGTTTTGGTTTAAATTTTAACCCTGTAAACACCCATTTTCTTTTTCTCTTTCAGGAATTGTTTTGATTTTTTGGCTCTGAAACAAACCGTTTTTATCTGAAATGAGTTTTTTTTCTTCTAAAAATAGCTGTTTTTTATTTAATTAGTTTTACAACAATAATAACTTTTACTGAAATAAAATTTAGCTGTTTCCCAATTAAGAGATGTTTTCCCTATATTGTTCTTAAATTTTTCATTTTTTTCCAATTAAATTGAATTCAGATACATAAAATGTTGAAATTTATAGCACAAATTCACTTTGAAATTTATAATAAAAACGTTTATTTCTATTGTAATTGTATTTTAATAACATCATTCTTGCTTTCAGACGTTAGTTTTATTCATCAAAGCTGTATGAAACGTCATAAAGCAGTCTTTATCGATACAGAGAGCTACATTGCAAGTCCTGCATATTACTGTTGAGCGTCTTTGCAGGCCATTTTGTTTGCACACAAGGCTTCTTCTTCTTTTTTTTTTTTCATCAAATGGCCAATGACAATTATTTACAGCAGGTCGAGGTGTTTGCTGATTTCTTCCAATTAAAGATGAAATTAAGTTCATTCTGAATTCTCTGTGTGTTACTTTTTTTGAGAGTACCTTTTTTGAACAGAATAAATGTATTTATTATTGTCAAATCTAACAAATGGAAGAAGAGCTTCTTAGTCCATTTTTGAGTTTTTCGATTTAAGGAGTAACTTGTACTCATTCGATCACCTAAATATACATAACCCATATTAACATTGTAATCGGCGACTATTTTTGGCTTGGGTAACACCTCTTTCCGTTTGAAGGAAGTACTCTCATCGTCCTCAAACTTTCTCTTGTTGCTTTTTTTTTCTTCAAAATCTTTCTGGGGCATATGCATGTTGCTAAGCATACACACATCTCTTTTATCTTTCCAGCACAATGCAGTCATTCCTTTGCAGAATTTTAAGACCACATCCCCCGGTTTTTTCTTTGAAGAAACTAATTCTTTTGGAAAATTTTTTCGGTTCTGTCGAACAGTTCCACAGGAATTAATTTTCTTATCTTTTAAAAGATCCCTAAATAATTCTGGAGATGAAAAATAATTATCCATAAACAGTTTATGGCCCTTATTTTTTATACATTCTGCCATTGTATACACCAGGTTGTAAGAAGCTGAAGCAGAAGGGTTTTGCTGGGCATTATCCTTGCCTAAATAAACTTTCATATCATAGGTGTAACCGGTCATATCAGCAATTTTATATATTTTCATGCCCCACTGTTTCCGTTTCTTTGGAATATATTGCTTGAAATGCACCCTTCCTTTGAATTTGACAATGATTTCATCAATTGATAAATTTTCTGTCGGGTTATATACAATTTTAAATACTTTATTCAAGTATTCAAAAATGTTTCGCATTTTCCAAAGACGATCATAATTAGGAGCATCTTTCTTCACTTTTTTGCTGTTGTCAGCAAAATGAAGGAATTTAAGGACTTGCATAAATCTGTCACGAGGCATGATCTTCCGAAAAAATGGAGTTTCAGTCGGCTCAAATGTTGACCAGTATTCCAGTATATTATCCTTTTTGATATGTCCCATTAAAAGAATTAATCCAAAAAAATTTTGCATTTCATCTATATCTGTTGGTTTCCATGAAGGAAAATGCTTCTTTTTTGATGCTAAATCAGCTGGTTTTAGCTCTAATATCTGCTGGGCGTATCTGTTAGTTTCTTCAACTATCATTGTCAGTAATTCATCTGTGAAGAAAATTTTAAATAAGTCAACTTCACTAGAAGAACAGTTGACATTTACATTCAAACCAACATTTCCAACAAATGGTAAAATGTTTACAGATTTGCTGTCATTTTCTGTCGGAGTTTTCCAAACAAATGCGTCTTCCTGTTTAGTAGCTCCATCCTCTGCATTTAAACTCTCGTCTAATTCTTCCAACTCGAAATCTGAGTCACTATCAGCGAAATTTTCGTCATCTGTTTCTTCCATTACTTTAACAATTTCTTCCTGTGTAAGACCTCTTCTGCGTCGAACCATTTCTAATCTCACGAAATTAAGGGAAAGAGGAAAAAAAGAACGTCTTCAATCGAGTACAACAGACAAGTGAAATTATGCTCATACTATGCCCACTAGGAACATTAATTTACCCAGAAATGTCGCCAAAACATGGGTCACCAAAAACACTTTCGCCAATAGCGATTACAGCAAGTGAAGGACAAAATTCCCCGAATCTAAGGGTCATAACACAATAGGGGAGATATTTTATGAGGCGATTAGGGTCAGCTGGAAAGTTTAAGTGGGGGAATGAAATCCAAACTTGTTACTGGTACAACAGTTGTACCGACCCGTAAGGAAAGGTAAAAAAAATCCTGGTACAACAGTTGTACCGCCCGTAAGCTAGAGGTTAATATATTATAAGAAAGAAAGTTTTTTTTTTTATAAAATAAGAATTACCATAAATGAATTTTTAGATTAAAAAACAATTTTGCGTACTCCATTGATAAGTTTAAGGCATCGAAACATCTTACATTTTGAAAAGTTCTTATTTGCTTACAATTTCTGATTTTATTGATATCTTCTGAATTTAAATATTTGACAAAAATTATGGATAAAGAAATAAATTAATAGTTTATTATAAGTAATAAAAATCCTAATCTAAAACAATTATATGAACAAATACTGTCAAACTAAGTTGAAATAAGTATGTTATAGATTATTTAAAGCTATTTATTATTTATTTTGAAATTAATAATTAAAAACAACATTTTTCTTTGGATAACTTGAGATCTTGAAACAAAATTATCTTGGTTGAATAATATTTTGAAAATACCAAAAGTTCACGATTGTGGTCTATATTTTTTTCTACGTTGTTTTGTATTTTTCCCCTCTTTCTCGCTGTGTGTTTCTTAAGATACTGATTCACAAATCAAAAGCAAAATTCATTGAGTGACGTCATCCAATTTTTGGGAGTTTGAGAAGAAAATGTTACTAATTTTAGGCTTTTTCCTTGGCTGTCGCTATGAAACGTTCTATTTTTGGCTATTGAGTTCTTAGAAATGCTATTTTTGGCATATTGATGGTATGTTGATGATTATCACGTATCCGCTTTACAACGGAAAGGGGTTGTGCAAGCGAATGTGTGAGTGTGTCATTCTCATTTGAGCTCTGAGTAGCAGAAGCAGCTCGTTGAGTAGATTCTCAGGATATGGACCCCTAAGCACCCGAGGGCAGAAGTCTGACTTCTAGATCATATGAGAATGACACACTCATCACATTCGCTTGCACGGCCCCTTTATAGAGGGGGGATCACAGGTAGTAGTACACAGAAGAACAACCATGCCCCAACCGGGACTCGAACTCGGGACTTACAGATCATGAGGAAGACGCGCTACCTCTGAGCCAGGACGCTGGATTATTGGTGGTATAAACTATTTTATTGATTTAACAGAATTTTTTAAAAAAATAAATACAATTCACTTTTTTTGCTTACATCTCAAGTGTTATTAATATATTTATGCGTGTATCATTTCCTTTTAATCATTTGCTATTTCATTCAAAACTAAACAATTAATACTGTTTTTTTATAAGCAATTTTATTATGTTATAATAGAATTTTTGTTTGCGAATGAATCACTTACTTTGAAATACCTTCGGCTTCTAGTATCCTTTGTGCAAGATTTCCAAGAACTTGCAGAGTTTCCTTGGGATTATCAATCTCGACAATGGATCTCTTGTATCTGAAATGTAAATATTTAGAAATGATTTGAATTCTTTCTTCAACACAGTGCTCTGAACAATTTATTACAAATGGAAGTTGCTGAGGAATTTTGCAATAATCTTCGCATAAGTGAAGGAAATAAATTTCTTCAGAATCTAATTAAATTTTAATCTTGCAGCATTCAAGGGGATTTGTAGTATACTAAAAGAAACCATAACGATCAATACTTGCCTTTTTAAATGAATAACAATTCCGTGATTCAAGACAAGTCAGTTTTTTTAGAGGTGGAGGAAGAATGTAAATTAACGTTGTAAGAGGTGCCTGCTTTTTATCCATATCTAATACCAAATTTATCATCAAAGTTTTGAATTTTAAAGTAAAACTGTAGCATTTTTTAAGGACTGAATAAAATACTAGCCAAATTCAACATTTTTCATTATTCATTTCAAACGTATTCTGTCTCACGTATTCTAAGTTTCCTCTCTTTCAATAAATGCATTAATCTATCCAAGGTCAAAGAGTAATTAAACTTTTTAACTGGTGATTAACCTTTGATCTTGGATAGGTTAATGTATTTTAAAGAAGAATTGACAACTCTTCGAAAATTCAATTAACAATAAAATCAAAATGTTAACATTAATTCTCATTTCGTATTATAATCAATACCAATCATTAAGTTATCATATTGGAGTTACAGCCTTTTTATTTCTATAAAATATGTAATAGATTCCAAATTATTGTTGCTGAGAAATTCTTTAAGTTCAACAGAGTATAAAAATATTTAATTTAAATAAATTAATCAACCATTGTTCTAATTTTAAAACTATCAGTACATTTCTTTCATTGTTTGACTGCATATGCATTTCAACATTATTAATAGCAATATTTTTGGAAGTATGATCGTAAGATCATTTGATAACAATTTGCTATCAACAAAGTATGTCTTTTTAAACATATGATTTCAGAAAAATAAGCAAAACAAATATTGATATTATAGATTATTTCCAATTTGATGTGAAGATTTTTCAAACTACTCGCTTTAAACTCAAAGCTGCGAAACAGTTTTGAGGTATTAACAACTTTTTATTGAAGATTTTCATTAGATTGAGAGTAACATATTTTAAAATAAATGAGCTAAATTTTATTTAAATATGCGAATACAATTTGCATAAATATTTTCTTAAGACTTTCCGAAGCAAAATATACAACATGCAGTTGCTCTTAAATCAACAATTGTTTTTGGTTGAGATTAAAAAAATTTCATATATATTCGTTGTTGTTACTTATGGCATTTACCATGGAAAGTCCCTTGCTGATACAGCAGCAGATTTAGCCGAAAGGACAAAATTGTCTCTTGTTTTTTGAAGTAGCGCCAAGTAGGGACAAGGGTATGACTTTAGCTACACACTCTCCACATCTGCTTGCACAGCCCCTTTTTGCAGGGGGGGGGCACAGTTAAACATCTCACAGAAGAACAACCAAGCCCGAACCGGGACTCAAAGAACAGGAAAAAGGCGCGCTACCTCTGTGCCAGAGAGCCGGCATATATATTCGTAGGAAAACAAATATATAGTATTTAATAATAATATTTTGTATTTATATATGTATTAGGATATTATAAAAAATCGCATACGTTGCAATAAAACAATTAGGAAATTATTTCCATCATCAAGACACTTAAAAGTAATTCAGAAAAAAGAGACATGCAAATAAATTGAATAAAAGATATTGTGGAAGAGAATACAAGTCCTTTTTTAGCCTATTTATCCCATTTCAAATATAATTTTTTGACGAGCATTTCTTTTGCATGATTTTTTTCAATTAAAGAAAAATAAATAAATTTGCATATTAGATACTTGATTATAACATCTTAGTGAAGGTGTTTTTTGTTTTTTTTTTACAGAAATCACTTAGACGCGATCCATCAATTAATCCCTTTTATTTCATTTAGGGATTTCATGTTTTTTCTTAATAAATGCAATTCCATTAGGAAAAGCTCATTCATTTTTCCCTAACAGGTATTTTTGATTGCATTGTACAGATCCCATTATTTTTATATAAAGAACTTCTAGTGTTGTTAGTAAAAAGTTTGCAAGAGTCATTGAAAAAAAGGGGGGAAAGTAATAATCAACCGAGGCAGAAGGCTTAAGCAAATTGAATTACGGTCTCTATTCTTCTTACATGAATAAAAAAAATCCCGAAAAAAATGGGTTTAATTGCCAATTATCTTCTTCAGACGTTTAAAGAACGAAGCCTTTTGTACCTAATGCAAAGTAAAACCAATTTCTACAGACGTGACTTCAGAAAAAAAAGATTAACTATCTAGATACTTGATATTGATGCTTGTTCTTTGCTGGCTTTGGGGATTTTCCGGGGGGGAAATGACAAAAAATGCCAAAAGAGGGAGAAAAGTTAGGCTTAGTTCAGCTACTTCATTGTATTGTCGAACAGACTAGAAAAAGAGTCAAGAGGCAAATACTTTTTGCAACTGAAAGTGGTACCCCAGAATAAAATCTACTCCCTTTTAAACAAGATGAAAAAGGTATGTGAAAAACTTTTGTGCATTTCAGATGCTTCTGGAATTCAATTCTCGAGTGGATGATAAGGCAATAGCAGAAAGAATATGAAAAAAAAACCAACTGGCCTTTTTTTGAACTTATAAGTTACAAAAACTATGAATTCGCAAAAATAGGATATATCTTGTTGTTCCCTCAGATTTAGGATTTTTTTTAAATATTTTTATAACCATAAAAATTGTCTTATGAAAGTGAAATTTACCTTTACTTAAAATCTATATGGATTTTACAACTGTACTAAGAAACTAAAAAAGAGCAATAATTTACTTTTGTTTAAAAAAATTACTATTATTATATTAACAAATTTCTATCAACAATTGGTATGTTTTGTTGAAATTATATAATAAAGAGTAAAAACTATATTTATATTAATTATTAACTATTTATTTCCTTATTAGCCGACTATGAAGTAATCACACTGACCTCCATGATCTGCCTCTAAGACATATGGATTAAATCTGACTGACCAAACCACCAAGATAGCTAAGTACTGACCAGACTACCAAGTGGCGTAAGGTTTCGACCTTAATGGTCATCACTGGACAAGGTGAAAATTTCCCTTGAAAAGCTTGTCCCATCATTGTTAGGTGGTAGCCGACTCTTCACCATTTCTGCCTCCACCTGATTGGCAAGAATTAATAACGATGCCAGAATCTTTTCCCCTATTATCTGAAGAACCCCCACCCCGGGGGAGTGTCACAATGACGTAAGTAGTTGTTACTGAATTTCATTTTATTTAATTTTTTCATGCATAGTCTGATATTTTTGTATTTATTAACATTGTTATTTTTAAATTTCAATTTGTGGGATACATTTGTATTCTATTATTGAAGTAATTTTTTTTCTTATTTTGGTAAGTGGATAGTATGTGAACTGAATAGCATTATAGAACATGACATCAGTTTCTGAGTCATATAACGTCTAATTCTTCTCAAACAATTTACAAATTAGTTATACAGTTGGCTCTAATATTGAAATGTTATGGAGTTTTTTATGGCTAATATACTCTTAAGTGGAATTGAAACATGATTGGTAAAAGGAATTAAAAATCAAAACAGATATAATACAACTAATTGGATATATTTCTTAATAAGCTTATTATTTTAAAGATGTTTTTCTACTAATTCCCCCCAGAAGTAGATGAAATAAAAAAGTGAAATTTATCACGCTTTTAACAAAAAAAAATGTAAAAAAAATTATATATAATTTCGTTCTTCAAAGGAAAAAAAGAAATAATAAAATGTTGATTGAATTAAAAAAATATTAATTTAATAAAAACATTAATATAGATTTGAAAAGAGGAAAACTCATAAATTAACAGTTTAAAGTATAATTATCAAAGCCTGCAAGAAGGAACATAATTTTTTTATAAGTGGCAAGTTTTCTTCAAAATTTGGTATGCATGTATGAACATATATCTTTTTTTGTATCCATGTGAAATTTTTTAATACAATGCTATACTAAAGGTATTTCTGTTTATTTATCGGTAATGTTGTAAAAAGGTTATTTAATGCAACAAATATCATGTATATTTAGACCTCCATCACATGACATGCAACATTTTTTTCTAAATTTTTCATTTTAGTATATAAAAATGGAGATTGGGTATCTGTAATTATTAAATACATATTGGCATATAATTAAAATTTAGAACAATTCCCTTTTTTGAATAGAAACACTTATTATGGCACATTCCCGATTTGCTTTTAAAAAAACAAATATATTATGAACGTATTTTTTAAATGTTTTATTGAGGAAAACGAATTCTTTCCTCTGTATGTACCAATTATTTAAAAATATATAAATTTCTACGCATATATAAAAAAGAATCACATTTATTTGAAACCAAAATTCCACCATTTTCATTATCGTAAATGTTCTTCTAAAAACATTCTATTCTTTTCTCCACTCTCTTAAAATCATTCTATTTTTAGATGCTAATGCAAGACATGTATTGCCTAACAAACAAACTAATACACTTTTAAGTAACTAAAAGTAAAGTTTCATATTTTTAATCAAGAAACTAATTTTTGCATTATTTAGAACAAAATAATAAAAAAATGATTACTCCCTTTTCATTTTCTTAAATTACGTTTGTTTCCTTTTCATTTCTCTATGGGTAATTTCAAAATACTGATAAAATATTAATAGTTTTTACTAACATTTTCTAGGTATTCATTACTTTCATACTATTTTATTAAAATAATTTCAATGAAATTTTTTTAAGAAGCTAAAGAAGCTCAAACTTATTAAGATAAAATTTTCAGAGAAAAGATTATGATTGTTTCCTTGGAGATAAGATTACGATTACAATATTAGATACAATTGTTTTTTTTTCATTCCGCTACGAGTAATTTGAAGGTATTGAGAACGTGTTAACAGTTTTTGTTAACATTTTATCAGTTTCTTTCCTTTCACGCTGTTTTATTAAAATAATTTATATGAAATTTTTTTAAAGAGCCAAATAAGCTCAAACTTATTAAGATAAAATTTTCTATGAAAAGATTATGATTGTTTCCTTAGAGATACGATAACGATTACAATATTAAAGATACGATTATTTCCTTTTCATTCCTCTACGGATAAGTTGAAAGTATTGAGAAAATGTAATAGTTTATTCACATCTTATAAGTATTATTTGCTTTCATGCTGTTTTATTAAAATAATTTCCCCGAAATTTTTCTTTTAAAATCCAAAGAAGCTCACATTTATTAAGGTGAAATTTTGGATGGAAAGAAAAATTCATGTTACAAAACAACTTTGAGGAGGTTATATATATGAAAATTTTTTAAAAATTAATTTGATGAAAAAAGTTTCTATATACATATTGGAAGACTGAAAACTATTGAGGATTAAAAACTGATCAATGATAATTCTACAAAAAATCCTGTCTAACCATTTTTGTTATCATGTGAAACAAATAATCTTTATTTTATAATTAAATCTCTAACAAAATTTATTATTTACAACCTCCTCGTTTGTGTATCGGCATATCTTAGTAAACTAGAAAATGTAAGGATAGCAAGGATACATATCTTTAACATATTCTTTAATCTTCTTCTTATTAGTATGGATTTAAATACTACTAGAATTTTGTCCCAAGTTTCGAAAAGTGAACAAATACGAACTTTCAAAATTCCAAGTCTTTTAACCGGATTAAAATTTAAGGCATGTTCGAATAGCGTTTCTATGTAGCCATTGTAATCCCCCGACAAAATAAATATTTATCCTTTCCCAGTTACAAATTGCATTAAAAATGTATTCATGACTTATGACATTCATACGAACGTTGTGCTTGAGGTAGGATCTGTCTAAATGTATTATAAGTTACATTTACTTATAAAAGACACCAAATAAATAAAAAAATTTTGAAATGCACTAAATTACAATTTTAAAAAAGTATTTCGGCAGTATAAATCACTTTTACTTATCTATCACACATTGCTTATTTAAACTTATTTTTTAAAAAATGTTTACCTTAAATATTATTATTTATTATTAAAAAATATATGATCTTATATAATAATAATAATGTTCAAAAATGCTTTTTAAAACTCAAAATGTTATTTTTTCCTAATAAGGAAAAGTAATAATTAATATATAATATAATAAGGAATCGATAAAAGAAAAAGAAAATATTTAAACAAAAATGTACTTGAATTTTAAAGTGATAATAGCACACAGATAATCATCAAAGCCACTACCATCATATTACTCGAATATTACTTTTACAAAACCTATCGTGATTCATACAATATACCATATATACTTTCAGAAAATCTACCAAGAATGACAAATTCTACCAATTTTATTGATAAATTACATTTTTTTTCAATTCGTTAATTGCATAAATAAAGGTCAGAAATAAAAACTGAAATGTGCAAATGAGTTTGTTATAGCAGTCACTATGGCAAACATTCAAAAGAATATCTATCTTCCACTGGTGATACTTTTGCATTTAATTCAGTTTATAATCTTGTTGTAGTATATTAGGTTTCTTAATTTAATAGAGCCATTTTTACATTATCATGTAAATACTTATGCTCATAATCGAAGTTGAGATTTAGACGAATTTACATACCAAAAACAATCATGAACAAAAAAAACCAATATTTGGGGCTATGTCTATATGTCTGCCTCTAAGCAAATCAACTCGAAAAACACCTTGAGCAAGATAATTGAAATTGTTATATGAATCTTATGATATCATGATACCATTAAAAACGTTACTGTCTTTGTGATGTAGCATTGAAATTCACGTCATCATCTCGGGGTGTAAATTTGCTTATTTGTTTTATGCTAATTTTTCTTTTATTTGTTGTACGATCTAGCAGATATAAAGACAATGTGTGGTTTTTTTTGGTGTCAAAAAGGGAAGAGAATCATAAAATTAAATATTTTATGAAAACTCTAAAAAGGTTTGTGTTGCTAAAATTTCAAAACAAAAAATAATTCAAAAATACTTATATCTGCTCTTCAAAGTATTTACGATCTGAATTCGGCAACTCAAAGGTTATGTCTTTAGAGCACCGATATTTCCACAAATTCTCTTTTATAAGTAGTAGAATTTTTTAATACCACCCATCTGCATTGCAGTCATTTAAATTCTATAAAATTAATCACACTCATATATGTTACAAAGTATAAAATCAGTGGATCTTCCAATACGTTAAAAAATTGATATAAAATGTTTAGTACTAAATTTAATGCAAAATGCTTAATTGCAAAATGAATGAGATGCTTTATGATGAATTAAGGAATTATGATGATTAAAGCATTATGATGAATAAAAATTGTTTGATGAAAATCTTCCATACCTTCTCTTTTTTTAAAATTACTATAAATTTATACATTTTTAAGATTTTGCAGTTTTTTATATTTAAAATTGAAATTTAATGTTTCATCAGTATTCCTTAGCGGGAGGTAACAGGATTTCTTAATAACTAACTTTTAGCACTGCGCATTATTTATATCTATGCCCCTTTCTCATTGACATGTTTTTCCTATGTATAATTTCATAAAGCATAGTTCATATCTATGACTTCATAAAAAAAACTTTTCATATCCGTGACTTCATAAAAGAACTTTTCATATATGTGGCTTCATAAAAGAACTTTTCATATATGTGGCTTCATAAAAGAACTTTTCATATATGTGGCTTCATAAAAGAATTTTTCATATCTGTGACTTTATATATGTGACTTCATCAAAGAACTTTTCATATCTGTGACTTCATTATGAGCTTCATTAAACATTTACTAAACATTGGTCATATATATGACTTCATAAAACAAAGGTCATATCTATGACTTCATATAACATAGGTCATATCTATGACTTCATATAACATTGGTCATACTAGGACTTCATAAAACATGGTTCATGCCAATGACTTTTAAAGCTTGAATATATAGATTGAAGGATATGCATTGCGTATGAAACCATATTTTAAAAAGGATATATATTTGAGTTCCCCTTATAATTCAGAAAAGACAAATACAGTTTTTAATAATAGTAAAAAAAATAATTTCTTAGTAAAAGACAATATAATTAAAATTAAAGTTTTAAACTAAAATTAAAATTACGATTATTTAAATTTAAATTACAGTAAAAATACTATTTTAAAATTAAAATTTGAATTTGAAGAATTTAAATATAAATGAACTAAAAACCGTTAACTACTAGGGATGATAAATTAAACTGAAAATGTACAGAAAATAAATAAATTTTATTTTCTGTACATTTTTATTAATAACAAAAAAATTAGTAAAATCTAGTAGTTATTATCTAAATTAAAATTTGATTTCTAGCATTGTCTACACTTTAGTTTCAAAATAAATAGCTGAAGCAGAATATTTCTAATATTCTAAGCCTTTAAAAACAAAAACATATATTTTCTTCTTGTAAAGAGCGAATATTCTGTTCGAATGTTCGAAGTAAATCGATGGCATGTAGAAATAACGATGTCATTGTCTGTGAGGTAAATAACTGGTCTATGGAACGTGAACAATTGTCTTATTTTCTCCAGAAAATAACAGAGCACTCGAAAGACAATTTTTATTCTCGAATCGTAACGAATTGGAGAGTGCCGCGTAATGGCCGCGGAAAGAAAGGAGTTATCATTTGAAATGTCTGCACAAGAAGTGGGTAAAACCAAAACAAATCGGTCAAGTCATAAAGATGAAAACTGTTTGATGTTTCTGTTTCTACAACAGACTTGATAGATTTGTTGTTTGATCTGCTAACTCTACGTCCGGTAACTATGAAGAATATATTTAACAAAAGAAATATAATAAAAAAGGGATATATTCATCAGGGAAATGATTCTGTTTTTGTTATTGGATTTGTCCACTATCGTGAAAATCAGTGTTTCATATTTATTTGTAAAATTTTTTGCAATTGATGTAGGGATATTGTAGGAATTATGACTTTGGTTATACGCATAAAATATTGAAGTATTGATACTTTTTGTTAGTGTTTGAAATCATGTCTTTTATATGAGTTACATATGTTAGTACGGTAAAATTTTTGATCCAAGTAAAAAATATTCGTTAGTGAAAAATATAACTAAACCTAGATATGCTGATTACTTATAATACTTTGTTAGTATGAAATGTACTCTTCAACATTAGCTTCCATACTTTAGTTATACTTTGCTTTCGATTAATTATTTTTATTTTCTAGATAACTTTTCCCCGCACATATCCATTGCATAGATATCTAAAATATTCTATCAATAGAATATAAGAGAATAACAAAAATATAAATAGCGATTTTATTCTAAAATTTTCGCAAAAAATACATTTCTAATTTTAATAGAATACGCCATTATATTGTTAATAATAGGTCATTAATGACATACTGAAACAAATATTTTTTTGAATTCAGGAATTTGCCATTTTTTTTATTACTAATTGTTTTTCGAATTCTAAATTAAGTCTTTGCAGAGCTCGTAGTATTGGAATGCATCTTATAAATAAACGCTTCTTAATGAAATCATGATGTTTTTTTATTATTGTAGCATTAAATAAATTATTGTCCCAGAATATTTGAATGTTAAACCTGAAATTCTGGGACAAATTGATTAAAATTCCTTTTATTTCAGCCTTTTGTTGCTTGAAAATTTTAGCAAATGATAATTTTAGCTTGAAAATTAAAGCATAATATAATTTTTCTAATTTTAATAGAAAAAGTAATTATATTATTATTGGGTAAAGTATTATATCCATAATTGGGCATTGATGTGATACTGAAAAAAATGCTTTTTCGAATGCAAGAATTCTTCCTTTTATTATATATTCTTTTTTTTTTCGAATTCTATATTAAGTCCTTACAAAGTTCGTAGTATAGAAACGAATATTATAAGTAAACTCTTTTTTATAAAACCACACTGTTTTTTATTATTGTGACATTAAATTATCAATAATTGCCCCAGACGATTTGAATACTAAACCTAAAATTCAGGGGCAAATAAATTAAAATTACTTTTATTTTGGCCTTCAACTTTTCTTGAGCATTTTAATGTTTCTTTTTAAAAACTAAACTTTACCAAAATCTATTATTTGAATGTATAATTAAAGAGCCTATTAACCAACCATAAGAGCATATAACCAAACTCTATATAACCATCAAATGTTTATATAGAGTTTTCATTGAATTCAAGTCTTAGTTGATAAATACAGTTGCAACATATTATTAAAAATGGTCTGGTGAATACTCGTCGTGTCATTAAAAATATCAATCTATCATGAAAAAATAAGAAATAAAAGAATTTAAGACATGGAAGTCAAACAAAAAGTTTAATTAAGTTCGAAAATAATCTTAACTGTCGCCAGATGAATAATATATCAATTTACTTATGTATGCAAATTGATGACCATATATTTCAAACTATTATCTCACGAAGACAGATTTTGCATTATGTTAAATCTTAATAAATCCCGTTTTTAATTAAGGTAAATTCTATTCTGTACATTTTTTCTTTCTTTTAGATTATTAAATTTAAGTAAACAAACTATTATTTTTTTAAGGTTATAATGTAATTCAAACTCTTGTCCATCAAAATATTCTCCGCATGATTTTTCAAAGTTAATATGAAATAAATTGCTTCCATTTAACTTATTTCTGAAATAGGATTTTAATTTCCGCTTTTATTCTTTATTACATATAAACTTTTTTGCTTTATTTTCCTTTTAATTTCTAGCAAATTAATGATAAGCTAAATTCATATTTTCAGTCGTATAAAATAACAAATTTAATTTTTAACGTCTAATATGGTCTCTAAAGGCTGTTAATTCTTGATAAATTAGCAGCCTTTATCGAGAATTAAGCAGATGTAAAGCTGAATCTTTTTTATAATACACTGAATCCACACCAAGATAATTGTCTGAAAATGAAGATTTTAATTATAATATTGAATATTTGAAATGGTTTTCCATTGTAATAAACTGTAATTTGAGTTGAGTTCTCATTAGATTTAAATTAAAATTTGTCTTCGATATAAATTTGCTAACTGAGAATGAATTTTTTAGCGTCTGAAAGTTCAAGATTTAATTTGATTGACTGAAATAAAAAAAGACTTTTTAAGGTATCTGAGTTAATTATTACAGTATTTATCAAAATTTTTTTGATTAAATATTATATGTATGCTTTTTGGCTGTTTTATAATTATTTAAAAAATTATAATTGATATTAAACAAAATTATTATTAATATTTAATAAATATTAAATATTAATATTAAATAAAATCAGATTATCATGAAATTAATGTCTCTTTCCTTTTTTTAGAGGAAAATTAAATAAGCTGCTGTTTTTGAATTAGAACTAAAAAAAATTATTTCTCTGGAAAGAAGAAAGAACTTTGACAGTAAATGGAAATATTTTAATCCAAATACCAAGCTTGTATGCAAATATGAGCTCAACTGACTTTAAATGAAATACTTTTAGAAAAGATGTTGCCTCCGGAAATTTTGAATTTTATTGATATCTAAATGAAAATAATTAATTTTAGGAAGCTGGACTAAATGTGATAAAAAATTTGAACAAAATTCGAATTACAAAAGTAAATTAAAAAATATAAGGCTTTTAACTTTATAAAAAATACTATTTAGGATTATTTATATTTATTTTTATATATTTTAATAAAGATAAAAAAGATATATAAAAATATTATATCTTGCTAAAATGATAAAAGAAAATTAAAAATTCAATGATATACATACCAAATTTCTTGACTATTAATGCAGGAATCCATACAATATTTATTATGAGTTTTATTCGTCAATTTGAATGAATGCATAACTAATGTTTTTGTAATTGTGTGTGTATTGCGTGATTTAACTCAATGATGCATTCTTTGAAATAAATATAAAATTTGATAATGCGATTAAATGTGTACAGTAATATACTATTTTTTTAAATCTTTATAGTAATATTTTGATCTATATTATTTAAACTTACAAATAAGAAAGTTAAATATCATCATTATAAATTCCTAAAAATAACATAATTAAAAATTCAAGAATATATATTTCTCATCTTTTAATTCTTACTGCATGAAACCATAAAGTATAAAATTCATTAAAATTCCTTCGAAATTACAACCTAATATGTATTTGAGTGAATGAATAATTAAAGCGTTTGGGGTTGAGGTTTGACTTCCTTATCATTTTCTTTCAATTCCCTTTTAAAATAATTTTTCTTTTTCTTCTTTATCCTCTTTATTAAATATAATCTTATCTACTACCAAATAAAAGAATAATTGAATCCCTTTCTCATTCAATGTACAAGATAAAAATATTTGCTTGTTTTTACAACTTGTTTTTTTCAATAAAGATATTTTACTATTGATTTCATGATTCAAATTGGACGCTTCTTAAATTGGATTGGAAAAACGAAACACAATAAGAAGCATCAAATATGAAAAATCTAATTTGTTTAATAGAAAACACAACATCTGATATTGATTATTCAAATCAATCTCGGTAGCTTTGTTTACTGAAAAATATCAAAGAATATTTACAAAAGAAAAAAAACATTCAAATCTTACGAGTTCAAGCCTTAATAATTATATTGTGTTGTGTTTTATACATTCTAATATACAATGAAAGTTTTCTTTATAAGTTCGTTGTTTGTTATTGGAAATGACAAAATGCACCGAAAGAAGATTTCTCACAATAATTATCCATTAAAATGACCGATGGGAATAGAAAATATTTCTTTACTTTAGGCAGAAGAAATATTTCCAATGCAGTTATTTTAAGATAAGTTGAAGACTGAAATTATCATTTCTATCGATTAGAAATTATTTTGATGATAAGCAAATGCAAAAACTTTTTGAATAGAAAGTTATTCCTTTTCTTTAAAAATTTTTGTTCCTGTAATTCCGGATAAAATATTCCCTCTGTCTTTTCCTCATTGAAGATTTAAGCTTCAGCATGGAAGTGAGTAATTTGAAAAATTAATTACTTGTATTTTGTGTTTTTATTCCGTACCCTAAAATTATATATATATATATATATATATATATATAGCCGATAAAGGAAATTCTGGCAAAAAAATTAAATGTTTTGATTCAATTTAACAACCGCCATCCTTTTAATTATATTTAATAAAATAGTCTTGACGCATATTGGCATTTAAATTAAAACAAATCCTCACATTTTGACAATTACAGTTATTAAACTTTAATGTATCCATTTCAAAATTATTTAAACTTTTTCCGTTTTCTTCTTCAGCAAAGTCTGATGAATAATAGTTAATATTTGTGGTCGAGGCATCAGATTAAATTAATGAACAAAAAGAATTATAACTTGGACTATTTTCGTCACAGTAGATAAATAATTTTCTTGAAAATTTTGACTAATTAAATTTTTATTAAACAAAATTAGTAAGCCCAGAAAATTGTGAAAAACTTTAAATTATGATTTCCTAGTAACGCATGTATTGATATGAGATAAATTTCAATTATTTTTGTCTTTTTGAACGCATTTTGAAATGGATGTATACTTCTAGACTAACAAAATAAATTATTGAAAACACTTAAATTGAACAGCAAATTAATTCATGATAAAAACTTATTCAAATTCAAAACTTGCGACCTTATTTTAGAATTACGTACTCAAAGTTTTTGTTATGAGTCACTTCTATTTTTAATGCCTTTTTCTTTTAAAATATTATTTTGTTTAAAACAAAACATAACTATAAATAAAAAATATAAATTCTTTCCATAAATTTGGTTTTAATTTTTTAAATATAGCTCTATCAATCTGGTAGTTTGGATAATTTACACTATATAGCAGCGAAACGAGATTATTTTTCTTTGTTTTCTAATCAATAAAATTTGTATTAGTAATCGTGCAATGATCTTTGAGAAAATATTTATGCTTTCATAATTAGACCTTTTTCTTAATATCTTAAAAAAGAAAAATATGAATGACAATTCTTCATTTGATGATATTTGAATATGACTTAAATTCATCTCATTCATCGTGTTAATTTATTTAAATTTCAACTAAGCTTTATTCAAGTTTGCTTTAAATATAGAGTGGATAGAGATTTTACTTTTGATACAAAAGTAAACAATTTCATTATTAATGATTTCTCTAACTTTCTTATTAATTTTTAAAAAATCCCTTTGAAAAAATATTATTTCCGGCTCAAAAAATATTCTTACTCTAATATACTTGGTTAATAATTTTTGATAAATTCATATATTCTAAGCCTACTAATTTCTACATAGCATCAATAGACATTCTCTATAAATAAAAGTAGAAATATAAAAAGTTGTTTCTAGAAGATTTGCTACGTAAAAAATGCTATATTTGTATATAAATAACTATATTATTCACTAATGACATCTCTTTTTATTCTTTCATTTGTATTTCATCGTAAACAATATAAATTAATGCATATTGCATTTGTGTATAACGAAATATATTATTTTATTGAAATGGATCGATACTTAAATAAGTTAGAAGAAAAAAAAAGAGGACAAATTTAATTTATTTTGCTCTCGTCTTTCAAAACAAATTTTACGACATTAGAAATACGTGACGGTTTTTTTTCCACTTTATTCTCTGTAAGCTTTTATATCGTAGCTTTCTTACTACAATGATAAATTTTGTTTAGAAAACATTTTCGTGGCGCTCTAATTTTTTTTCCTACTTCAACTCTATTTCTATTTTTGGCCTAAAATTGCCCCATACTCTTAAACATTAAGATTAATTTTCTTGATTTTTGCATTAAGAGTGATTGGTATCTGTGCACGAAATATTTTCAAATTTTGTTATTTATTTTCCTCACCAAAATAATTTTAATATAAATTATCTTTGTGAATTAGCGTATGAATTTGCTAGGAAAGAAAAATAATTTAAATTTGATTATCCTTATGTTGTTAAAGCTACAATGCAAATTAAAAGAAACAAGAGAACAGAAAAGAGATAACAGAAATTTCAAATTAAGGAATAAAAACAGTTTTTTAAAAAAATTTATCTTATATTATATTTAAATTGTATAGATATTTTCCTTTTTGAAACATTTATTTACTATTATATGTTATTTTAAGTATTATTATTATAATTATTGCTATTTTGTTGTTTTCCACTGTTCTTTCATTTTTCAATTTATTTTTTCTCTGTTTTATATTCCTATTTTTATCTTTCAATTATTTAGTTTTCATTAATTCATTTTCATTTGCTGTTTGCATTTTTATTTCTGTCAGAATTTCATTCTATAAAACTCGATTTAGAAAATCGAAATTTTATTTTCATTTCCTAGAAAATTTAATATGTAATAAAAAACATCTTCGCTTTTTGTTTGTATATTTATTTAGTATATATTTATATTTAGATATGTGCCTATTTATCTACATATCTTTATCTCTCGCTATATATATATATATATATATGCATTTCTTTTTCTATATATCTCTATATATTCCAAATGTTAAAGATTGTAAATAGAAGTATTTACTTTTTTTTCTGGGATAAACTTTTTTTAGATAATAACTTATGATTTCTTAGTTTAATTATAAAAGATAGTCTACTTTTTAACCAATATTATTTCGTCATAATATGCTGTTGAATGTGTTGGAATGAAAAGCACAAGAAGCGCGAAATTTAGATTAAAGGATAAATTAGATATTTTGTTCTTTTTGATTAATTTCTTTTGCTTAGAATGGAAATAATTTAAAATAATTATAATTAATGTTTTGCAAAATAAAATTGGTAGATTTTGCATTTTAATAATGTTTTTCCAATGAACATTTTATCAATAATAATGATTTTTATATCTCCATTTCTATCTGAATTTCTGATTTTCTCATACATATAATTACTAATAGTACAAATCATAAAGGATTTCATAATGATTATTGGATATATATTGCAGTAAAAACCCAAAATGAGTCAAAACCCGAATTTGCATGGTAAAATTCGTTTTTACTTTAAGCGTTTCATAAAACTCGAATAACTAGGAGAATTGTTTTCTACAGGTATTTCCGGTTTTTTACAATTAAAACTTCATAAATCCAAATTTGTTGCAAATGAGATAATAAAAATAAATAAGTATTGCAAAATATTATTAAAAAATTAAAGTAAAACTTAAAAAGTAACTAAAATACAATTATAAAATAAGTGATAAAGTAATTTTTCTCCAATGATAAGTAGATACAAATATTATTGTCTTAAAAATGAATTAAAACACGATTAAGAATGGTTTTTCTGACCACTGTCAGTTAAAACGCTTTTTGCCTAATAAATTAGGATTTTGACTGATTTCAGATTTTCACTGTAATAAATTTTTACCTGTACTTAATAGGAAAGATCTATCAAAGAATTTAATATTTCTGTAACTTTCGTTTAAGGGTTAAGAATCAAATCTATACTTTAACTATTTGTTTAAAATGGCGATCATTTTGTTAAAAATTATTTTCAGTTTTGTTTAAAAATAATCAGTTTAATTGAGGCAAATATTTTTTTAAAAAACTGAAAGTTATATCTATTAAAATATAATAACATTTACATATTTCCCAAAACAATCTCGAAAGCAAAAAATAAATTTTAAAAAAATTTTAAGCGTCTGAGAGAAGTATAATTATAAAAAATATCACAAGTAATTTACTTAAAATATTTATTAAAAAATCTAATAAATTATAAGGATAAAAAGGCATAAGATGAAGAACTCTTGTCTGCATATCCGAATTAAAATTTTAATTTAAGCTTTTTTAAAATATAAAAAAGGAAGTTTTATTGTAGTAAAAAAGTGATGTATATCTACGATTTATATTTCTCTGAGACCAAAAATACTTTTTGCGAATTATATATGAATAATTGTCGGTCAATGTGACACATTTTGAATCATTTTTTCCCCGGGAAGTACATCTAATTTTTTCTGAATGCCGAAACAAACACAAACAAAAAAATCAGCACTTTAGACAATTGAATTTCTGCATATAGATTTAGAACTATTTATAGCATAACTAATTTTCTTGTCATATTAGAGTTAATTGTCTATCAAACCGTATGTCCATGAAATGAGAAGTTTATTCAAAAACAGAAGCAGGAAGTTAATTCACGTTAAAATTTGGTGTATGTTTTTGACATCAACATTGTAAATTTATGTCAAGTTTTAGTTCCAAACGAAAATGCATTGTCTTTTGTATATGGATTAATTTTACGAATCGAAATGTAATTTTGTAGCATAGGTAAAAGTTATTTTAGAATTATAAAAAAAATCTTGCTCAAGCTTATTTTTATTTTAAGAGCAATTATAAGTTTAATGGGATTCGTTTAAAAGCTTAATGCATGTATGAAAGAAATTTCTTTAATTTTAAAATATCATCTTTGAATTTTAGAACGGGAGTATTTGAACTTGATAAATGCATTTCTTGATCATAAATGATTCCCTTTTGAAGTTGCCTGCGTTTCTAAAATTCCTTCTTTTAGTACACATTTTTGAAAATTAATTTATTCCATTTATATTACATCTAATGACAGTTTGTTTACGGAAATGGAAAATATTTACTTTTATTTTTACTACTGCTGATGGCAATGCTACAGATACCATTCCAATTAACTATGAAATCTAATACCCTCGAAAAATTTTGAGGGAATTGAAAAAGATTTTGAGGCAATATTTTTGAATCAAATTGTGGAATATGCCTGCAACTGATATCTTATTTAAAGTCTATTGCCTCACGATTTTATTAAAGGTTTTTAAAATCCGCTTCCTACGCAATTTAAGCCACGTCAAATTATATCGAAAATTATCTTGAAGTTTTAAAACTGTTATGAAATTACTAAATGTCTAATACATATCAAATAAATGCAATGAACTTCACAAAAAGATTCATATTAATTGATAACTTTTGGTAAATACCATGATGATGCTATTAAAAATATATACATTAAAAATTGCATGTATGATTTTAATAATTCATTTAATTTATTTACAACAATCAGTTTCATCCTTACTGTTTTGAATATGTTTGTAATATTGCATACAAAAAATATAGTAAACATTGTAAATGCATAAAATATAAACAAATAAGAAATATAAACAAATAATTTTAAATTAAATAAACATTACAAAATGTGCGTATGAATTAATAACTTGATAATGATTTTTTTCATGAATGTATTTAAGAATTCTTATAAAAAATTTACTTTTGAATTTTAGATGTTGAACAACAAAATCAATAATTTTTTATCAATATACCCTTAATAGCACGTATTTCTAATTTTTAAAAATAAAATGACCCCAAACTAAATTACAAACCTTTTCTTAAATTTCCTTCTTATTTCACATTTTAAAAAATGTGAAAAATATACCTAATTTTGAAATAAAATTTTCTTATACTAAATTTTTATCTTTCAGAATCTAATTTTACAATCAAATGTCAGTATTTTTAAAATTTTCTGCATCCGTTCGCTTTTTGATATATTAAATTTCCTACTGACCGACATATTTAATATCATGAAAGTTTTAATTATAAATAATTAATTTAAACCAATATTCCATCTTGTTATTTTTTCCTTAGTATTAACATTTCCTAAATCGATAATTTTGCAATTGACATATAAAAGATTTTGGAAATAAATCATAAATAAAATTTTGCTGTCAACAAACAAATGCAATAGAATTTATAAATATACTCTGCATACATTGTATTACTAATTTTTAATCATAAAGTAACTCAAAGCAGAAATAAATGACACTATTTTTCTTAAATTATATTCTTAATTCATGTTTTATAATAAGAAGAAATGGGTATTACATTTTGAAATGAAATTTCCTTACACTAAATTTCTAAACTTCTAAATCTAATGTTACAATAAAATGTTTGTGTTTTTTCTATATATATTCTCTTTAAGATGAATTAAATTTAAGACAGTCAAAGATAATTAATATCATGGGAGTTCTAATTAAAATTAATTAATTTATACTACTATCCCCAATTGTTATTTTTAATTTTGAGTAAACATTTTCCAAATCGGTAATTTTTTAATCGACATTTGAGAGATTATCTAGTTAAATTATATATAAAATTTATACAATGATCTTTTTTTATTTATTACGAATCAAATTTTCAAAAAGTGAATTTTAGACTAAAAAACATAATTAAAAAAGTGATTTTTGGACAGAAAAATTTAAAAAAGTATAATATTTATACAGTATGAAATATTATAAATGATTTATAATTTGTATTTATACTTTTATTACTTATTTATGATTTATATTTTTTATTTACTACAACTCAGAAATTTAAAAAAGGATTTTTGAAGAAAAAAACGCATATTTTAAAAAGCGATTTTTCGGAGGAAAAAAAGCTTATTAAATAATTTTTTTTGGGGGGGGAAGCATATTAAAGTAGTAATTTTTGAAAAAAAAAATACTTATTTTTAATTTTTTTTGAAAAATGATGTTTGTTATAATAATATGCAATTGATTTGGGAATTGTTTGTTTCAAACAAAAGACTTAGTTTTTTCTTTGCGTTTGGGGGAAAAAACAATGCAAAAATAAACCTCTGTATAAACAACATATTCATGCTCAAATATTTATGCATCCGAAAAAAGATATAATTCCATTAAGGAAGCTGTTTTTCCCACGCAGAATACATTCTTTTATTTGTTCAAGAAATGGCATCTGTAAACACAGTATTCCGATAAACATATTCTACTCGTAACCACCTCCCGCATATTTCTCACTTTTTTTTCAAAAAATAGCAGAATATTGGTTTAAGAAAAGGATCTAGCGTTCCGGGAATTGAAACGTACCACCCAAGAGATTCAGCGACAGAGGAACTTAAAAATGGGTGACTCGCAAAATTTCCCTTATTTCCTCTCGAGTCCTATTCTCTGCACGAAAAATTTGATAAGAATCTATCGTGCTCTGAATAATAGTGAAAAGTATTTACGGGGGAAGTGGTAAATGGTGCAGATTTGAGATTTTCCAAGGAAAAAAAGAGGAAGAAACGTTCAGAAATTTACCATCTTGAGATGACAACTTCCGAATGGTATTTGACAAGCAAAGATAAGGTCGAAGAAAAAAATATTTATCGTGTTAGCGAGAGGGAAAATATTTTATTCTTATCATCAGGCAAGAAATTGGATAAAATGTCCGTGGAGATGAAATTTCTGTTCCTTAAATAGGAGCATTTAAATTATTTTTTTAAAATAAACTATTGAATTGTTATTTTGGAAATTCAAAAACTTCATTCGTGTTTAGAATTAAGTTGCCAATGTAACTTTATGAATAAACATAGAGTTAACTATTTTATAGTTTTTAAGTATACAATAATATTTATATCAGAACTGATTTACTTATTAAAATCTAAGACAAATTGATTACTTTTCATAGAATATTATTCATATAGATCTTTTAATCTTGATTAGTTTCATTAAATTGAATGTGAATTTTAATCGAAATTTCTTTCTGTTCCTCAAAAAGGTAGGAGCATTTAAAGAACTAGAAAAACTATTGAATTGCTATTTTGGAAATACAAAAACTTCATTCGTGTTTTGAATTAAATGGTCAATCTAATTTTATGAATAAACATTGAATTAACTATTTTATAGTTTTTAAGTATACAATAATATTTAAATCAAATTTGATTTACTTATTAAAATCTAAGAAAAATTTATTACTTTTCATAGAATATTATTCACATAAATCTTTCGTTCTTGATTAGTTTCATTAAATTAAATGTGAATTTTAATCGAAATTTCTGTTCCTTAAATAAGTAAGAGAATTTAAATTATTTTCTTAAAAAAACTATTGAATTGTTATTTTGGAAATTCCATAAACTCCATTCGTGTTTAGAATTAAATTGTCAATGCAATTTTATGAATAAACACAGAGTTTCTGCACAAAAGTTATTTTCTAGTTTTTAACAAATTTTCTAGTTTTAAAATAACATTTAAATCAGAACTGATTTACTTATTAAAATCTTAAGACTAATTGATTATTTCTCATAGAATATTATTCTTATAGATGTTTTATTCTTAATTAGTTTCAGTGAATCGAATATGAATTTTAATAGAAGCTACAAAGCCATAATAAATCGGATTTTGATCTTTAAGGGAGTGGTTTATTCCCTTTCATGCATATCCATACAAAATATTATATTCAAAGACATGTTGAGGATCTAAGTCAAGTATATAGATTAAACTTTTAACCACTCTTCATGTGAAATAAAAAGTTGTATTTTTGAAAAATTGGCTAAAATTTTAATTATTATATTTTAAAAAACAGACTTGTAGTTTTAACTGTTTCAACAGCACGATTCAAGTGAGAGCGTATTAGAAGGATCGCTGGAATGTTTTAGGGAGATAAATTCCTCTGGTTTAAAAAATATGTTCCTTTTTTGTTAATTTGTTTTTTCGGAAAATTTTTCCCAAGTTTGTAATTTTTCTCTTAAAATGTGAAGACATTATGAAAATTTTTTTCTTTTCCAATTTTTTATTAATTTCTATAGTAAAATTCTTAAAAATGCTAATGCGTTTAAATCAGCATGTAATTAGTTTTATAATTAATTTATCGTTTTGATTTTATTTTAAGGAAAATATAAAAATGAGTCTTTTTTTTATATCAAATTTTGTTTATAATGTATGATTTGAAAATTTCTCTTTGAAACATATCTCAAAATGTGATATCTCTCTTAAAACCTTTGGGTAATTAATTTAAGAAATAAAAGAAAATAGTAAATTCTGGATATTCAATTAAAATATAATGTTTGTTTATTGTCAATAATATTAACTTTATCTTAGAAAGTAAATTGCCTTGTGTACGAAAAAGATTAATTTTTTAATGAAGTATGCATTTGATAAATTCTTACATAAACAATATTAACAAATATAAGACAATGAAAAATAATATTTGTATCTAATTCAAGATAATGATGGTACTAATTATTTAGTCTCCTTTTAATTTTGAGAGTAATTAAAAATCAAACTTTGAAATTAATATTTATTCTTATCTTTTTAGCGAATAAGTGTTATTAAAATATTTTTTACTTTGTTGAATTAATAAATTAATTTTTTTCTTGATTAACATATCAAAATTCTCCCAAATGCATATTCAATATCATACATACACATTCTCTGTTTTCATTATTCTATATTTTGTTCCTTGTAGAATTTTTTTTTATTTCAAATGAAGGATTTTCATATCATTTGAAATCTAAATTTAATTATTCTTATTTAAACACATTTTAAATGAATGAAATTTCTTAAAACGAGAAAGATAGTTGCTACATTATATCTTCTTTTTATATTAATTTCAGTAACTGTTTCTTTATAATTGGTTATATCATAAAAATAAGAAAAAAATATCATAACATTTATATTAAGAGAAATAATACTTTTATGATTTTATGTACTGGGAAAATAAGCATACTTATTTCTAATGACTTATTTAATTATTTTGATGTAAACTAAGACTTCAACAAATCGATCCATTAAAAATTCGAAACAAAATGAAATATTCATAATATAATTAAAAGAGGAAAAAATTGTTTGTTTTAGAAAAATGAAAATTTATTTTTTGTGACTTTAATATTTGCACAATACTCAGTCTATTAAATTCTCTTTCATAATTTATTATTAATTTAATTTATAACTTCTACAGATGAAGAGAGCTGTAAATATCGATATATATTAAATTTTGGTGGTCAAATATTTTATAATTTATATTATTATTAAATAATATACTAATATATATCATAATTTTATACTTTTGTTATATTATAATACTATTATATGAGTATGAGTTAAATAAAATTGCCCCCCCCATCCCAAGAATGTTTCAGTTCTACATCTGCAACGCACACCTGTAGCTCAGAGACATTTCTCATTTACGAAAATGACGCGAAAGTGTGAGGTTAAAGCTCATTAAGGGGCTTATACACTGGGTTGAAGACGGTAGGGTGCCATAATAGACGCTCCAAAAGAATAAAAGCGTTGTGTGGTCAGAAGAGGTTTCCTGATAAGAAATTATTCGCCGAATGACTGCAATGAACAGTGAACATCGCATCTCATTGGCCACTGTTAAGCGTTAGAGCAAAAAGTTTAGAGCAGAACATGATCTTACAATACGACATAGTCCTTTCTCACGTAACTGATGTAGTCAATACAAAACTGGCAAAGTCCCAGTGAGAAACGCTGCAACATTCTCCATACAGCCCAGATTTATCACCATGTGACTTTCACATTTTTGGGAAATTATCGCGAAATTTTAAAATATAATTATCAGAAATATTTATAAAATTTAAAACCATACGCACCTCGGAGGCATCTGAGCTTCTGAAACTATCACGCAGCAGACCATGATAGCCAGCAGACCAAAGAAAATACGAAAACTGATTCCGCTTTCCATTTTTTTTTGGATGTGAATGTGAGAGGTTTCCTGGTTCTGGAAATAAAATACATTATTTTCTATGGGAAAATCAAAACACAATCACCACCAAATATTTTATTTAAAAAAAGGCACAAGAGAAATTTTTAAAGAGATCTGTTAGAATATCAGAAAGCTAACCATGTTTGCTCCCTCATAGGATGAATTCTAAATATTCAATTTATAATCATACGATTTTCAATGGCATAAATCTTAATATTTATAGACTTAGAGCCTATTATCATTAGAATATATATATTAACAATCAAGATGAATACTTTTGTGTATGCATGTGTTGAATTGGATTTGAATCACTTATGTTGCTTATTTTCAATGATTTTATGTTTATAAAAAAGGAATCTCCCTTTTCTAATATAGCAAATAAAGAAAAAAAATTATTTGAAATGTTTATATGTAATTTTGTCAATCTACTGAATTTGCACGTAAAAATTTGCAACAGTCTTTAATGTAAAAAAACATTTAACTTCTCAACATGATTTTTTTTAAAAAATCGAAAAAATTTATCTGCTGACATGAATACCTCAGGGATACGAAAGCATTTTAATTTAAATAAAAAAAGTCTTTAAGAAAAAATCTAATAAAAATTATCTATTTCATTTAAGCGCTAGTGATTTCAAATTTTTACCGAAATTTGAGGCAACAAATTTGAAAAGGAAGTAAAGATGTGTTTAATTAATAATGGAGAATACCGAAGTTTTTATGATAGCTACATTGGGGAAATAGAAAATTAATTTTGTCAGATAGAAGATTACAAAAACTCTTTTTCCATTAAAGCATGTACAATTTTTTTTCATATTTTTTGGAAATAAAAAAAGAGCTAAATCTTATTTACTCTAAATATTTATAAAGGGAAAAAATATTGTTTTTTCTTAAAAAATTTATTGACTTTTGAATCTAATAAAATAGTTTTAGTTGTAATAAGAAAACTAATTTTGTTTATATGATCTTATTTAGTTCTTTATAACACGCTTATAATTACTATTTCCTTATATACTAAAAATTTATTATCATTTAAGTTTCCGAGAAAATACTTTACATTTTTTGTCATAATCAGATATTTGATCAGATTATTTGATAAAGACACACAAAAATGTCCTTATAGAAACTAAATAGAAAGATCCATTAAATTTCTTACTATTAAAAAATTCAAATTCGAATTGAATGAAATAACAAGTTTTGGTATTTTGATGGCAACATATAAATCACAGAAAAGAATTATTAATTTTTAAGCATTTTTCTTTTAACATATATAGATGACATTCAAGTTGTATATGTTGAAGCATTTTATTCTACAAGAAAAAATTATGAGTTCATCTTAAAAACAACTCAAACTTTAATTAAATATATTAGTGTGCATCTTTAAACAGCTTCAGGTTCTCACAGAGGAAACTGCATCAAATTGGTAATTTTTGCTCACATCTAAAACTTTCTTTTCCAAAATGAAGTCGCTAAGTTATAATGTTTGAATCTTGTTATTAAATTAAATTTCTAAAGTTTGTCATTTCAAATTCTTTCATTTTTATTCATATGTTATTACTTATAAAAAAATAGTTAACTAGGGAGATAATTATGTTGTACCAACTTCATTTTTAAATTAAATTCATATAAAATATTTAAATCCCGTTGGACTTTTAGACAGAAGTTATGGTTGATAAATTTCATAAAAATCACAAAATTCTTTTGCTTTTTTAATATTAAATACTTTATAGTTTTAGAAAGGTTCTTTTAAGTAATAAAGCTTTCTTTGTTCAAGAGACAATATTTTGAAGAATATTTTAAGAATTGAAAGCTTTAAGCAAAATCGTTTGTTTGTTACTTTAGAATTAAATGACAGAAATTGAAAAGGATAAAATTGGTTTTAACTATAAACTTAATAATTGTTTATAGATTAATAAAGTATTTAAATTGTTTAAAAGAAATTTCATACTAAGATGATAGTTAATTTTGTAACTATACTTTCAATGAATATTATTCTACTATATTATAACTTCATTGTTCTTTTATTTTCATTAACAAGTTAAAAGGGCTCTAAATTAAAATTATCTTTTTTAACTTTTTAATATAAGAGATACGTATACATAGAAGATATTTTTATTGTTTCAAATTTATTAAATTGCAGAAAATTTAATTGGTTGTACATATTATGGAATTAATTTATTGCAAACGATTGTTTTAACCTTTAATTTTAATCTTAAATAAATATTAAAAACTGAGAAAATATTACAGAGTAATGTTAAATTATTGTTAATATTGACGTTTAGGAATTTTAGAAAAAAGGATTAAAAATTTTTTTTTGTAAATACCTAAATTACTTTGCGAGATTTGAATTGAAAACTAATTAACTTTATTTTATGTATAACGATCAATTTGCCATCAGCCGCTTACAAATTTAAAACATAGAATATTGTTTAGAAAGATATGGAATTAGATCATTGTTTTAAGAAATTCAGTATCAGAAAATACTTTTGATAGCATTTCAGAAAATAAGATTCTGGTTCAGTAAAAAGAATGTTACAATTGTGTTTAGTATTAACATATATTTTTACATAATTAAATGCAGTTCTTGATTACGGTACTTATTAAGTTTTCTCGAAACAATTGTATTATGATAGAGATTTATATAAAAGGCCTTTTTTGTGGTCTGAAAATTAGTATTTACAAACACAATTTTTTCTCAAACTTCTTATTCTTATGCATCACACATTCTCACTTGCATACCACATACTAATTTTCAATGCAGTGTCTCAATATTTTCAACTTTCACAGTTTGAAATTTATAGATCAAGTAAGCTTTATATAAATTTATAACATGACATTTTCATTTAATTTCGTTCAGGTAACTTATCAAACATTTTAATTTATTTTGACAATTCCAATAACATTATTTGCTTTATTTTTTATGATTACAAATAATTGTTTTTAATATTTTAAGAATTAACTGAGCAAATTTGAAAAGAAATGAAATATTTTCGCACATTTGTAAGCGAGAGTATTCAAAATTAATCTCTGAAAAAGTAATGAATTTTAATATTTTCACTTTAAGAAATGTTTGAATTATTCATTAGTTCTGTCTAAACTAATGTTGTTTACGCATCATTACCTCTTCATGAAGTCATTGTAAGCTAAAAAAAACTACAATTCTTTCTATTTTTTATTTACTTTTCTCGCATTTTCATGTAGGTTATGAAATTGGATTTTTCCTCTTCACTTGTCTCATTATTTTTTTTTGAAAAACATATCCAACCAATATGTGAACATTGAGTATTTTCATAAATTATTGGACTTCTGGATTTTCCTTCACGATTAGTGCTTAGTACTTTAATTGTAAGATCCCAATTAAAAATTCAATGATCATTTTTCACGTAGTATCAACCCTTTAAAAAAGAGCAATGATGGTACGTTAGTTCAGTAACTAATTTTGTTGTTTAAATTTTCTGAACGCGTAAGTGGAAAAAATTGCTCTTTTATTTTGTTCAAATTTGTATATTATTATATTGTTCAAATTTTACTGGATATATATATATATATATATATATATATATATATATATA
>JAOUZG010043195.1:2273437-2296099 GCA_026289955.1 Argiope argentata
GGAATCACTTTGACCGGTAGTCAATCTGAAAACAAAAATGAGCCGATCTCCAGCAACTAAACTTAAACTCGGGGTAAAAGCTTTTTTAAAATCCAAATTGGGATTCCTAACATATTTCACTGGTCCAAAACGTTGGGCGTCAGAAATTATATAACCGTTTGTCTTCAATAACTACCACGGCTAGCTTTTAACATTATTTATTTGTAGACATTCACTAAACATAAACACATACACAAACAGTTATATAACATAAGGGACAACATAACGAAACCAATTAAGACATTTACGAAAAACAAAAGACAATCCTCAATCGAGACGCTCTCTCTATGTTGGCTGGAGGTCGACTGGCTATGGTGGCTTAGGTGGATACTGATCTAGGTGGCGCTGATGTTTCCTCTAGGTGACGTTGCCACAGTTCCGTTACAATACATATATTATCTGTAGATTCAATATCCTTCAGGCATTTCCTGATCTATGCAGGATGTTAAATAATCTTCTCATCGAAAATAAGTGTCTTTACTATTCAAAAAGTAATGTAACAATTTATTAGTAAAACTTTTCAGATTTGAGTTATATTATGGAAAAAATATTAATTAGAAATATTCTGCAACTAATAAGTTTTAAGTGTGTGTGTGTGTGCGTGTGCGTGTGCGTGTGTGAGCGTGCGTGCGTTTTCTTTATTACTAGCCCAACTTTAACCTAGCTAAGCCCATGAACTAAGGATTTGTATGCAAGAGGAAATATGGCAGTTTCTTCTATTTCAAGGTGACTTTGGAAAGAACCTAGCTTGAAAGTTTCTTTTTTATAACCTGTAAATGAGGAATTTCTTATTGAGAGTACTTTGAAATTGAAATGGTCTGCATTTGGAGGGATGAGTACAAAAGTGACAAAAGCCAGCCCAGCTTTAACAAGCAATACCTTGATAAAGAACACAATGATCAATTTTTGGTTTTTGATCTGAGGATAGAGCTTATAAAAGTCGTACTAAAGTTTCAATGAGTTATATTTTTTAATCCTCTCGTATAAACCTCTCATCCAAGCATATTTACGTCTAGTTATTTAGTAATAAATTCTATATAAAACGTCGTATAATGATTTGATTTCAAAACGTTAATTATAAGTGTTAAACTTCACCTCCAAAATATTTTAAATGATGAAAAGAATCATATTTTATTTTGTTTTAATCAATATCTGTACTAATGAGATAAATATTGAGATCTAAATTTTTATACAGTTTCAATTCCTATTAATCACATTTAATAAAATTTCATTAATTTACTTACATTTCAAAAAAAAGTTTCTGATGTACGTGATTAGAAGTAATTGAGTCACGAAGAATTCAATATTATTATTTTAGATAACATAAGAATATTTCAATAGTCATCTGAGAATATCCGCTGTCCAACACTTAATATAATAGTAATCGACCGATTTAAAATAATAAAATTCAAAAATTTTTCAAGTCAGTCAGTTTTTAATGCAGAAAAGTGGGATTATTTTTTACTTAAAATGTTAAGAATGTTAAGAAATGCTAAACGTTAAGAAGACTTTCTTTTAAATGAGACTCATTTATTGATTATATATACTTATTTAGTTAATAAAAATAAAGGGTAATTAATTTCGGTATCAAAAACCATTTTCTAACTGGAATCATATGCTTAATTCTAACATTCTAGAATTCAGATATTACTCGTCGATAAGAGAAGACATGGATTGATTATAATTCCTTCCCAAAAAACTATTTATAGAACCTTTTATATATTAAATTTCAATTTTTTTAAAGTTACTTTAATGATTATCATCAAAAAGAAAAATTATTCTACATTAAATTTTAAATATCTGACTTCTTTTTATAAAATTTTTTAATTAAATTTTTAAAAAAATGTAAAACCTTTACTTCAATACAATACAAAAATATCTTTATGTTAGTAATCTGAAAATCTTTTGCTTAGGCAATTGTTCAGAAGAATTATAAAATATGTTCAGAGGGAGTATAAAATAAGTTCAGAGAAAGTATAAAATAAGTTCAGAGGCAATACAAGCAACTATCAAAAAGATGTTTGAATGATTGATTCGCATTTTTTCTCCTTTTCTATAGAAAAAATATTATGGTGTCCATTTCAGCTGGAAATTTTTGCATCTGATCTCTAAATGCTAAATATGACAGCCATATCTCTACTCTGAATGTGGAAAGTTTCTCTGAGTCAGTTGCGACAAACGACCGACTTTCCCATCATGAATTTGAAATTTAAAACGAAAGTGTCTTAGATCATTAAAATGTACATAGAATTTTACCAAACATTCCTTTGGGCGTTTATATTGCTTCCGAACTTTCTTGTTTCGAGTATACGCTGCGTTACACATTACAGATTTTAATATTACGTTTATGTATCCGTTCGTTGTATTGGGAACTTTGACAATGAATAGTTTGCATGTCGAATATCATGAAATATTACTATCCTACTGCTTGAGTGATATGCATGTTAATTGCCGTTATTACTATAAAATGTATGCGAATCAACCGCTTTCCATAAGAAAAAATTTGGGGGGGGGGTCGAAGAATTCATTGCTTATTTAAAGATTCGATTATTTAGAATTTCCTTTCTAAGATTACTAAATCTTAAGAATTCGTTACTTGGATTTAAAACATATTTTAGTGCCAGTATAACCTAGTTGGTAGGGCGGTATATTAGCATCCTATGAGCTGCGAGTTCTAACCCGCCAGCCAAGACAAAGCTGATGTACGCTGGTATAGTGGACCCTAAGTCATTCGCGTCGAGAGTAATATCACTAATAGAACTTTGTCAGAGGTGATCGCTCTCTTTTCCAGTTCTAAATTACTATCTGTGGATGAATTATTGAAAATGCATGAATGAAGTCCACCCTATAAAGAGGGTTTGTGACGTGGGTGAGCTAGAAGTCAGACTTCTGTCCTTGTGTACTCAGGGATCCATCCTCTAAAAGCCTACCCCCATGCCTTCCATTGTAAAGCGGAACACGAGAACAACAACAATACCTAACGGGAATAGGTTTACTACCCCACCCCACCCCCTGCTTTAAACAAAATATAATTATAGCTTACCAGCTATACACAACGTTTCCCGTGGCATAACATCCAAGAGGAGGAATTGGCTTTAAACTTAAGTCTAACTTCCGCCCGATATGACATGAGTATTTCATGCTACCTCAAATAAATAAAAAATGACATTTAAAACTCATCAGAAATAACAATTTTATTGAAAACATTTTTATAATGCACATTCACGGATATTTAGACTGTCAGAAAGGTAAAAATATGGCATGTTCATACCTTCCCCAATAAATACTTTACAAAATGATACAAACATCCCCAGTATCAGTTATTTATTTTTGGGGGACATAATGAGTTTTAAATCGCTGTTTAAAATTAGACGTAAACAAAAAAATATATATCCCATATGCATACTACAGCTCTTGTAATCTACAAATGCGTAGCTTCAGGGTTTTGCATATGCATGGATAAATGCAAAGACCAGATATTACTGTTTTACACATGTGCTAATCATAGTAGAAAAATAATTAAAATCTCAAATGTATAACTCATTTTTATGTGATGCCAAAATACTAAAACCTACCCCAACAAATTCCCTACAAAGTGGTACAAATACCTCGAGTATCAGTTAAGTATTTCTCGAGATTTTCTCTTTCAAACATTCAGACACTTTCCAGAGACTTCATTTTAAACTATGTAGAGATATTTTTTTCCACTTTTCTAAATATTCAAATATTACTGATGCTACTTCTAAGCAGCTTTTTTTAAAAATTTTCGCCGACAATTATGCACTTATTACATTCCAGTGTGCATAAATTTCGTGTTGATTACGCTTTCTCTCAAAGTAAAAATACATAATAAAGCCATCTACTTTAAGTTTGCTGAATAGTCTTCATCTAAAACAGAATAACATTACTGATAACCATAGATTTCATTGATCATATAGGGATTAAAACTGCCGTTGTTTATTCTAGACGGTAGAGTCTTTTGCACCTACTTTCCTGTATGCTACATAACCACTCCGTCACAATACAAAAGTAAACAATTCACCTGTTGTCTGAAGACTATATCATAAATATAAATGCATTAAATTTAATGTTATTTAGTTAAATACTACCAATATATTTTAAAAATTCAAAAGCTATATCTTTGTATTTAATAAAATTATATTTTCATTCTCTTTTGTTTATACATTACATATTGTTTGAAATGAGATAACTTCTTTTCTTACATTATAGACATCCTGTTATACGTAAATTCCCTAAGTTTAATTTATTATTAATCAATCAAGGACCTTCACCATTTAATTAATCATTAACTCTGGGTAATATAACACATTTAATATAAAGCATACATCACCCCTATAGATTATTTCTCCATTGTAATATAAAACCAGTTTAAAATATATTTATGGCCTTCCTAAGAATCCCATTCGAAAGATTTTATGATAAGTTTGGAAACTATTGAATAAAATTAGAATTGTTGAGAATTCGGCAGATAATAAGAGTTTTAACAACTTGAAGATATTAATGATTGAATATCATAAACAGCGGCAAATATTAAGCAACATTTCAATTAATTATATCTTTAAAAATAATAGAAAATCAATAAGTTTTTTTTTTTAATTTTACTTTTTTTGTCATCACATTTTGTATTTGAAAGAATTTCAATTTTTCTTCGTTAATTTTATCAAACTTTTAATTCAAGAAAATAAACATTAAAAATATTTTACTGAAGTATAATAATCATAATATTTGAAGTTACATCCATCTGAAATTTATCCCGCTAAACTTATTCAGATTTTGGATTATTTTTGAACTGTAGCTTTATTTGCAATTAATATCGAACAGAATCTTCTATTTTTTTCTATAATAACAGTGAAACAAAATTAAATATAATGTTAAAAAAATTCTGTAAATAGGCCATTAGAAAACACATATTATGCTATATTGCTATTATCAGATCACTAATTTCGAAAAAAAGAATTAGTAAAATTTAAAATCGAGCAGTGAACTTTATTTATTTATTTATTTCATTTTTCAACTGCAATATTGTGGAACAATTTAAATGAATGCAAAAAAGAGGAAAGAATAATTTTTAGAATCTTGAATTTTGATTCCAAATTAATTAATTTTAAAAACTCCTACAGAAAAAAAAATATAATATTACTTAAAAGAATATCTTTGTAGACAAATATAATTATTAACAAAGTAAATTTTTAAGCTACTAAAAATTAATTTTTAAAAATTAAGCACCACAAATAGCACATTTTTAAATGCATGCTTAAATAATATTAAAATTACTAATTATTGTAATTTAAAAAGCAAAAAATTAAGAAAATAATATAAATTATAAATTTTAATACAATTTTAAACTTTCAAAAATATTTTAGTTAATCATTAAACATTTTCGGATATCGAAATGTTTTATAATAATTATAATAATTTTATCTATGTAGATTTCAAATTTAATTTTCAAAGTCTAATTAATTGAAATCTAAATGAAGAGTTTTGCTTTTCTTCTGCTATAGAATCAGGAAAATTTTGAAAACGCACTTAAAATATTCCAGTGAGTCTCCTTTTTTATGAATTAATCCTGCATAAATTGAAAGATATTTTTCCATGCATTTGAAAACACTTAATAAAACCTAGTCATAAAAACAATTAAAAAATATTTATGAAATTTTTTTGTTCATTTACCATACAGTAGAATCAACATACTTAAAAGAAGAACCAGTACGTTTTCTGTAAGTCTTTTAAGTTTTTTATAGAAAGAAAAACACTTGAAAAGACAAACATTTTTGCCTGATCACAGACAAACAATAGCGACATTCAGATCAAGAGGCAATATTCTTCATAAAAAAATTTACCCTCTTTTTAATTAATGCATAAGTTTCTTGCATGGAAAAATAATTGCAATTATAAAATCATTAAAATTTTTATTTAAAATAAGGAAATCAAAGCATTTTTTCATATTTATTTCTACTAATTTTGACTTGAACAAATGAATCAAAGAAAGACTTCTTCTTAATATTATGCTAAAGTTTCAAGTATGTTTTTTTTTAATCAAAACTAGGAAGAGAAAAAATAACTATAATAACAGCAAAGGGTTTATTAGTGACTAGATTTTTTTTTTAAATCTTGATTTAAAATTTTGACTTTTATATGATATTCAGGATTTTTTTTATATTTTAAAAATATTAGCATATATGATTTTCTGCGTCATCGTTTAAAATGTCTTAAATATTTATGCAACATATGTTTATTAATTTTGATTTTAAGTGTATAAGAAAAATATTTTAATATTGGAAATTAATTATAGGGGACTAAATGATAAATTTGGCATAATTTAAACAATTTTAGAGAAAATATATAAATTAATTCCATAAGAAATCTCATCATCGTTCTGGAATTAAATGTTGCTAATTTAATAAATTTATCACCTAAATAACGCATATACTTTTATTTTAAAACTTATATAGAATAGATTTTTGTAATAAGGATTTTGAAATCATTATAAATATTCTGGTATAATTTTGAATTATATTTTCTCTCCAAGAAACACTGTTTTCAACCCTTAAATGCAGTGTTTAACAGATTTTAATTGTTAGTAAATTTTAATCTTTAATTAGCAATGGTTATTTTTAATTTACAACATTTAACTATGAAAAGTATTTTGAAGCTATTAAACAATAATTTCCTAGTTTCCCTATATTATTTCAGGAAGAACGTTTGGATCATTTTTTTGCATTTTTTTACATCTATGCAGTTATTCCATCATTCTACTTGTAAATATACATTTATTTGCATTGAAATTTTAGTTTTAAAATTATGATAATTTTTGATACCATTTTAAAATTTCGTTATGATTCAACATATTATATTATCCTTTTTAAAATTTTTAATAATTATGATAAATCATTTAAAATAATTCATATGATAATTTCTGAAAACACAAAATGTTGAACTCTTTTATACAATCGTTCTAATAAGCCGCTTTCGAATATAATGTATTTTAGAGGCGATTGAGGAAACGGAAAAATTGTTTTCAAGGTCTAAATATTTTAAGATTTACACCATATTAATTTTTATTTCGTGATTAATAAAATAAAAGTACAAAAAGTAAAGTAAATAAGCTGTTTGAGAATGTTCATCAATCAGATGCAATCAAAATTCAACACTTATCATAATTTCAGAAAAAAATGGTATACCAATGTTGTCATTAAAAATTATATTTATGAAAATGACATTCATTTACGTAAGTTTATGAAAATGACATTCATTTACGTAAGTTTATGAAAATGACATTCATTTACGTAAGTTTATGAAAATGACGTTCATTTATGTAAGTCACAGCTGTTTTGAACTGTTAACTTCACATACAAGCAAATGAATTGGCGATTCCATGATTAAACTAGTAGCGAATTTGGTTTATAATATGATACAGATCTACACTTTAAATGCTAATTATTTGTAAAAAGTTTTATTCTAAATTTTTTTTCTAAGTTTTATTCTTTTTTTTATTCTAAGTTTTATTTTTTTATTCTAATTTTTTTATTCTTTTATTCTATTTTATTCTAATTCTTTTATTCTTTTATTCTATTTTATTCTAATTCTTTTATTCTTTTATTCTATTTTATTCTAATTCTTTTATTCTATTTTATTCTAAGTTTTATTCTTTTATTCGAATTCTTTTATTCTTTTATTCTATTTTATTCTAAAGTTTATTCTTTTGCTCTCCGACTGACGGACAATCTCCTTGCAATGGGTTTTAGTTCAAAATTGATAGATATATATAAATTATCTATAAAGATCACTTATCCAATTTTATTCGCTTAGCTTAAAGGCACTTGCATTACCTTGTATATTCTGTACCTGTATGTTCATCTCTACGACAGACACATTTCTAAAAATCGGTTTTCGTGGCTGATAGTGACCCGAAACGTAGTGATTCAAATTTTCTGTCGTGAGCAATTTTTTTCATTGCATGCTTCATATCAAAGAAAGTCAAATGCAGTCCACTTTTTATTTTGGCTTAGTGTAATTTTTTTTAAATCAAGGAATTTCTTAAGAGACCGTATCTGCGTTACATCTAGTCTAAGCGTTGATTGATTGAAACTGCAGCAAAAGAGTAGCCCGGTCTTATATTTTCTCAATGAAAAGGGTGATTGTAAGGGATTTTTGAATGACCAGCTCGACTGTTTTTGATTTCTTTTCTTCTAAGTGGTTTAAAATCATAAAGTTAGCACTAAGCAACAAACCCATTTATTCTCTGAAATTAAAATGAAAGGCAGAGAAATACTTATATATTTTTCAATTAAAGAATATTAACTTATTTTTCAAAAAGAAATTCGTTAATTATTTTTCATCTTGTTTTATGAAATTATAATATTGGTTTTATATAAACAGTAAAAGTTTCTTTGCCAAAACAGTTCAAATAAACGTAGAAAAGTTTATCATTTATTACCAGAAAAGTTATTACAGGCATATATTCTAAAATAAGTTTTTTTAGAATAAAATAAAACTTATTTTGAAGATTCAAGAAAGAAGAAGAAAAATAATTTTTCAAGAATGTATTTTCATGTTTTGACGGTTAACTTACTCACTACATTTTAATAAATAATTAAAAAAACACTAAATTAGAATACATATATTGTTTTAAACAACTACGAAAAACTATTCTCAAAATAGAATACTCCTTTGCTTTCTCAGCAAAGCGAATAATTTGCAAATAAAAATGTCAAAATAGTTAATTTAGAAGATCGTAAAAATATTCGGTGTGAAGCTCAGTTGCAATATTTTTACACATTTTTTCCAAGCTGCGTGGTTTTTCAAGCATTCTTTAAATGTTCCGGAACATATTTTGTATATCTATAAGAGAAATAAATGAAGTTTAGTTTAAAATAACCACTTAGGATGGGTTGGGAAAGAAAGTTTATTGTGCAAACCAGATGGCAAAGCAAAATTAAAGTGGGTAGTTATTTTTCTGCAAGCTATGGAGAAAAACAATGTGAGTAATATCCATCGTAAATACGTAACATTCCTGTATTTTTTTTAATTTTGAAACTTATTTTTTTCTTTACCTAAAGCATTTATATTCTCGTCTGCTGAGATATAATAATAAAGATAATTTATAGGAAAATGTATGTTGATATTATTAATTAGTTTCATAACTCATTTTTAAAATATGTGAGCTATAAAATAATTTAAGAACTATTTAATGCACTTCAAATTAAAAATAGAAATGTAATCTTTTTTTAATGTAAAAATTGTTTAAAGTATTAATTTTTTAATTGAATTTAATTCCAAATAAATGTCTACCTTTGCAATGACGACTCTAACTTCATCAAAATTTAAACATAAATAACTTATTCTTAGAACCACTACCCGATATGTCTTTAACATTCAAAAGATTATCAGTTTTCCTTTTTTTCTCAAGGAAATCATAATCCAACAATTATGTTTTAATGCCTATTTTAATGCTAAATTCAGTCAGTGTTTTCTTTTCTCATTTTCATTAATTCGTTATGTAATAATTATGATTATGATTTTAAGAACATTATGCAGTTAAATTTTTCTTTTACTTATATTAGAAAATATAATAAGTAACATTATTATAATGCTATTACTTATATAATTAAGTAATAACAATCTTTTTCCTTAATTATATAAGTAACAATTATAATAATTATTATTGTTACTTATATAAAGCATTTAGTCAAATCTGTATTTCTTCATTCGATAAAATCTTAGTGTTTTGTCATGATTTTATATCTTTACTTTGAATTCAGTAATCCCCTTATTTATTAAAAATTTATAAACTTTAATAATGATATATATTTTTTAATTCTCAACTCATATATGCTGAGATTACTCTCATTTTTATTACATTTAATGCATCAAATATGAAAAACAGTTCATGTAAAATATTTATTAGAGCGTCTATTTCAAACTGAGAACTACAACAATAAAGACTTTAAAAATATCGTTGTTTCAAACCATTATCAACGCATAGTCACAAAAAAATTCATGTCTAATAATTTGGGTACCTGTTGATATTTATGTTCCGAGATTAGCTAGGCAATTTTCAGACTACGCCAAACTCTGATTTCCAGAATACATAAGATTCAAGATGATAGCATTGAGATTTCATTTGCAGGCGATTTATCATGAAGTGACTTGAGTCATTTTTTACCAGTTTATCCCCGGAGCCATAAATATCAATAAGTAATACAATTTAAATACCATTCAGGTTTATAAAACATTTATTTATTTTCACAAAACATTTTTTAGCTCATATAATATGCCTCCGTGCTCAAACACGAATGAATAAAATATATTTGTAGTGAACCTTATTATAAATAAGAATAAAGAATACGTATTATCTTCATTCAAAGTTTAACTATTTTGCTTACTAAGAATTTAGCTATATCACTTTGTGTTTCAGGAAGAAACAGCAATTGACATAGCAGAGTAAAGATTTGAAATAGAGGGATTCATTTTGAAATTACCAATTAAATCCAAACTCATAACTTAATAATTAGTTCAAAATTACTATGACTATTTATAATAAAGTTAACCAAAAAACTACAATTAATTTCAGAAAAGTAAGCATCGTGCTCTAATTTTTATATTCAATTATTTTAATTACAACAGTTTTTCATAATATGATTTAATACTAGAAACTAATGTTTAAAAATATATAAATCAATATATAAATATTTTAATAGACTGAATAATATCCACGATGTTAACGAGTAATTAAATTCAAATATTTATATATAATATAAAAAAGACAGAGAAAGTTTATATATGTATTTAAAGTCTTATTAATTAAATAATTGAAAGATAATTATGGTATAGTTTTATAGTGTTTTAATACTTTCAAAATAATCAAAAATTTTGCTGTCAGAAATTTTTAGATAGTTGATTTATTGCATTTTTACAATTAATGTAATAAATTAAATGGAAGCTCAAATTTTTGTACGCTGTAGAAATCCAAATTAATGATTAGATTTTCTTCAATTACAATTAAAAGTAATTGGAGTATAATGAAGATATTATCGAATGGTTGGTAACAATGAATTAAGAAGGAGATATCTTATTAAATCTACTAATATTTTCATTAAAAAGGTATTGTAAAAGCAAATAAGATGGCGACATCCGTGGTTCACTCAGTCAGATGCTCTCATATTTTAGCTGAGACGATTTATATTCAGCCAAATTATAAAAATTAAAAATTGATAAAAACTTATGAAATTAAAAAAATTATAAGTTTTTAAAATTAATTAAAATCAAAAAGTCTTAAAAATATCTATTACCTTATATGTATTAAAAATGGTTTTGTGTTGATTAAAAATCTGTTTAAAATTATTTTTAATCAATGGTTATTTAAATTCATAATTCAAAATATGTCACAGTTCATGTCTTATCAATATATTTCCACTCGTCATGCTTATATAAATTGTGTATGATTAGTTAAAAATTATTTTTGTTTTATGAGAAATATCAGCTTCCTATGTCTTTAAAAAATCAATCTATGATTATATAATTTCAAATTCTTTAAAAATCTATATTTACATGGAATGCTACAAGGATTTTAAAATTCCTTTTAACAATTTTTTCTGTTTTAAGTAAAAATAAAGCCTAAGTTAAATAAAATATAAATAAGTTAATATGCTATAATTTATTTTTAAATAACTATTATATTAAAAACTATGGCATAAAATAACATATTGGGAATATTCATTACATTCATATATTATAAATATTTTAAATTATAATTACTATAAATATTTTTTTAATTTCCTCAAATTTTGTCCACAAATTCTAAAGTATTAAATAGGTTTTAAAGAAATTTTGTTGACAGTAAATTAAATAGTCAAATTGCAATTAATGCATAAAATAGTTAAAACTGATAAGTAACTCTTTTTTCATTTGTAAAGAAAAAAAATTAAATACCGAGCATCGATGAGCATATTAGGTGATATAAAAAAATAATATTTTACTTATTAATTCATTTTTTATCTTTATTATAACAGTATTAATAAGTGATCTCAAATTTTATTATTTTTTAATTAAGGAAACGGAAACGGAACACATTGTTCAACGTACTTTATAAAAGAAAGACTACTTAAAAGAACAATTCGTTGTAAAGAATAAAAGTAAGTTTTCAGTTTTCTTTTATCATGCATTATTTACTTTGAAGAGAAAATTAGATGAGTAAAATAGGATTAATTAATAATGCGTAACTAACTCGATATAGATAACAACGGTATGTTTGCCAAGAGTTTTTATTTAAAGTTTGGAAAAGCTGAGAAGATTAAGTTTTTATTTTAATTCAAAGAAAAGCAATTCTTATTTGAAATATCTTCATAAATATTTAAGTAAGTCTTTCTTTCTGGTATGCATATATTTGCATGATTACTTTTTTGTTACTCATTTCGAATAGGAATGCCGATTTCATTAACAAGAATTTCCCCACACCATTTCAAGTCTAATCTTAAATATTTTAGTAAGGAGAAACGGATGACTAAACTCTGTTCGTTAAATGATAAGATCTAAGCCCTCTTTCTAAATGTTACTGATCGCAATAAATGAAATTGTTCAACATTTTTGCTTTCTCATATATGGAGTATGCAAAGAAAAAGAACTGAACTTGTCAAAAATTACAACTCCAGGTTTTTTTCTAGTGAAAAAAAACGCATTTCGAAAATTATGTCTATGTATGAGCGCAATAAAAACGCTTAACTAGAGTAGTAGATAATATTAACACCAAATTTGTAGATACCTGTCAAAATTTGACGAAATATGTTGAAGGAAAAGAGCTTCCCACGTGTATGTTCACATAAAAACTAAACTCTCAAGGATTTTTGCAGCTAAAATTTGATACGCAGAATTATCATTAACCCTTTGCACTCCGAAAAATAATTAAATGCAAAATTATTCACCTAATACAAATATTCGTTTATTTCTATGAAAAATAAATATACATAATTTTAAGTCGAATTTCTTTGAAAAATTATTCTACATCTCTTAGCCATTATCAAGCATTTTTAACAATTAAATTTGAAAAATAAGTAAATAAAACGATAAAATGATGTACAATCTTGAGTGGTGAGTCAGAGGCACCATCGGAAGGCAAAGGGTTAAAATTGTGAATATGTAATAGTAGATATTTTGAAACATATTTATCTAAAGGATATAAAAAGTATTTGTTTTTGCTTGCGGATAATTAAAAAATACAGCCCTTCAATTAATTATGTGGTCTTGTATAAACAACTCTATGTATGTGGAAAATATTGATCCACTCTATTTAAAAGAAAATATCCAAAGTACATATTCAATTTTTTTTCTTTATATTAAGACGCACAAAGCTCGTCATTCTGCTTCGCTACACACGGAAATCGAGCACTCAAGATTTCTGTAACATTTGAGAGTTTGCTATAGTTTTTTCTAACTGCTACCCTCAAAATCATTATAAAGATTAAAATGACATCTGCTATTCATATTTCAATGTATCATGTCAAAGCATCATTTCTTGAATATCACATTTCTTAGTTATTTCATTTCACATAATCACGTACTCAAGATGACATTTTTGTAGGTTCCATTTGCTGTAGTCATTAACTTATTTTTTTAAATCAGCGTTTTTGTAAATGCAATGGCGACACTTTATTAAAAGTTGTTTTCTTAAGATGCTCGTGCAGGTAATAAAATATTTACTTTTCGCCTACGGATTTTTGTTGACGCCAAAAACCTCGCCCCAAAAGCTACATCGTGTTCTGACATGATAATAAATGTGGATAATTAAAGATACAAGGTGAACTCAGAAAAAAGGAGGCTGTGTTTGTATAAATATACAAAATATTTCAGGATAGAACATTCTCACTAGTACACATCTTATTAAAGCGTTTTTTAATTAAAAATATTTAAAAAATTAACTTCTTTACTCTGAGGTATATGCTCATTTGATAATTGCGAGATAAACTGTATGATTTTACATTTCATTTAGGTATCATATACAAGACAAAAAGGAAACACTTCACGAAACTTAAAATAAGAGCTCACTAATATTTGTCGTAAGACATCAATCAGAAATGATTTTATACTAAGCTACAATTGAATAAATTAAATGACAAAATCTGAGCAAATGTTTTTTAATTAGTTCAATTCCAAGTAAAAGCTTTCAACAGTTTAAAATATGATTTGGAAATATTAGAAAGATCATTTTCAGTATTTTTAACGTTTTAGAGATAAATCCATTTACTGAATGAAATTTCAACTACTATCCCATAAATGCAATTACAGATTTCCACTTTCATTATTTCTGCTTTACACTGGTCTTAAAAGTACTAGTGATTAAAGTTATTCCTTCTCTTTTACAACCAAAACTCATACCTCACAACTCAAAACTCATGAGCATCATTAGAAAACCTTTTTGAATCTGCATTTGATAACTAACTGTTTGAAAGTAAAATGTTTGATAAATTCCTTTTTATGAATAAGATATTGAGATCCAAGTGAAATAATTAATAATATTTAAAAAATAGAACTTAACGGATAAACAATATGCTTTCACGCTTCGACTACGCCTAGATAATTTTATATAAAAATGTAGATACATAACAAGATTTCCCAGAAAATTGTTTGAATGAACAATTTTTTTTTTAAAATGCCAACTGAAGAAAACTTTACAAGCGGTAATAAAATTCAAAGAAATTTCTGATTTTTTAAAATTAATTATTATTTTTTAGAAAATTATATATCCTTCTAAAATTTTCATAAAAATATATTTCAGTATTATATCGTTATATGTATATATGTCTAATCTATCAGATATATCATAAAGAGTGTTAATTATAAAAAATGAAAGTTGAGAATTATTAGCTTTAGCCATTTATTAGTCCAAAATTTGGTGAATATCATAATTTTAAAAAACAATTGCATGTCTCTAAAGCTTTATATATTGTATTATTTACACGTATTTTTTGCATTTTTAAATTTAAATTTAATATTAAAACGAATTATTTTAAAAAATATATCAATGTGCTCTTTGAAATATTCGTATAATAGGGGAAAATAATAATAAAAAAATAACAATACATATTTAGTATGTTTTAGTCTTAAGTATCAAAAATAATACTCAGCAAAATAGAATGATTCTTCAAGCAAAAAGGCCCTTGATAAAAATTATTATATTATAGTAAAAATATTTACCCATCTCAAAAGTATTTTTATCGGAAAAATGAAATGCGTCAAAAATTTATTCTGCTAAACTTTTTCTAAAAGTATGACACTCGTTCAATATGACGGGAAGATAAATGTCAAATTATTTGAACAAATTTGACAGCTGACATCTATTTTTTAACTTTAGTTCAAAAGAACAATATGCAATGGTAATATACATAGAACGTAATATTAAAAACAAACAAAATGCTAGTCAGCATATCCATTTAAAATTTCAGTATCAAGTTGAAACTTGGGGCATTTAAAAGTGAGAAAATTGTTACAAATTTAATTCTATGTGAGTTCCCAATTCATCATAATTTACTCATAATATCTTTAAAAACAATGTACTTTAAGAAATGTGTTTACATTTCAAGAACTATTTCTAATAACTGATAAGAAATTTGCAGACGATAATGCGAAAAAGAAAATCCGAAATTTTATACATTGATAAATGGCATTTATTTTCCAAGTTCAAGAAAATAATATAAAATATTGTTCCAATTATATATATTTTTATATTTTTAAAAATGAATATAGTATTCCAAATGTTCCATTTTTTAGTAAAACTGTCATTCTTCAAAAGAACTCTTGTAAAACAAGAAAGTAAAGTTCATGGTTTTATCAAATATTTAAAAAAAGGATTCTAAGTTTTTCTTTCTTCAAACAGCTTAGAAACACGCAGATTCTCGAATTTCGTGCAAGCAAACCATCTCCAGATGTTCACAGATGCAACAAGTTCCCAAGAATTTCAAGCTTTCTTTGCATTCAGAGAGAAGGAAAAAAAGACGTCCGAATCGCTTTTTATGAAAAATCGTACCTCGAAAATCTTTTGCTTGACAGGACATGTTTGTTTGAACAATTGCTTCTAAATTTTAATTCTTTTCCGATTCTCTTTTTTTTTCATCGGATGAAAAGAAATGTTGAACAAACAATACCTTTTGCTATCTTCCTACGATTGCAAACACTAATTAAGAATAAAAGGGGAGTAATTATCCGGTTCAATCTCGATGTTCTTTTTAACAAAGAATTCCTAATGGGGGATTGTTAAGACTGCTTGTAATTTGACCATGCAGAAAAATAGGATTTCGATTTGTGATATTCGATTTTATATGTTGCTCTTTTTATAACTAGCCTGAAACTCATATTATTATGAAAACTTGCAATATAGGTTAAATGTAGTTTCAGAATTATTTCTATGAAATTTCATTTCAAATGTCACTCTTTATAAACAAACTTTATTAGCAAATTTGAAAACGCCCAAAGTGCAAAGATTTATTAGTTCACTTAATAATTAGGCCTTAATTACTGTATGCCAAGTTTCAATAAAAATATAGACTAATGGTTTTTTAACTCAATTAGGAATGTTTTGTTGGTTCTGCTTCTGAAGGTTCTGCTTCTTCTTATTATTACATAATATACAATAAGTTTTCTTTTGTCAAAGAAATTTGTTAAAGACTTTAAATAATTATCTTTCATAATTGCAATTACATTAGATTTTCGATAAAAAATACTTATGTAGAACAAATATTTTTCTATTTCCCAAATGTTCTATTTCATATAATATTAATATGCCAGAAAATTTTCATTTTGTTTTAATGAATTAGCTAAAAAAACAAAAAAAAATATAAAAATAAATATGATGAATCGTCCTCACTTAATCGTTTCCCTTAAGTTTGAAAAGAGAATGCTCAAACTTCCTTTTTTCATTTCATATTAAGACACTTTACTGTTTATCTTGCTTCAAACCTCCTCTTTTAAATATATTTATATCTCTAAGATATTAGAATTTAATGATCAATACAAAAAACAAAGTAATAATATTACATTTTTATTTGATGTTTTCAATAAGTTTGCATCGAATATTTGTTTTATTATTACCTGAAATATTTTTTTCTAATTTGAATTCTAATTCTCATTGAATTTAGTTTTGTTACATAATATGGGAAAATTTCACTCATATATATCTTAAGAGAAATGGAAGAAATTATCTCTTAAGTAAAATTTAATTTAAAGTTTATTAAAACTTGAAAATAACCTAAAATTTGTTGAATGTTTCACCAATCCTATTTTAAAAGTATTAATTATTTTTAAATTATATTATATTTATAATTTTTTTGTTTAAAATAATTAAAAAATTAAAATAATAATTCAAAGTATTAAATATTTCATTAAAATTTTGATTTGCTCTTATTATACTTAAATATTATCAAGATAAACATTTCATATAGATTTCACCAAGTTCCTTCAGATTCATTTGAAAATCAAATTAAATTTTGGTTTCAAATTTGGTTACGTAAAAGAAAACTCTATAATTTTAATTAATAATTATATCGAAAAAACTTAAATATTGTACTAGATAAATATAGTCTATTATAGTTTTGACATAAATATTTTTGAAATAAAGCATTATAAAGAATTTTTATCCATTTATGCTTTTTTATTATATTTATTGTTATATCCAATTTTTTTAAAATTTTTACATTTCATTTGAAATAATGGATATAGTTCGTTAATTTCGTTATTTCTTCATCCTTTTTAAAGATGTAAGGATTTTATAAAAAATATTCTTTTTAATTTAATGATTTGGCAAAAAATTTGTTTGTGTATTTGCGTGAAATTATGAAATGAAAAAAAAGAAATAAAAAAATTGAAAATATATTTTGACCTTATTTTCAGAGAAAGGAATATTTATTATAATTTGACTAAATAAAGTAATGAAATGTTTATAAAAAACGTTGTAAGAACTTTTATTCTATTTTATTTGCATTGTTTATATTCTAGTAATTGAATTCTGAGCAACTAATAAATAATTATAAAATTTAAATTACATTTTATTTAACAGTGATTTGATTGCTTTCATCAACTTTTGCATGTACTATTGAGATGTAGGCATTCATCCGTAACAACAGCAGCAAAGTAACAAATACAATATTTAAAAACGATGTTAGATTTATTTAATTCATCAAATCTTAATATCTGTAATCTTAATAATCTGTGATTTCTTATCATGTAAATATTAATAATCTATGAATAAAGATATGATGAGATAATTTGAATCCATGCTATTGCTTAAGTGAATTCAAAGTTAATGAAGTTTGATCCTTAAAGAAGGATTAAGATATATTGTATCAAAATTCGAATTTTTGGCAGCATTTGCAACTTTAACACACATGAAGTCATCTATTTGTTTGCTTACAAATTCTAATTTAGATATTAATTCTTGCATTATTTTGAGTATGATGTAGTTTAATGATTATATCTTCTATAATGTTAAATAATTATTATAATTTTAATTTCAGTAATTTCTGATATTCATATTAAATCGGTTTCAACAAATTAAAAATAACATCCATTCTCCTTGGTTTAATATTTGAGGATTAATGATGCCTATTCTTATCACTCGTAGTTCTTGAAGCTTCATTTTATATCATGTGAAGTTAAAATACGAAACTATAATCGAAAATAATATGAAATTTGCTCTGTGTATTTAGTAATGTTTAAAAATTTTACTAAACATTTATTTTATTATCGTAAATAGATAGATTTTTTTAAATAGAAAAAGAATAGTTTTAAAGTATAATAGAGATTCTAGCCTTTTGACTGAAATATCGTGTCATTACAATATTTTATATTTGATACATCTGTTCATATTAATTTTTAAATTTTAGTTTTTATTTAAAACAATAACAGACTCCTAAATACATAAGCATTTCTACAAAAAAATTAGTCGTTTTAAAATATTCTTTAAAGCCTTTTTGAAAAATTATTAAAATAAAAAATATGCGCAAATAAGATAAATATTATTGAAAAACTCGTTACTTGAATTTCAAAGTTGTGCAGAAACAATTTGTATTATTTATATATCCTCAAATTTTCTCTAAGAAATTTTAAAATTCACCTATTTTTTTAGCTAAATAAAATGCTTAGAAATTATTTTGAGTATCCTCTTTTGCCTAAAAAGTAATTATATGCTAAATTTAGTAGTTCTACATCTCCAAGTATAACCTACAAGGTGGTTTGAATGATATTTTTATCCGTCTGTATTTTGCACATTGTATAATTTAATTTACAATAAGGTACACTTCTTATTATTTCAATATTTATAATATGCAAACAAGTCAAGATTTTTTTTAAAAAAATGTATGGCATTGATAATTTTTTTCTTTAGACCATTGAGAACGTAATTATTTTTTTAAAAAATTCATGGATTTGATATGGGGTTTTCATGTATGAATTTAGTTATGAGTGGTATATATTTACCATGACATACGAATACACAAGATAACTCAAATCTAACCTTTTAATTTAATTTTTTCCTTGTATTGTTAATTTTTTTCTGAATTTGAACAAAGTAATTCAATATCGACTCATTACTGTTCTGTACGAAGTTATTTCAAGTATTGCAAAGAAGCATAATACCTCTTTCTTATTCAAAAGCGGTTGCAATTTTAGACATTAAACGAAATTTAAGAATCAGTCGGAAATCGTAAATCAATATTCAAACTTTTTGTAATTAAAAAATTGCATAAAACTAATTTTAACGCATCTTTTTAAAAAATTTCGACTTAAATTCAAAGTTTCTGAAAGGAAATAACAGCTGAAAAGGTCAAACACTCGGTTAAAAAATAAGAAATTAGAATGGCAAAAAGAATTCAACATTGAACTAAACTAATCGAATTCTTTTCGCCGATCTATTAGTCTCTCCGAGTACACAACCTATTAACTCGGAAATTGCATCGGCTGGCTGGAAATGAGTAATCTTTAAAGTTCCTCGGTACAAAATAAGTCCTTTGGAATTTAAAATTTAGAAACTACCATGTGATTCATTCTCAAAGAGTATTATGTATCATGCGTTGGATCTAAACTTTTCACTGTCAGATTTCAGATTACAAAGAATAAAACCAAAAAAAAAAAAAAGGATAAGACTCTTCTGATGTTTATAAAATGCTACCAGAGTTTCCCGTTTAGTAGAACAGATGACGGTGACAGTTAAGTTAAAGAGTTTTAAGGAAGATTTCAGCCAAGTAGATCATTTTTCTATAAACATCGAAAGCATTCTTCGAAATTGGTTCTGTTTCAGGAAAAATATATTATCAAAAAAAATCTATTTTTCAAGTTTGATATCTTTAGAATGGAATAACATAAATAAACTAGGAGATTTTAAATATTCTTTGAATACGCAAAATTTTAAACATTTAGCTTCTATCATAATTGAAAATAGTTTCTAAATTTAGAAACTATTTTCAATTATGATAGAAGCAATTTATTATTAGTAAAAATGGTTATTAAATAAATAGGAAAATTTGTATTCTTTAAAATAATCTATATGGTTCTTATTAATTTGTATTTCAAAAGATAAAAAATTGCATTGGCACAGCTAATTTTTTCCCCATTGCTTTAAATAATTATGATATTTCCATTTGATTTTAATAACTTGAACCATTTTTTAAAAATATTTTTAATAAAACAGTCATGAAATGCTTTTAATCATTGCATGTATTAAAGTTAATGAATAAATGTATATGTGCTTTTTAATTAGAATAGCAACAAAATCATAAATCTGAATAAATCATGAATAATTTCCGAAATTGCAAACGTGAGTATTCCATTCTGTTTGAAAAAAAAAACATTTTTTTAGATTATGAACTTTTCTATTTTTATTTTAGTTTAACCTTATAAAAAGAAAAACATTTTAAAAGATAAATAAATAAAATTATTTGCTGAATCACAAAATAAATGATAAACCTTAATTTTCCTGTCATGCTGACTATATATTTAAATATGCACGTAAAACCAAAATTAAAAAAAAGAGTTCTAAATTGTTTCTTTCAAATCTATTAATTTGTGAAATATTTGAACACATACTGTAGTTATAAACTCAACTAGTATTAAAAAAATATCTTTTCAAATTTTTCCTATTTTATATAAAGCTGTAAAAATTTTAATTTTGGAAGTGTAAACTAAACAGACAAAAAATGAAATATAAAATAAGAATATCTGGAAACAAACGTTTATTTTTATATGGTATACGGCTATAAAGTCAATTATTTTTTAAAGTTAACTTTAATCAGAGCATGCTTTGAAACACAATTATTTTGATGATAGCAGTCTTTTTTAAAACTGATAAATTAAAATTTGTTTTGTATTCAAACAAAGTATTAATTTCTATCTTTTGAATAATAATTTATACTCAAGTAAGGTTTTTTTTCCTTAAAAACGATAGCAAAAATTTTGTGAGTGTTTATAATATAAGAAATATTTTCTTTTGTTATTTTAGTCAAAAATCTTTATATAAAGAGAATAAAACAGAGCATGCATATTCACGTTAAGCATCTCTAGTCTATCTATTTTAACATAAATAATATTTTTTTCCATTTGCAAATTTAAACGGGTTCAACAAAATAATTTATAATAAAAATCATTGTGTGTGTTATTTTTCAAAATGCTCCTAAAAATTTGTATGTATTATTTATTTAGATTAAACAGCTAAAACTGGGTTAATTTAAAGCATAAATTAAGAATATTAATCAGTAATTTTTACAGAAGTGTATCTATCGATTGATACAGAACAAAAGAGAATTCTTCGTGTCATTTAAAGCATTTTCTAGTTATAATTATGCATCTATCTCTAACAATTTAAAAATAATCTATTGAGACACGATTAGAAAGAATAACCAGTTTTCTATACTCGTAAAAATCGTCTGCTTTCCTGAAATTCCAAAAATGTTAAATGCTTTTTGATGGCATTAAACTAAACAAATTCTTTTTCTCTCCAACTTTATGAACAGAATTTGGTAACCAATGAGCTGGTTGAAAACAATTTTTTTTTAGATTTCAAAAGTTGCCAAATTCATCAATCAGAATTCCCTGAATTCCAAAACACCATTTTTCAATCTACCAGTATTTAAAGCGCAATATTTCATATTAGATTCCTTTGAACTGACTTGTGTGCGTCTGAGTACATGAAAGAATGTTGAGGTTTTCCACTTTGTTTTTAAAAAAATAAAATCAAAATATTTTCTTTTATTTATTTATTTTTGAAAATGTTTCTTGAATTCATTCTCTTTCATGCAAAATTATAGAATTGACAAAAGCTACAAATCTCAAATTTTTTTATGTATAAATATCAAATTTTAGGTAAAGGTTCATCTTTACGAATTAAAAAGATTGAAATATCCATAAAAATCAAATAAAAAATACTATCGATAAAAAGTTAAAAAAGGTTTATTAATTAACCGATGAATTAGCATAAATTCCTTTTATAAAATTTTCATTTCATATTATACACAAGCAAACAATGCATCTAACAGATTTAAAGTGGTGGTTTATTAATTGGAAACTTTTAAACTCAAATTGTGTGTGTGTGTGTGTGTGTGTGTGTGTGTGTGTGTGTGTGTGTGT
>JAOUZG010043195.1:2303837-2355886 GCA_026289955.1 Argiope argentata
ATATATAAATTTGTTTGAAGAGGAAAGCAGTTTCGAAGACAGAGGAGATACTTTGAAGTTTTAACTTCGCTTTATTGTATCCCGAAAGTCAAGCATTATGTACAAGCGGAAACAACGAGTACAGCACAGAACGGCACAAACGAAATGAGAAAAAGGTAATGAAAATTTTATTCGTGTGAATATATACCATGATATTTTTAATAATGAATTCCGACACGTGTGTATTACTAGTAAGGGAATCATTAGGATCTTTTGAAAGAGTGTTCTTCGATGGACAGTATTTTGTCCATTCACTCGCTTAAGGTTTAATTTAGATATTAAAATATCATTACATGTATATATAACAAATGCCTTTATAATTTTAGCTGTATGGTTAATGAAATAGTGAAAACTACTTGAAATCATAGTAATAAAAATTTCACTTGAATATCTTAACAAAATTCATTCCTATTAGTAGATCAAGATTTAAATATATTCATTTACCAACTTAAAAGTCATTGAATCATTGAAAATCTTAAATTTTTCATTTATTTAAAAATGCTATTTCAATAAAACGGGTAAATAAAAGTAAACGAATTTCAATAAATAATTTAAGTAATTTTTTTTGTATTTTCGTATTAAAATTATGTTATGTTTAAGCTGCAATATGTTACAAACTTCATAAATTAGGTAAATATTTTATCCATCAAGTAACTGACGTAATTTAGGAAACATTTCAACGTTGGAGAATGATATAGTGGATTTAAATGTGGCAGAGATTTTCCAGACTAGCGAATTGAAACAAAGATAATCAACATTTTCTTTTGCAGTTTTTTTCCCCTAAAAGTTTTTCACTTTCCGAATTGAAAATTGCTTTTTCACTCGAAAGTTTAAGAAAGAATTATTTTCTTTTTTAGCTGAAAAATTTGTTAAAAATGAAAAAAAATACAAATTTGTTTCAATGGAAATTATTTTTATTATAAAAAGGTCGTGATATATATTAATGGCGCTTTTTATTGAAACATAAAGCAACAAATTTTGTATTGTGGAAATATAACTTCATCAAATTAGATTTCTTAAGAAACTAATTTCCACTGTCTTTATTATCACACCATGTTATTTCAAATTCAGTACTTAAAAGTAAAATAAAGATAAAGAAATAAAGAATATTTAAAAATAAAAAAAATATTACTTTTGATATTTTTTGAAAAATACGATTTTTATCATAACATTTATGACAGTTATAATAAAAGTATTTCAACCATTTTATTATTACAAAATATATTTTATAAAGAAATTGCGTTTTTGATCATGTTAGCCGCTAAATCATAAATGACTTTAGTAATATTAAGTATATGTAATAAGTGTAATGTTGGTGCTCTACAGGGTCGGATTTAAAGCTGCTGTGGTTATCATATATATGCATTGGAATTTGAAATTATACACCTTAGAATCCATATCCAAAATTCTACACAGTATTTTAATTAATTAAAAATAAAATGATTTCAACGATTTTACGTTATAATTTCCTAAAATATTATTACATAAAAATAATTCTTTCATTATTTTAAATTACAAAAACTTCATTTTTCAATTTTACTGTAAAGCAAAAAAAATTTTTCTGAATTTTATAATTTTTTAAATATAACATTTGGAAAATATACTTTAATATTCACTTAATTTATCCTACTTAAGCAGGTTTAATATATGGTTTAATATTAAGAAAAAATTTAGATAACCCTATTTTTCAAAAAAAAATAAGAAAGAAAATACTTATAAGAACTTCTCAAACTGACACAAAAAATTATTATTCTGAAATCGCTCTACAATTTCAAATGGGGTTTAAACGTTAGAGTTAGAAAAAAGCTTTTCTAGTGAGAATGGTTTCTCGAGAAATATTAAAGCACAGAAATTTCAAACGTAACAGTGCGTTGTTTAAAATATCGGATCTTCTCTCTTTTCCGAATAATATAGAAAACAATTGATGTCGTGAAACAACATTATTAGAAATTGAATTTTTTTCTTCCCAAGAATTCAGATAGAAAAGTATTAGTAGACATTTTTCGACCCGTATTCTTTACCCATAAACAATAAAACTAGTTGCATCTTTTTGTAAAAAATAACATATATCTATCTGAATATTTTACTAGATATACTAGATTACTAGATTTACTAGATTTACTAGATTACCCTTTCCTATAACACATACTCTGATAAAAAGTTTTGCTCAACTAAACATCTGGTTATATTTATCTGAAGTAGTGCTAATATATATTCCTCGAAGATTTTTTCTCTATTGATGGACAAAGAAGCAGACAAATGTCGCTAAAATTTGATAGAAATCTATAATTTGTGTACAAATATTAATTGTCAAATTTCAAGCTTTTCATTTCTTTGCATTTCTAGAATTTCTCAGTCAAGAAACAACCGTCTAAAATGTGATGAAATATCTTGGGATTGAATTTTTAAATCCTGTAATATACTCTCTGTTCTCATATGAAAAAAAAATATTAGTTAGTAATTATTATTATATTATTTGAAAGTTTGGAATCAGCAATTAACTCGTGGATTGCATTATAAAAGTTATTTTAAGAGACAACAACGTACAGGTTCAAAATTCGAAACGTTCAAGAACTGAGCATGCTTCATAGTTAAATATTGTCCAGCGGTTCTTGAATGTAAATTCTACTAAACATTAAACTTTATGATAATCAAACCCCTTATTTTGGAATTCCTTGTGGATTTAAGAACTTAATGCTTTTGGAAACATATATTTTGTGGTCTCTTTGTCAATATCCTGCTCAGTTAAGATACACATTAAAAAAATTTTGAGACTAATCAAGATGTTAAAATTTATTGACATGCGATAACATGATCTTGTTTTGGTTTGGGGTTTTCGAAGCCTCAAAATGCGTAGGCAACAATCACTGATTTATAGCTTTTGAATCATCAATTTTTCGCTTATAGAGTTATTTGATAATAATGCCGAATATTGTCACATTTGGTGATTCATCGCCAACTAAAGTTGAAAAATGATTTCCAAATTATTAATTCTCTGAATTCTTACGAATTGTCTTAATTCATTGAAGTCGTTGACCAGTTTAAACCGGTTAGAAGCAAAGACTATGAAATTACACATGGGTCAATATTTAGAAAAAACGTTGGATTTTTTCAATCTCAAAATTTGTCGAACTCCAAAATTTTGTTTGCCAGCTAAAAAAATTGAAACTTAAAGTTATATATATATATATATATATATATATATATATATATATATATCTATACATTTATATATATATATATATATATATATATTTGATTGCTTAGCCAACAGCAACGGCTGATCGATTTGACAGCATTTACTTCCCAAATTAACTGCTCTTAGTGGCCCTATTGATAATCCACAACAGTTTTTAATCACCGTAGTTTTTCAAGAAACCCTTCAAGAATATGGCTTTATTTTATGCTTACTGAATCCTGCACATCCTTTTTAGATTAGTACCTCATTCAAGAACGAGGATAGTCTCCTTCTTTTATACCTCTTCATAAAATAAAAGTTTAGTTTGCGAGATACATTAATGCCTTGATTTTATATACCCTTATACATGAACCTTCCCATACCCATGTACATGAACGTACCCATGCACATGAACCTTCCTAATAATGTCGCATGAAACCACAGTATCATGAAAAGAAATAAGTATTTTTATATACTATCACAATATTGTCTTCTACAAAAATGCAAATTTCATTTTATTACTACTCATGTAAACTGCATGTATATTAAATAAAATTATCCTGTTTGTTATTTAAATATAAAATGATGTTAAGCGATTGAATAAGCATTGAAGTATGAAGAAAGCTTAAGTTTCATTTCAATAAAAGTATGACTTGTTAAAAATAATACTTTTTTTTGTTAAATTTCTGAAATTCAGGGAAAATTTTCGCGATTATTCTATTGCTATTATTATGTGTCCACATTTCAAAAGCGTTGTTTTTTTTTTGTTAAATATTAAAATAAAGTAAAACTTTCTTCTCTAACGTTTTCAGTACCTATTATGGATAAACATAAAAATTCTTTTAAATCTTTTACTGATAATAATTTCAAAAAATTCTTCCAAGGTTCCATATTCGCCGCTTAAACCATGTCAAAGTCAAACTTTCTATCCTAAAAGCTACGCACATACATATGCAGAAGCATCTCTTTTATTATTAATAGAGACATAAATTAAATATTCTGTTTGATATAAACAGAAGAAACATTGCTGAAGGTTTTAAATATCAATCAGTGCTAAAACAACTGGAAGCATTTAGAAATGAAAGATTGTATTCTAAAATTCCAAACAAATATTTATTTCTATAGAATAATAGTCATTAAACTAATTAGTGAAATTAATGAAATACGACCAATTTTAAAGCTATTTATTAAGAGAAGAAATTCTCTTTAAGACAGCGTTTATTTTTTATTGAATTCAAAAGAAGAAAGAAGCGGTATATCAAATAGCTTTAAACACTATTCATTTGGCCTAAATTTCAGACAGCAATACATTTTTAGTGCAAGGAAATTACAAACGAGATTGAAATTACCTCCATTTTCATGTTAACAGTAAATAAAGAATAAATTTGCCAATATTCTTAAGATGCCCTTTAGTGGTATTTATTTTTAATCGTTGAACAGAAAACATTAGATCTATTAGTTCCCTTTCAATTTCGCTAATTCTTCTCAAATACTTAAATGCTACGATTGTACTGATGTTTGCAGAAGCGAGTGCGATCTCAGTACAAATATATATATTTATGGAAGAATGAATTTAATTCTGTTTCATACCTTTCAAAACCCACTACGGTTTGTTCCTTTAAAATTACGAGAATTTTAATGGAAATTAAAATGCTAAAATCTTTTATTTTAGTTTTGTGATCTGCGTCATTAGCGGGTAAATTAATCGAAACTTCTATTACATTATCAAGTATCTCAAACGGTTTTTAAAGAAAGTTTAAAATAACTAATTTATTGACTCCAGATGTCTCATGCTAATTCAAAACCAAAAGTCAATAAATGTGTTAATGCTCTTTTATGTTTCTACGACTTTCAAACTCATTTATTGCAAAATATTTTCATAAAATTTGGAAACCAAAATAAATTGTTAAACTTTTATACTCATATTCTTCAAAATACTTGAGGGAATATTATGTGTTAACTTTCACTAAATATCCTTAATGAATAATAGCATACAATACTTTATGGATCATAATATTCAGCTGCTTGGAACTTCGGTGAAATTGAATTCCAAACCTTTTATGAAAAACTCTGTGTTTATTACTAATGGAACTTGTTGTTGTTGTTGTGTCTAATGGCACTTGCCGTGGACAAGCCCCGCTGATATATCAGCAGATTTTAAGCCGGAAATATACGTCTCTTGTTTTACAAGTAGAGCCATTTAGGGCCAAGGGTACGACTTAGTTATCCACAGGTCACAACCCTTTTTAGGGGGCGAACTTCATTCATGTAAATTCATTCATTCATCTCGGCTCGTAATTTAGACCTGGAACAGAGAACGATCCCCTCTGACCCAGTACCCCCAGTGATATTACTCTTGATATAGAGGACTTTGCGACCACGAACAGATTTAACGAGCGCCAATCGCCACACACTCGGGGACTGTTTTGGCCTGTGAGCTTCGAACCCGTAACCTAAGGCGTATGAGCCAACGCTCGACCAACCAGGCTATCCCGGCCCTACTAATGGCACTTGCCATGGACAAGCACTCTGACTGCTGTCAGAGATTTTAAGCTGATTGAGAGTCTCTTGTTTTTTCAGTAGCTCCAACTAGTTCTAAGAGTACGGCTTTCCTACGCACTCACCACATTCACTTTCACGGTCCCTTCTTACAGGGGGGCACATTCACGTATCTCACAAATAATACACAGAAGAACAACCCTGCCCCGACCGGGACTCAAACCCGGGACGCCCAGATCACGGGAAAGACGTGTTACCCTAAAACCAGAAAGGTGACATTATGCAAAACTTATTTGAAAGATTATAGCATGTTATTAGATTATAGTGTGCTATGATTATCTGTAGATTGCTACGTTTCTTAAATTGTATTATGACGCAAGTTTTCCATGAAACTTTAAAACTCAAATTAACTACAAAAATCCTATATATTTATCATCTTTTAAATACTTTATTATAATTTCATTACTGTAGATAATTCAAAGAATCCATTTCTTATAACACAGGAAAATATCAATTATAAATAACTGAATCGAATTATTTTCAAATATATTTATTACTTTACAATAGTAAATGCTTTACTAATACTCCGAAATCTTTCAAAACTGAAATGAATGACTCCATAACGATATATTTTTATTCTTAGTATTCTTCTTCTTGTTTTGTTTTCTTAGTAAAAAGAAAAAAATAACTTTTGAGTAAATTTTGGTTTAAACATGATATAAAATAACGAAAACAATACTTGTTTTCTAATAATTTACATTATTTTCATCAGACAACGCCAAAAGAAATATTAAACTTTTGTCTCCGAACTGTCTACACATTCATTTAAATTTCTAGTCTCCTCAATCTCACGCTTTTGAAAGAAAAGGAAATCTCAGATAGAAAATTGCAAAGGAATCCCTAATCCAAATAATATATTTTTCAAACTTTGGTTCAAAACAACTTTTCAAATTATTAAGAAATAAGTAAAATGTAAGAAGATTGAACGTTACTACTTTTGCATTAATCATATGAATATGTCACAAGCATTTTTCCGGAGCATATTTTTTTGTGTTGGTTAAACCAAAATTCGACGCATTCTTTTCCGAATAGATTGTTTTTGTTACCTCTTCTCGCATATTTGTATTTTGTGGAACTGTTATTTGGGAAAATGCTTTCCTCTTGAGGAGTGGAAAAGCAAAATAAAAAAAAATATTGTTCTTTATTCTGCCACAATTATTTTCTGTGGAAATAACAATAGCTTTGGTGAAATTTTTCTTTTGAATAATAATACATCGCTCTATTTGTAATAAATTGCTCATTGGTTTCATTTAAAATAAAGCAAGGAAAATATTTTTGAAGTTTTAATTTCAACAGAAATTGTTAACACTTATTTATAAACGCAAATAAACGTCTAGGCATGGATACTTTTATTTCTGAATTTTAATTAATTATTTGTGTTCAACATGTCTTTCCACAAATTCTTTTCAAAAAAAATTGTAAGTATTTTTTATACCGTTCTGTTGCATGCATTTTGTTAATTTAATTTTAAAAATATTTATATTTTTAAATTATGTTCCTACTTTTATCAATTTCAGGATAATTTATTTCTATAAAATCAATTTTTGCTATCAGTGAGCAATTCTGATGAATGATATACCTAGAATAAATTACTCTAGAAAAATAATGCTGTAATCTACTAGTCTAGAATCTCTAATTATTCATCTAGAATAAAGAAAAATGGCAACATCCTCTGATTAGGGTTCTTAATCAACATTATTTAAAATCTGTAGAAAATGTACAGTGTGGTACCATCGATTATTTAAATGTCTTTTTGTTGGGTCTTGGTACCATAGCGGTAAGGTTTCGACTTCAAAACCATAAGCTTCTGGTTCTGGAGCCAATTCTGGCAGCCATCTATGGGGCTGTCCTCATTACCTGATCGTGGCTCAAAATTATGATTATTTGTCCTACAATATCTCTACTGTTGCATTAAAACAGAACTTTAATATAACTGAACAGTGAATTTCTTGGTTTTTCCCTTTTATTTAATGAAACTAGCATGAAAAGAATATGAAGATATGCTATCTACGGTGCCATCCTCATTATCTGATTGTGGCTCAAAATTATGATTATTTGTCCTACAGTATCTACTATATCTACTGTTGCTTTAAAACGTAACGTTAATATAAATAAATGATGAATTTCTTTGTTTTTCTGTAAAAAATAATAGCCAATTTACGAATCTATTAAATCTTGATTCTAAAGAGCTTATGGATATAAATCAATGAAATAAAGGAATATTTTCAAAAAAGTGCATCTACTATTTAGAGAAACTAAGAAGAAAAGAATGTGAAGGTATACCATCTATGATGCCATCCTCATTACCTGATAGTGGTTCAAAATTATGATTATTCGTCTTACAATATCTGTACTGTTGCTTTAAAATGGAACATTAATATAATTCAGAGGCGAATTACTTTGTTTCCCTGTAAAAGATAATCATTTATGAACTTGCATAGCCCTTTATTTAAATTCTTGACTTCTTTATTGCCCTATTCAGCTTAGATAAATTAAGATTATAAATAGTACTAAAACCCGATTTTCAGGCCATAATAAAATCATTTTTAATAGAATTAATAAGATACTTTTCTGGACTCGACGAATATAACAATACCGAGCAGTTCATTGACTCTTTTTTGTTTAACATCATTAAAAATTACAAAAATTTCACTTTTGATTTAATTTATGTATTTATTTATATTTGTTAAACACTTTTATAACCTTTATCTAAGTTTATAGGCTATAGAATGTGAATATAAGCATTCTTATTGAATATTTTTTATCATCTTAATGCTTTAACGAATATAATGGAGAGAGACTCAACATTTAATTTTGTCATTTAATCCAAAACAACGCGAAGGCTTTTGATTTTTAATCTTGGAAATTTGTACCATCAACATTTTATTTTGTATATTGTTAGATAACCAATTTACGAATCTATTAAATCTCGATTATAAAGAATTTATATATGTAAATCAATGAAATGAAGGAATATTTTCTTAAAAAGTGAATATATTATTGAGAGAAAATAAGAAGAAAAGAATGTTAAAGTATTTTTTTATAATAATATAAACATTCTACAAATCAAATTCTAAATTGGTGATACTTGTTTGTTTATACGAAATAACCCAAATAAAAATATCTTGATTGATGAAAATAAAATGAGTAAGGTTTATATATGTCAATATCGTTTATAATAAATGTTACTTATTAACAACTATTTAAAGAAGAATACCACAAGTCTAAAATATGCATCACATCCCGGATGTGATTTAATTTATAATTTATGACAAAAAGGTAATTATTTGAGCACATTTTTGTCAAACAAGTTATTATTAAATACCAATGTATTTAAAAGATTTCATTCATATATAAATAAATAAATGATTATCTGAAAAATTAAATAATTCTATTGACGTTAGTTTTTCAAGTTTTATTTTTCAATTCGTACAGTTGACAAAACAAATACAATGCAATACAAAATAAATGAGAATTCGATCGAAAAATAATGATTCATAATAAATGAAGAACTTTTTTCTTTAAAAACTTATTGACGGGAATGTTTTATTTTTAAAAAATCACTATCACGAGGGAGAATTAGCTGTTTTTAACTAAATAGTAACCTTTGATATAAAAAATATATTTATCTTATGAACTGATGCAAAAGAAGAAAACAACCTACATCAATTTTTCAAATATAGGAGCATAGAGAATAAACTTATTATTCAATACGGAATTTAACACTATCTGTGATATATTGAAAGATATATCTGCAGATATATTATTGAATATATTGAAAAATATTATTCAACTTTGAGCATAAGCACTTTTTTTCAAATATTTTACGATTATTTCTGTAAAAATAATTGGTATATTTAGTCATACTTAAAAGTATTTGCTAGGTACATAATTAAAAAAAGAGACGACACAATTGAATATGAAAGTAATTTTACATAAATTTCCTTGCATGCTGCTTTGTGCCCAAAACATTTGCCTCTTGATGCCTCTTTAGTCATTTATTATAAGCTGAAATTCCAGATTCGCCTCGAAAAAATAATCAATTTCTAAAAGCTTTCTAAAATCTTAAGATTTTTTTTTATTTAAAAGTTTGGCATAAAATTCTTACATGATAACAAACACCACCTCTCACGCTATTCAAAATATTAACTTGGCGTTAAATTAAAGAAAGTTTTGGAAAGAATTTAAAAGAAAATAATTTTTGAAACTTCGAAAATTTGAGTCACTATTGCACCAAATATTGTTCCTATTCTTTCTCAAGACCCAAAGTTAGGAAAATTATTTTTTGAGCTGTTCATCTGAAAATAGTTAATTCTGTTCGACAAATTTTGAAAAAGTCAGTTCTGATTTTTTACGCCATAATTTTAATTATAAATTTTTTTAAAAAATGTATTTAATATAAAATATTTATTATTTTTAGTCATTCGGAATATTTTTTTAATTTAATGAAAATTTGAAATAGGCTATTTAATCCAACAAAAATTTAGTTGGATAAAAAAAGTCAATGCCCAAAGTGTCTAATAAAAACAAAATATTCAAAAACTTATGGACAAATTATACTTAAGGAATAAATGCTCAAAAATATTTGTGTATTAATAATAATATTAATTAAATATAGTATTAATGCTACTAAACAATATATTCTTATTATAGTATTCTAATTTTATATCAGTTAATGTAATTACTGTATAGTAATTTATTTTAGATAGTACTTGGATGTATAAAGTTTTCTTAAATTAAAATAGAATCCCCTTTTACTGTAAAATATTTTTAAAAAATCATCTTGATAAAGTTGAGAAACTTTACCATTTCCTATATACAGAAATTTTATTTCGTTGTACATTAATATTATTGATATATTGAATTTAAAAAAGTAGAATCTCTGCAAGGAAAATGTGAATATAAAAACAAAAATTATAATTTCCTTGAAATTCATTGAAAATTAAATTTTAATTATCTTTTTATTTCTTTCTTCTTGATATTTCATGTTATCAACTTTTATTTTAGATAAAAATTGCCAATGTACGTTTTTTAAAGCAGCCATCTTTCAAATAATGTAAAAGAGAACACTGATGGTTTTAAAAATGCGAAGTAGTATTTGAAAATCGTATTTACAAAAAGAAAATTATTTTAGAGAAACCTTTCATTTATTTCACTTTAATAAAAGAAATTTTTTAAGAAATCAAGATAAAAATTTATAAAACGGCCAAGGTCTCATTTGAAAAAAAATATTAAAAAATAGAAATTTAAAATTTTTTATAGTTAAGATTATACAAGCATATATTTTAAGCCATTACTTATTTATAAACATAGTAAATATATTAAAAATATAATATTGAGAAATTGGGTTAAAATCCCTCAATTATGAATTTGGACTAATTAGTGGCTTTTTCCGTTCAATTTTCTTCACTAATTTTCTAAAATTACTACATAAAAAGAAATAGCCAAAAGATTATCTTAATTTCTATTTACAGAATCAAAACATTATATTATAACTTGTTTAATGTAAATTATTTTATTTCATCCCTTTTACAAGATCTTTTTCATGATGACCTTTTATCTTTTTAAAAAATGAACGTGTGCAGAGTAACAAAAAATGTGGGTATGTTTCTAAAGTTCATATTTCTATCAAGAATGCAATTACTTCTTATATAATTTCTATGCTTTTCTTCTAAAAGTTTAATTATAACTGTATATTCTATTAATTTTTTAGTTTGTTCAGTTAATGGAATAAATACGAATACTGAAGCATTCATGTTACACATTCATTTACAATATTTCATTTACTAAATAGAATGTGACAATTGTCCAGTTGCTAATGGCAGGTAAATTATCATAAAAATTGTAACAAGAATTTTTCCCAAAATTAAAAGGTATCTTTATGACAATGTTTGATAAAAGAAATGTAATTTAATGGCTGGAAAACTAAAAATATAATTAAAAATTAAGCAGTGCAAATACTCCACTCATTTATAATACAAAATATGAAAAATAAGAATGGAAATAATTTTTTTTAAGTTTTTTGAATCTATAATAATATAAAATAACATAATATAACTATTATATTATTTATTTATTCTGACGTCCGTTATCCATTATACCAAGCAATGGTAATAAGTGCATGGCAGATCAAAATTTTTTTTATCTTTTTAACGATAACTATCGAATTTTAATCACTTTAAAAGAAATAAAAATTTGTATTTGACAACATTTCATCAATGTAATGACTTCATTTAGTACATATTTAATCGTTTTATTTCATTAAACTTTATCAACAAGTTAATGCTTTTCCATTTCACTGAATTTTGATTTATTACATATAAATGAGATTACGTCTAAAAAATAATCTAATTATAATGTAACTGTAATATTTTAATTTTTTAAAACTTATTTTGTCGTTCTAAAATACTGTAGGCTTACAGCCTAATTAAAATTGTTATCACAACTTAAAATATCATTCAGCTTATTTAAATTAATTTGTAATTTTATTTTCATATATCAATATTGAAACTAATTCTTTTCTTTTCCTTTTTTTTAATTTTTTTATCTTAAAATATCAACCTTAACCTAAATAACTTCGTTTTATTATGAAGGAAAAAAATTATTAAAATTATTTGATTAATTGGTTAAATAAGTTTTTATAATTAATGTTTTGAAAAAATGTAATTAAATTAATTAAATGAGTTTATAAAATTGATTTTTCAATTAAAATACACGATAATTCATAATTTACATTCTCATATAAAATTATGAGAGTTGTTTAAACGTTTAGATAAGAACAGAAAAATCCAAAGCAAGATTTTATTTATTTACACAATATATATTTTATCATTTCACAGATGAATACTTTATTTTAAAACAATATCGATTCCACCTAACAAGACTGCAATTATCAGAATTTTGTGGTGATTATAAGATTAATAACCTAAATTTTATCAGCGGAAGTTTTTGAACTTCCGCTTGAATAAATATTTCTGATAAGAATTGTTATTGCCAAATAAAATAACATAACATAGAATAAAACAAATATACTACCAAACGCATCTTCTTACTTTATTTTTGTGAAAAACCTTTTTGAATTTTATTCCAAAAACCGCAATTATCGTCTGAGCTCAAGCGTAAGAAAGCAGTTAATTTGGGAAAGCAAAAGTTCAATCCAGTAAAAAAATCCCTCCTTTAATTGCATTTATTTATTTTTTTCTAATTTTGGAATGAAATTTGTTTTCGTTTTATGCTTTCCTCATCAAGAGTTTGCAAAATAAGGACAGATTAAAAGTCTAAATATTTACAGATGTAAATTAAACATAATACACTTTCATTTAATTTTTTTTATATGACAAACAGTTTGTCCTTATAATTAAGAATCTTGAAAAACGTTTAAGCATTCACCATAAAGTATACTTTATCTTTGTTGAAACAAGAAATGAAAACTCAATTATTATACTTGACATATTATGGAAAAAATTGTAAAGAGCATTTTTTATAAGATTAACGAACTAAGACAGATTTTTTTTATTTAACTTGTTTCAACGTAAAAATATTAAACTGTATCTAATACCCCAATAAATATTTATGATGATAGATATTATTGAGGTACAAATTACGTATCTGTTTCATTTTTGAATGATTTTGTTTACATAGAATCGGTAGTTATTATATATATATATAAAATTTAATCTTAACTATTTTCTTAATTTTTATTTTAATTCAGCGGATATTAAAGTCATTCTAAAATATTTACTTGTTTCCTGGTCCCATTTCGCTTTTTCTATTTCACATTTTCTTTTTAAGTCTAATTAAAACTTTGTAAAAATACCGCGTCATCGGATCTAAGTGTCGTGTGATCGCTACGTTTCTCTTGTCAAGGTTAACACGTTTGAGAATTCCTGCTTGTATCGATACGAGTCATATTTATAAGAATCTAATGGTATATGAGACCAGGGATTAATGATTTTGTTATCTTTATTATTTTTTAACTTCTGCTTTTGTGCTGCACTTCTTGTACATAATATGTGCGTAATAAATATTTTGATTTTTGGTAAATATTTCAAACTTTCCAGTGCTATGCTTAATTTTTGTTTATTTTAGCTAAACAGGTTGTCCACTTTACCCTTGACCCAACAGTTACTTTCAAAATTGTTAATGGTAGGCATATACTTTCTGAAGAAAAAGATATTCTAAATATGTAAATAATTATATTTTAAGTTATCTTTATTTATAATATTTTTTTTAAAATATTAGAAAGATACTATATAATTCCTTTACATTTATTTTTTGAAAATCTAGATTAACTAAAAGACATGAATTTCAAAGAAATAGTTTACTTTTAAAAACATTTCGAGATTTTTTAAGAAAAAATATTGGTAAAAATGTGTCCACCTGGAATAAAAGTCAGACGAAGAATGGCATTAGTTTATCGCCTTTTATCGCAAAATAACACTGAGAGAAAAGGAGTGCTAAAAATGTTTAGAAGTAAATATTGTTATCTTAAGTACATTCTATGGAATGTTCATGGGAATAATATTATTACACTGTTTACCAGTATTTTTGAAAGGAACTTTAAAAATTCCATTAAATGTATACATAAATGTATAAACTTTATAAAATATATGAAAGAATTCATATAAATTTAATATTTTCTTTATACCATCAAATAAATATGTAAATTCTATAAATAGTTAGATAAGAAGATAGATAAATATAAATAGATTTTAGAAAAACATTGAAAATATTCAGTTTATTTCCAAAGTGATATAAATATATGTAATAAAATGAAAATTAAATCACATTTCTTAACCAGACAAATTATCTTACTGTTGTTAATTAAAAATTATTCATAATTAATATTTTTATTGAGTAAATATAACGATTTATCAATCCAGAAAACTCAGTTATATTTGTATATTTGAATTTTAAAATATTATTTTATATTATGCGAAGAATAAAAAATTCGCATTTAGGATCTTGTTAACATTATGAATAATTGCTTAACTATTACAGTGAGAACTAAGTCACCAATAAAATTCAGAAAATTAATTTTTAATCTTTTAACGCTTTAACGTTTAGATAACTAATTCAGAATTAGATCTAATTTCTAAAATATACGCTATAAATAATAATTTAAATCCCCTATCTAAAAAAGAAGAAAAAACTAATAAATCCAAATGTCAGGGAAAACAAAAAAAAAGAATTCTACAATTATTATAGTATTTTTTAATATTAAAGAACTGGAAATAAAATAACCAAGTCAAATATTTTTTCTGTGTTGGTTATATGGACTTAGATCTCATTTATTTGTTCTTTATTAGACTTCGCCTTTGACATGCTTGTTGTAAATTAATTTACTGGTCCTATCACAAGCAATCTTTTCATACCCTGTGTCAAGAAATTTGACATGACACTATAAACATATCGTGGTACAAAACTGAATCAATGGAAGCTTGCAATGATACAGAGCCATTTGAAGGAAAAAAGGTTGGATGAAGACAGATTAAATTGGAAATTGGATTTAGACAGTACTTCAAATGGCTCTGTATCATTGCAAAATGGAAGCTTGCAATGATACAGAGCCATTTGAAGGAAAAAAGGTTGGATGAAGACAGATTAAATTGGATTTAGACAGTATTATATTTAACTAACTTTCTTTACGTCTCATTAAATTTTGAGCTTCCGCAAAAGTACATTTAGATTGTGACTTTACTTGGAATATGTTATATCGAAAGCCGCTGTATTATAAAGTATAAGAAAGAAAATCACTTTTGATTAAAGATGATTATGTTTTCCTTACGTATAAGCAAAATATTCTTTTGTATGTGTACAGAAATGATGAATATTTTCGCCCTATTTTCCTGAATGCATATTCATTGTCTGTTATATACAAAAGATGCAAGAAAAAAGTAGAGCAATCATTTATTTCCTGAATAATCATGTCTAGATATATGCTTTTCCTTACATAGTTTCATTAAATAAGGCAAATTTCATTAAGAAATTATATGAAAATTCTTTTCTATATTCTCTGTAGATTCATAGTGAAAATTTAAAAAGTAAAATATTTTTAAATTCCTATTAATATAAAATTGTATTACACAAAAAAGGTTTCACTTAAGTCGTCTATTCATTTATGCTTCCATAAAAAAAGTTCGCAAGTATTAAAAAATAAATTTATTGACTTAGAGCTCTTTTTCATATTTAAAACTGGTATTGCAATGTCTTTTATTGATGATATTAGGAATTATACACATATCACAATAGTTTATTAAAAGAACTATATTGGTAAATAATAATGCATTTATTATTAATTCTTATTAAACGTTTAAAATAGTCAAATAATGCATTCGTTTAACAGGTATTTACAAATTAAATGTAGTCTAACAATACAAGTACGCATGTACATCTGTATTATAATTGCGTGCAGCACAAATCATCAACATTCCAAAATATGTTTTGTTACTGAAGTGCATTATTTTAAACAAAATCTTTATATCACAATTCCGAGCGATTTTTTTTTAATTTTATCTGATGAGTTATTTTGGTTATTCGATTTGTGAAAAGTCTTTTTCTGTTTTTATTGAGTGGAAGTTGCCAGTCATTGAAAATGAAAAGGAGTGTTAAGCCATCTTAACAGTTTGAGTGCGGTGAAGCGCTATTACGCTGCACTTGCCGTAAAGGTAAGTATTCTTCCGCACTCAAACGGTTAAAGTAACTACGTTTGATTGCTAGACAAATCTTTGCTTTCAACAGTTTGTTCTTGTTACTAATGGCGCTTGCCATAGATAAGCAACTGGCGCCAACTAGGGCCAAGAGTACTACATACTCATCCGGTTCACTTTCACAGCCCCTTTTTACAGGGAGGCACATTCCCACACCTCACTGACAGTACACAGAACAACCATGTTCTAACCGGGACTCGAACGCCAGACGCCCAGATCACGAGGAAGACACGCTACCTCTGTGCAAGGAAGCAGGCTTATAGCAATTTTTTAAAATTATACAAATCTGCATTTCTAGAATCAATGTTTCCATCTAAATTTATGATAAATCTTCTCTAAATTAAAAATTTCTCATCTATTAATGTTGTATATAGAAGCGTGAAGCATAGATAATAAAGAGCAAAATATTTTATTAATCAAAATTTTACAAAATGGAGGGCAGTAACAAACGCTAATTCATTTCACGTTTTATTATCAATCTATGCAGAAATCAGTTTTTTCAAACAATTTCCCACCTTATTTAAAGACATTTCGCAGTTGCATTGAAAAATAAATTGGCTTAGATGCAATAAACTATTATTAAACAAACAAGATTTATAATTTTTTATCTTCCATTTAGGAGCACCTTGTATAGCTTGGTAGAGTAATAAAAAAACTGAATATGCATTATGGACTTAATTTTTTCGAACAATCACACGTTAAAAACTTATTTAGCTGCACTTTTGTACTAAAACCGTGCATTAAATTTTAAATATGCAGATTGTAATATTTGTTTAACTATAGCAGCCACAAGAATATTAACAAACAAGCAATAAGTAATCTACTTATTGGCAATTTAGGTCTGTCATTTAACTTCAACTCTACTAACAAAACTTTATGCAAAGTTTCATTCATTTTCGAGCAATGGAGTTTGCCTACATGAACAGACGTACACCTCCTTCCCACCACCAAAAAAACATATATCATCCAAAATTAAATAGTAATGTACAAAATTGTGTAAACACTACCTATCAAAACTCATTTATCTAGTTTCTTCCATTTTTCACGATCGTAGTCAAATACAGTAGATAATTTGATATAGGTATTTACAATAAATCAAGCATAATAAAGATTTAAAAATATCATGTGATAAAATGCCAAAAATATTTATGCATTATTTTCTGTAGTGAAATAATGTATTACTTTGAACTGGAGAATGAGTCCCAGAAAAATAATAAAAACGATTACTCTGAACTAGTCCATTTTCCCTCCACTTCTTATTTATATTAATATTTCGGTTTTTTTTATTATGAAGGAGTGAATTGGAGCTAAAATGATCAAACCAGACTCGTCTGATATCATATAATTCTGATATCAACGAACTCCTACTACTCCGGTTGTAGTAGTTCAGAAGAGAATGCTAACCCGTTACTGCATGAATTAATAAAGCAATGCAAAAAAAATGTGTTACGGTGGAAATAGCTTTATTTAATTATCAATAAGGCATATTAAAAGGAAAATAATGAAAAAAATTATATTTTGGGGCTTTTTTTTATGGAATCATAAATAGATTCTTATGCACTGAGACAAAAACCATTACAGTTGAAAAGTGGAAAAATTATAATCCGTCAAAAAAGATGAATATATAAACTCCATGGGAGTATTTTTTTTCTCAGAAAGTACTTACGTTTTACTCTGTTATCTTTTTTTTTTTTAATGAATCACTTCAATTCTGCTTTTTTACCCACTTGCACAAAAGAGAGGTTATTTCGAAATGTCCTAAAATCATAGACAATTTTTCCCCATTTTATTATTTTTAAATATATATTTAATGGATTAAAATAGTTTGAATTATTTTAAAATACTTAAGTCGGAAATAAATTTGAATCAAAACTGTAATACCATATATGAGCCCATATGTGACAAGAAATAGTTATTGTGCAGTCCATCCGGGTTGATGGAAAACGTCTTTGATTTCCAAATAATTTCGATTTTTACCTCTATTATGCTTATTATTTCAAGTCTTCAAATATACACATAATATGAACGCTTTGATTATTATCATTAAATTAGTTATTTGCTGAAATATGAATTAGGGAATAAAAAGGTTTCCCCCAAAGAACTGAGAAATATTTTGCGATTTCAAAAACCAACGTGTGATTTAATACAGAAAACTTCAGATTCTGAAATAGAGGAAATTTAGTAAAAATACTGAACATATTTTTTACAGCAGGAACCCGCATTTTCGCTATTCTGATGTAAAAGAAAAGTTACATCCTTTATAGCTATAGGAAAAATGCCCCAATATTTTGGTAAAAAACATAGATTCTCAGTGAATTTTTGCATGTCTATGTCCAGTCATAAGAAGAACTATGAATCTTTTTGGACTTACTAATAAATGTCTTGTTTTTATATTAACTTTTATTTTCCTATATTTATATGTTTTCATATTTTATTCCCTATCATTTTTTTATATAATTTGCTTTCTAATTTTTCCTTTTTCGTTTATTTGTTTTCTTCTATAATCTTTTCTGGATATGAATAGAGAAGCTATTTTTAGGGTTTTAAAGGTACTTTAAACTGTTTGTGAAATGTCCTGCAAGTACGTCATTGAACAGTTCCTTCGATTTTTCAATAACGTTTTAAAAGCACGTTCACTCGTTAGACCACTCGAATGCAGAAATGAAAAAAGACAGATTATAGAATTTTGGAAAATATAACTTTTATATAAACAACAACAAAATTCAGTAACTCAATAAAAGCCAATCGATAAGTTAGGGATTAAATGGTTGCTGAATGTTGTTCTCAGATTATTTTTTTGCTTTAATATCTATTAATACGAATATGTATATAAATATGATAAATATCTGAAATACCCTTCATTGTTATTATTATAATCATGTCAGATTATGATGTTGTTTTGGGGATGAGGTTTTTGGCGTCAACAAAAATCCGTAGACGAAAACTAAAAGTTATTTTTATCTGCACGGGTCTTCTCAAAAAATCATCTTTTAATAAAAAAATTAAAATTTATTACCGAAAAATTAAAATTTATTACCTGCGCGAGCATATAAAAAATCAGCTTTTAATAATGTGTTGCCATTGCATTTACAAAAGCTCTGATATAAAAAAATAAGTTAATGAATACCGCAAATAAAACCTAGAAAAATGTCATTTTGAGCACGTGATTATATGAAATGAAATAAATATGAAATGCGATACTTTTTTTTAAACAATGGATGCGAGATAAAGTTTTTTGGATCGTTTGCAATACTAAAGTGACTCATTCAATGAAACAATTGAAAGGAATAAAAATATAATTTAACTCGCACGAGCAAGTAGTGTTTGGCCGTTTAAGAAATGGTATTCTGACATGATACATTGAAATATGCAAAACAGGTTTAATTTTAATCTTTTTTATTTTTTATAATCAAATATTTTATTAAACTAATAAACCACTAATTTAAATAATTTTAAATATAAAGAAAAAAATGTTGAAAAAGAGATAATGTGTTTGTTTTTTTTTAAAATTCTTATTATATTCTAATTTAAGCGTTTTTGTACATTAGCTATCACATTCAAAAACAAATTGGGGGCAGATATGACTTTAAAAAGGACTTTATTTGTACTCGTGGGTATCTGATGTGAAAATTTAATTAATTAAAATGGTCAAATTTTATATTATTCCAATAAAATGCATTTTTCTTTGTGTACTATTATATATAACAAAGAAAAAAATGTTTTATAAGCTGAATAGAAAGATGTATTAATCAGGAAACAGGAATTAAAGATTTCTAATTAAGACAACACGGGATATTAGAACAGCTTTATCTTGTTAACAGCCGTTTTCCATTAGAATATCTCTGATCCTTCAATAGCAGATGAGATTTCAATGAAGAGAAATGAGAACATCTCTTTGAGCCAAATCGAGGATTTCCATTTAGAGTTGAAGATTCGTCTGGACTAACTCCTCTATCCCCAAACACTAATTCCTGAATCCAGATATATTTCAAGCACTTAAGGCCCAAGAAATTATGTGCTTTCTCAGTTGACAAATATACTTCTTAAAGCTGTTTATACGCCTGCATACGTAAATATACAGAGCCATCTTAAACCTTGCTCTAATTGCGCTTCAAATAAAGAGTACTATTGATTCGTGGATGTTTGTAAATTTACTGAGCTCGTTTCATTTCAGTTTTTAAGCAAATTTTTATTTGGTTTTTGATTCAAAGTTATAACATTTTTAAAATGGTTAAAAATAGTATAAAAATTACAAAAAAGACCTGCATTTTCGCTTAAAAAATCCTTTATATACCCATAATATAAACTGTTGCAGCGGTTACATAACTCTACTAAATTCTCTTTCGATAACACAGATGGCGTTACCTTATTAACATCAAGGTATTTTCCCATGATCCTTCTTGAGGATTATTATCATGTGGAACATGATGTTGTTTTTGTTTAGGGTTTTTGAATAATTGAAAGCAATGAAATTTGAAACTCAAAATCGATTAGTCAATGAATAAAGCATAAATCATAACATTCATCAACATCTATATATTTTGTCTGCTTTTACCAGTATTGCATTATAATTATTCTGAGTCATGTATCTTCTTTGAAAGCAAATGTGTTTTTAAAAGTTTGGTCTACTTTTAACAGTATTCTTTTTCAAACTGGTTTAAACTACTTAATGACGAATTAATTAAGACAGAAATGGCACAAAATATTAGTGTTATCACGTGACAACTTGAAATTTGCAATCGTAGATTTCATCTTAATACTTTTGACTTTTTATATGTATTATTAGGTTGTATTCTACGTGAGTGTCGTGATTTTCTTCGTGTTTGTTTTGTCTTATGAATTGTAGAGTTTTGAAAATAATTAAATATCTATTCCTGAAACTTGTCTATTATTTTTAGTTATATCATAATGAAAAGAGCTATAAAAAGCCTCGTCTTCCAAATAGTCTCAATAAATTATATATATATATATATATATATATATATATATATATATATATATATACAGAAACCAATCAAGCTAATTCGAAGAATCAATTACATTTGTGCAATTCAAAAAATAAAATGAGATGATAAAGATTTTAACAAACAGAGGATCCTTTCACATTTTAAATGATGTCATTTTTTAACAATTTAAGGCGTCTTATTGGATCTTTCTCAACCATTTTTAATATGTTCGACAGAATAAAGAGTCATTGCAATAAAAGAAGTATTAGAATATTTTTAGAATTTATTTATAATAAATTAATGAGTTTAACTTTTTAAAGCAAAATATTTTTGAATAGGAAAGATAATAGCATATTAGGGTCGGGGTTAGCCTGGTTGGTAGGGCTGCGAGTCCAAATCCACCAACCGTAGACTCTCCGTGTATGTGTGGTGGCTGACATGCATTAAATCTCTCGTAGTCTCGATTTCCTTTATGTCGAGAGTAATAGCACTAGGACACAGAAATAGAGGTGATCGTTCTCTGATGTAGATCTAAATTACGATCTGTGGATGAATAAATGAAATGCATGAAGAAATCCCCCCCCCCCGTAAAAAGGGTTTGTGACTTCGTGAGCTAAAAGACAGACATCTGTCCTCGGGTGCTCAGGAATCCATATCCTCAGAAGCTACTGCACCTCTACTTTCGTTATAAAGCGGAACACGAGACAACAATAGCATATTAAAATTGTATCAAAGACTCAATTTAAAAACTTATTTTCCAAAACGGTAGTGCCAATTTTCTTAAGCGCAATCAAAGCTAAATCTTTTTTTTTTGTTACTTTTTGATGAAGCAACACGATTTAATTTTAATCAAATACAAATATTTAAATTAAAATATAACTATTCTAACTTTGAAATGCACATAAAATTATATAACGCTTTTAAGAATGTGAATTTTTTTTTCCAATAAGTAATTATATGCCTAATTTGGTCTGAGTAACTTTGTAAGTGTACTATTTTAGTAATTAGTACTTTGTAAATTGTTACAGACAACCTCCTATTTTGAAAGTCATAATACTTTATATAAATACAATGATCATAAAAATCCCCATCAACGTACGAATTTGTAACATGAAATTCACGAATGAATAGATTAATCATATTATTAGGCAACTAAGGCAAGCAGTATTCCTTCTGAAATTGAGAATTAGTAATTTAAGTTAAGACATTTCATTTCAAACTAATAAATATAATAATTAGTAGAATTAACATTATTAATTTGTGTAAATGAATTCCACAACAATGGACTTAGGATATACAGCTAAATAATAAGGATATATTATTTATCAGCATGAAATAATAAGTCTTCAAAAGAACTTAAAACTTATAAAACTAAACAAATGTTTTATAAATGGGATAGGATATATTCTAAATTCTCATAACACAAAAAGAAGCATTAAGTGAAATATATATACACATTTTTACAGAATTTTTCTATGTAGATTTCCATACTATAGCAAATTAAAATTTATTGTCTCATATCGACGATAAATTAAAAATAATAATGTGATTCAAATGAGCAAAAGAGACTCACTGAAATGTAAAATAGTATGATGCTTGTGAGTAAAAAAATATTTTGTACCAAAATGTAAAATTAATTTTACTACCAGTTTCACTTGAATAAATATGATCAGGCTGATTAATTTGACCCCATCAGAGTTGTAGTTAGGAATTAGAATACATTTTGTCCAATGCCTACCAAATTACCTACTTGTTAATTCTTTGAAAAATTGTAATATAGCATCATTAAAAAATTAACTCTGATTTTATTATTATATAAATCTATATAGCTAATAGTAGTCTTGCTATCTACGTTACTATATCAAATATATAGATAGCTGATGGTAGTCTAGCTATTTATTATACAACATCAAACAAGTAGATGTCTAGTATAGTCCAGCTATCCCAGGTAGTACAGTCTGTTGCACAATATTGTAAAATATTGTGAAATATTACATGATATCAAACAATATTCCACAATATAAAAAAATATTGCGAATAATGATCAATGTCATACAATATTGTACAATATTTGTGCATCATTGTTAATGTAGTTAGAATATGTGTATTTTAGGATTTTATCATTGATTATCTCTAAAAAAATGTTTTTTTACATGATGTTCATGTTTACGAACGCGGCAAAATTATTCCTTTCAGCCCTGAAGTTTTAAAATGTGGAATACAAAAAATTGATGGATATTAGTGATAAGGGTCACGGAGAGATGATCCTCATTTAATTTCATCTCATTTTCATCACGGTTATAGGAACCAGAAAGTTGTGGTAAATGCCACCAGCAGGTTTGAAAAGAAATGAAAATTAAGAACTTAAAATATCGCGATGGCAAATGCCAACGGGAGGGCCGAAAGAGTTGAATGTATATATACCTATGTGTTTCTATCTATTGCAAAACCATAGTGTATTCGTTATTTTACTCTTGAAATACTTGAAAATATTTTTACCCATCATTAAGTATCATAATGTTAATTTTGAATCATTATATTTTTAGAACATAAATTGCAATCTCGATTACTTTTGATTTATTAGATCCATTTATCCCTCTCATTTTAAGTGGTTTTGCTCCTCAACAGTCTGTCTGGGGAGCAAAGAGGGGACAAAACTAAAATATCTTCATAATAGTAAATTGAAAGGTTCAGCGGATAATAATGATGCTTTCAGTTCGCTAAACCAAAATGGACATAATGGTTCTTTTAAGTATTGCCAAGGTACGAAAGGTTGTACCAAACTATTAGGATTTGTCGTATTCCATCATCCAAGGAGCAGTTCATAAACTACTTGTAGAAATAAAAACAAAATGTAATAAAAAGCAGCAAGGATTGGGCGATTGCTCCAAAATATACTTCCCGAAAAGAGAGTAAAATTATACCTCCATCAGTTTCTAATTACGATATAAAAATACGAGGAAAACAAAGATAAAACTCTCCAAAAGCATTTTGTATATTTTTATTAATAAAATTCTTATTAATCATATTGTAACTAATCATCGCTGTATAGTGCAAAGGAAATAAGTTAAAAGGAAAAAGAGAAACGAATCGAAGTGTCGTTATTATATAGAAAAAGAATATCAAATTAATACATAATATTAAATATAAACGTTACTTATATTACAATGGAAATACTATTCTCTTATACAAATGGCATTTTAAAATAGGATTTTTTTCAAATTTTTATTTTTACTTAGTTATTTGAACTAGAATACTGATAATATTTTTTTCAAAATTAATTAGCTTTTAAAAAGTACTTGCTTTTTCTATTTGAAATGCCATTTGCTTTTCAACTTTACGCATTCGTAAATAAATGCTTTTAATTATTTCTGACAAAATGTCTGCCGCATTTGTATTTCATAAAAATTAAAATTTGATCGAGGCTTTATATATATATATATATATATATATATATATATATATATATATATATATATATATATATATATATATAATTAACAAAAGTGAATAAAACTCAAAAGAGCAGAGGCTTTTTCCGCATTTAACGACTAGATGTCAGACTAATAGGAGCAATAATGGTTTTCAATTTGAAGTAAATTTCTCGTGTATAATTAGATGATTATTATCATGCAAAACATGATGTTATTTTGGGAATGAGCATCAACAGAAATCCGTAGGAGAAACATTTTATTATCTGCACGAGCCTCTCAAAGTATCAGCTTTTAATAATGCGTTGCCATCACCTTTACAAAAGATCTGATTTTAAAAAGTAAGTTAAGGACTACAGCAAATAAAATCTAGAAAAACATAATGTTAAGCACGTGATTATGCGAAATGAAATAAATAGGAAATGTGATATTCATTTTAAACAATCAATGCGAGACAAAGTTTTTTGGATCGTTGGCAATACTAAAGTGACTAATTCAATGAAACAACAAATATGAATAAAAATATGATTTAACTTGCACGAGCACGCGGTGCTTGGCCTAACAATAAATTATGTTTTACATAATATATTGAAATATGCATAGCAGATTTCGTTTTAAACTTTTTTTTATTTTTACCATAGATTTATATCTGTGAGAGACATTAAAATTGTATGATATTAATAATGGTACACAAGTTTTATTCATTTCATATATAGAGTCGTCTTAAATTAAAAATTAAAATCATGGATTATAATGCTACTAAAAATGTGGCTGCCCAGTTTAACTATTTATAACTTTCAAGTCTCTGTATAAGCCAACTTTCTTATTCCTCATATAAATTACACATTGGTTAAAATTTATTAAACAGAATTCACCTTCAGTAGACTTACAACGATGAAAGAAAATTAGAAGATTTAATTTGATCAAATTATAGATACTGTACAAATTTAATTGTAAAAATTCAAATGAATTGTTAAAACATTAAAAAATATATGTTGTTAATTCCGAAATTTATGGAAAATTATAGAAAATTTAATTTGATTTCATTAAAAAGAAAACTTTCAAGATTTAAAAAAGTTTTTTAAAAATTTTGCATAACAATATATTTGAATGTTATTGTGGTAAAACTTTAAAATTTTACAAGATTTATTTTTAATTAACCAAGAAACCTAATGTAAATTTTTAAAAAATAAATCTTTTCAATGTTCTCTCTCTTTAAAATATATCTAGGATCAATTATGCACGAACAGTCTGATTTCTAAAGCGCCAAAACACACTAATATATATTGTTTTATATCATTCATTAAAAATATAGTAATTTTGAAATATTTGTATCAATAACAGATGTAAAAAGAAAAATTCCAATAATATCTTTCCATTCCAATTTAAGAAAATGTTACTCGAAAAGTTTCCTTACTCTTACATATCTGAATTAGGATTCTTAACAACATTTTTTGCAAACAGTTTTGGGGTAATTAAAAAATATCTCTAATTTATATAAAAATTCCACAAAAGAATTTGGCGACATACTTCAGTCTTTGTTTCAAAAATAACTTCGAAGGCTTCCTATATTCCACTCCGGTAATAGTTTTCCGCCTCGACGGTAATTTATCAATTTCAACCATAAAGCAACAACAGAAAAAGAGAAACTGTTTTATTTGTAAGGAAAAATAAATGAAGTCAAAAAGGATAATTTATGTTCTCTTTACAGTTTTAGCTATCGAGATCTCTGTTTATGGTTTTAAATCATTCCATTCAACTATAAAAAAAACTATTCACAACTATCGTGATTAATTAAACTAAACAAATTAATGGATAATCATTGAAATAATGTTTTAGAACCGATATGGTTCTTTGTTTAAACATAGCTTTATTTCTCTTAAAAGTTGCGGATAACTTTTAGCATCCAAAAAAGTCCTTTTTTATGGGAACTATTAAAAAAAATTAGAAGCAATTTTAATAAAAAAAAGTTGCTTGTTTTTACGTACAAATCCTTCGAAGCATAAAACATTAAATTAGAAATTTAAATTTGAAAGAATATTATTTGATATTATTCTTTTACAGATGTTTGTAATAATAATTTATAAAGATATTGAACTCAATAGCTGTTATTCCTTCATATCATTTTATAGCATATTTTTTATAATTATCATGTACAAGTGCGTTGTATATTTATTGCTGAAGTCTATTTCTAGGTAAAAATTACTATTTATGATTTTGAAAAGCATTTATTTCTGAAGAACTTTAATTGAAAAGTTAGACAAAATATCCCGACAAATAAAAAATTGATCCATTAAGATTATACACTCTAGTTGATAATTAAGATGATGTTTAAAATTTAGAATGCAATTAAGTTTTTTTAAAAAAAATGTATAGCAATAAAATTTAAATAAAATACGAACTTATTACAACGAAGCGATGTAATAAAGGCATTTCAGTTATATGTAATAAATTCAATTTATTCTTTCTTATAAAAAGAATTTTTTCTCATGTCAATAAATGTTTTAAAATGTACAACTTTTTCTTTAATTGAAGATAAATGGATCATTTTTTATATCTACTTAGTTATATGAATATTCACTTTACCAGAATCTCAATAAAAATCTAAATTATTAAAAATAATAGAAATTTCTTTTCCAGATTTATTTAATATCTCTGTAATTTTTTGTGATTTTTTCTACTTCAAGCATTTCTCCAACATATTTAGAAAATGGATGTAACTTGAATTTGTTTAAAATACCTTCTGAAGATTTGTAACGTTATATTTCATTTATAGTAAAGATAGATGAAATTTTAAATGTATGATCATTTTATGTAGAACGTCAGTAATTCCTGTGAGGATTTCTCTGGATTTAACTAACCTGTATTTTATATATATTTAAATTTTCGTTTCTCATTTCACAAAAATATTTTCTTATAATCATATTTTCATTAGGGAAGTTTACTAATTTTTACAAGTATATTTTATCGTCTCTTTAAACAAATATTTAAAATTTCTTAATTAAAAATATATTTTTTATATTTAATACAATTCCTCGATATCCCTCATATTATTCTTAAAATAATATCGATTTCAAGAGTATTGCCAAGTTAAAAGAAATTCTTGTAGGAATTTTTTTAAAAAAAATATGTTTAAACTCTCTGCAATTTTTTGAATGCTTTCTTTCAGCTTTGAGCACTCCTCTGTGTGATTTAGAGAAATAATATGTTTGAAAGAACATGATTAGAGAAAGAATGTTTTAATTTATCTAAAATATTTTCTTAATTATTTTTAAATTATAATTTCACCTATAATAAGAATAATAGAAGACTTCATATAAACGATCATTTAATCTAGAACTACTGCAGATCTGGAGATTTCTTCTCAGTTAATTAACTTTCATTTCAATTTCATATAATTTTAAATTCTCTTTTCTTATTTCACAAAAATATCTTATAATCGTATCTTTATTAGATAGGTTTACTAATCTAATTTTTCTACTATTTTCATTTTTATCGTTTCTCTACTCATCCATTAAAAACTATTTTTGAATTCAATACAATTTATTAGTACCCATCATATTAATTTTTTTAAATAATATCCATCTGAAGAGCATTACCAGATTAAAATAAATTCTTGAATATAGTTTGAATTTCTATAAAATATTTTTTAAAGTATTTTTTATAATATTAATAACTAAATATATAAAATAAAAGAATATTTGATGTAGAACGTCTGAAATTCCTTTCGTATAACTAACATATATTTATTGTATATTTAAATTTTTCTTTCTTATTTCACTAAAATATTTTCTTATAACTTTACCTTAACTAATTTATTTACTAATTTTATTTTATATTTACGAATAATTTTATTAACGAATATGATTATTTACGAATAATTATATTAACGAATAATTTTATATTTACTAATTTTATTACGAATATTTACTAATTTCACAACAAGTTTCTTATTTTTTTCTTCGTTTCTCTAATCAAACATTAAAAAAATTCTTAGTAATTATACTTTTGCGTTATACAAAACAATAATTTAGCATTCATAAATTATCAAGCGAATGCATTAATACAGAAATATTCTTTTGTATTTAATGCAATTTCTTAATATCTCACATATTATTCTTAAAACAATAAAAATAACCTTCTCCAGAATATCGCCAAATTAAAAGAAATTCAAATCACTATTCTTTAGTTAAGACCTAACAATCATTATTATTATGGGATTATTATGGGATTTTAAATTTTTATTTCTTATTTCACTAAAATATTTTCTTATAACTTTACCTTAACTAGATCATTTACTAATTTCACAAGTTTCTTTTTTTTCCATTTCTCTAGTCAACCATTTAAAAAATTCTAAAAAATATATACTTTTGCGTTATACAAAATTATAATTTTGTATTAATAAATTATCAAGCGAATGCATTAATACAGAAATATTCTTTTGTATTTGATGCAACATATTATTCCTAACAATTAGGAATAACATGTTGCAATAGTATGTTTTAGGAATAATTTCCACATATTATTCCTAAAACAATAAAAACATATTAATACATACAACATATTATTCCTAACAATTAGGAATAATATGTTGCAATATGTTTTAGGAATAATTCCCACATATTATTCCTAAAACAATAAAAACATATTAACACATACAACATATTATTCCTAACAATTAAGAATAATATGTTGCAATAATATGTTTTAGGAACAATTTCCACATATTATTCCTAAAACAATAAAAACATATTAATACATACAACATATTATTCGTAACAATTAGGAATAATATGTTACAATAATATGTTTTAGGAATAATTCCCACATATTATTCCTAAAACAATACAAATAATACCCATCGCCAAAATATCGCCAAATTAAAAGAAATTCAAATCACTATTCTTTAGTTAAAGACCTAACAATCTTCAAAATATTATTATAGCTAACAGCACTTGTCAAGGCAAATATCCACCAGCAGAAGATACCAGTCATTCTGATATATTAGCGCAACAATCCCATTCCGAATTCCCTCGGAATTCCAACAGTTGCGCACACACTCTCTTAGTGACAGTTTATAAGCAGGCCACCGGAGAAAGATTACACCCAATGAAATTCGCTCCTCCATAAACTGAGCCCAAGCCGAAGACCGGATGAGATCTATCGTCCACTGGGACGAGTGGCCATTGCGGGATATGAGATTAACGCATTCGTAGAGAGCCGTGCGGAAAAATTCAGTGCATGTTCGAATCGCCAGTGGATGCTCTTACTCGGCCATTAAGGGAGAATGGGATTTCAGAAGCTCTGGTCAGTTAGACTTAAATCTGCTCCATGAAATTAGATGAAACGAATGGGATGAGTATGAGAGAGAAAATGTATTTTGAACTCGAGTTGTTTTCACCTGCGTCTTCTCAAGAAAATGTAATTTTTTTAACGTTTCAAAAAAATTTTTAAAGCGTGTGATTTGTATATTTGATTATAACAAGCAATATTTAAAAAAAATTCTAATCAATTCCGACTTAGATTAACAAAGAGTTTTTTATTTTAATTACTTTTTATTAAATAATTACAATTGTTGTTGTTATTCTTGTGTTCCGCTTTACAACGGAAGGAAGGGTGCAGTAACTTCTGAGGGTGTGGATCCCTGAGCACCCGAGGGCAGAATTCTGGCTGACAGAAATCTCACACACGTCACAAGCCCTTTTTACGGGGAGGACTTTATTCACACATTTCAATCTTTAATCCACACATCGTAATTTAGATATAAAACAGAGAACGATCACCTCTGTTACAGTACAACAAGTAATATTACTTTCGGCATGGAAGACTTTGTGACCACATTTAGCTTCAACCACACCGACGAAGGGTCTTCGACTGGACTCGAACTCGTAGCACAAGGGATGCGAATCCAACGCCCTACCAACCAGGCTATCCCAGACTAATAATTACTCGTACTATAAATAAGTGATCAAAAGAGTATACTAGCGTTGAATTCTCAACACCAATTGAGGCAAGGCAAAATGCGTGAATTTTCTTTGCCAATTGGAGTAACACAATACAGATTAGAAATTTTTATTTGAAAGTACTTCAAAATGAATATCAAATATCGATTAATTAACAATGTGTAATTTTAAAGGCCTTAAACATTGAGAAAATAAACTGAATTGTCTGAAATAATCGGTCAAAAACATGTTAAGCCTAACTTCATTAGCGTTGTGGGGGGGGGGAACATAATTCGTTACTTATTTGGTGGTGGGGAAATGAAGATTCTTGGAGAGAAAGTTAATTTTTAATTAATCTATAAAAAATTAATGAATTAATATTTGAAGAAACTGTATTAACAGCAAATGTCATCCACTACAAGTTTAACAAAAATTTACTTGAACTTGAGTAGATGAATAAAAGTATTTTATTAATTATTGAAAATTTGGGGTGAGTGTGTTAATAGTAGAAATTAAAAAAAATTGTTATAAATAAATGGGGGTTTTACCAAAATGATGTCGCATTTTCTTCTCAAATACAAAAAAATAGTTACCGTGAATTTTGAATTCCAAATTAAAACTTTTTTATTGGTATTCTTGTTGGCAATACGTTTTAATCATGCATAATTATCTGTGGATTAACGGCTAACCGTATCTGACATTTGCAACATGTTCTTTCGTCTTATTTGTCATGACATCGGAAGTGGTTATTTATAAAATGGTATGCATTTTTCTTTCCAAGTGATCTGAGGAAAATAGTAAGCAGCAGAAAACTGAATGAAACGGTATACAGAACCCTTGTTTTGTTTTTAAAGTTACTTTCCTCTTGTGTTCATGATAATAGTATTTAAATTTCTTATATGCTTAACTTCTAAGCGGTGATTGTACTATTCTTTTCTGTCGTAACATTATTTCTACTACTGTGTAATTATTTATTCCCGAGTACAGACGTTCGCTGCGAAAAAACTTACGTTAATGTCAAGTTTCCGGTAACAATTCTAATAAATATCCGTCGCTATCATAATTTTCCGTGATGATTTTTCTAAAATTTTTCTCTTTTTATAATTTAATTTGGCAAAATAAGTTTTCTTATTAATTTTTACTAGCAATATATAGAATTTTATATTAGATTTATTAGTTTTAGGCCTACATGTCCGTCTGTACACATGGAAAACCGATGCTTCAAAAATGCCGATACAGATCGATAAAATTTCTTATATATCATTACACCAAAAGTGTAAAGCTAAATCCAACTTTGGATTAAATTCATAAATTGATTGAAGTATGTCGATCCGTCTATTCGAGCTCACATGAAAGTGACAACACAGCTAAAAATATCCAAAAAACTAATTGCAGCTTTTAAATATATGATATTAGTGCCAACTTTTATGTAAGGAAAAAATTAAAGTGATCACATATTATTCAAAAATATCAATCTATTTTTCTCACAGCTTGAAGAGGTTAAATTTAAACTCATGAAATAACAGAATATAGGATAGCCAAAGTATAGGATAAATAACAAAAGGAAAATATAGGAAATAACAAAAATATAGGATCGAATACATTCATTAATTAAAAAGATAATTAACCCTTTACAGCATATGGAGCCATATATGGTATCGCAGTTTGGATTCAATTTTATTTCCGAATTAAGTATTATAAAGTTATTCAAACTTTTTTAATCCATCAAATATATATCTAGAAATAATAAAACACAGAAAAATTGTCTATGATTTTATGGCATTTCGAAATAACCTCACTTCTGTGCAAGTGGGTGAAAAAGCCGAATTGAAGTGCGAATGATTCACTTTCAAAAAACAATAACAGAGTAAAACGTAAGTACTTTTTGACAAAAAAAAATTTTCATGGAGTCGATAGACTCCTCTTTCTCGACGGATAATAATTTTTCCGCTTTTCAACTGTAATGGTTTTCGTCTCAATGCATACGTATCCATATATGTTTCCGTAAAAGAACCAAAATATAAAACATTTTCATTATTCTTCTTTTAAAATGTCTCATTGATAATTTTAAAAAATCTATTTCCGCCTTGAAATATTTTTTCAATGCATTAATTCATGAAGTAAAGGGTTAAGGTAGTTGACTATGCATTTGTTGAATATATTAACAAATGTTCCAACTGTACTTTATACCAAAACCAACACATTTCGCAAATGTAGGTTTAAGATTATTTTCCTTCTCTAGGTAGCTATTTCATTAAATTTATATCTGCGAATTAATTATTGATAAATGGTTACAAATATCTTTAAATGTATGTTTCCTATTATAGCTTTGATATTTCAATCAGATCATTCATCAGTTATAATTTTATCGTCTGCCTTGAGAATGCTACAAATGATAGTTTGCTCTAATTTATCATTTTGTACAATTTTATTTTCTTGCATGATAGAATGAAACTGATTAATCCAATTTCTGAAACAGATTTAAATCCAATTTCGGAAAACATGACCATTATGATTTGTGAACGAAGGATCATAAACTTACAAATTAGACAATCATCCGCTTCGAATTATATTAATGAATAGCATAATGCATGCAACTTAAGACAAATTTAAGAAACTAAATAGAATCTACAAATTAATTATCCTGTATTATAATTAATAACATTTAAATAGCGCTTAATATATATTAAAATACTACTGAAATGGAGTTCATGATATTTAAAATGAAAGATTTTGTTTAAATGTTTCTGAAAAATAATAATGCATTTCTGAAACATTAGCTTAATGGAAAATTTTAATTTTGTACTTCTACTTGTAACGTATCTATTATAAAAAAAATTATATTTCACAAAGAACTATTGATAATGAGCCTTATCTTTTGAAATTTTCGTTCAAAAATATTTTCTGGTATTCTGTTTAATATAATTATATTTTTTTCAAGGAAAAAATAATAAAAATATAGCTCTATTTTATTCAATATATTTTTAATAACAGTTTTGTATGTATAAATTTCATTTGCCTCAAAATGCAAGCCAAAATATTTTAAAACATTGAAAGAAATACGAAGAGAATTTAACCTTTAAAGTCTCATAAATTGCTTTATAGTAATATGAATATTTGCTTTATAGTATATTTATAGTAATATGAGAATTCTTTATTTATTATTTGATTTTCGGAAGTCAAAACATGTCATTCCAAAATATGAAACACAGAATTTTACGATTAAAAAAAGATATATTATGAAATCGGCCATTTTTATTATCAAATCATGCCAAGTAAGTGTTTTAAAAAATTCCCGTAACTTGAAGTAAATTTAAAACAAGAAAGAATTGAATAAAATCCACAAAATTCTTCATTTGATATTGCTTTTATATAAAGGTGTTCCTATAATTATAATACAATCCAGATATTGATTAATTTAAAAATCGGATCGAAAAATAAAGTCTGTTTTTCTTAAAACAAGAATCCGGATTGAACAAAGTTAATAAAGAACATCTTCTTTAGAACTAAACAATATAATTCCGTTCGATTTTTTTTTGTTTGGTTTTCTAAATTAGCATTATTCAAAATGAAATTTTCACTATTGAAGATTAATTATTATTTTTTCACGAATTTGAACATTTGTAGATTCATTGACATAATTTCTATATATATTATCCGAAAAAAATAATTATTTTTTATTTTATAGTTCGAAAAATACCTCAGAAGAGAATTTAAATTATTTCCTAGAATTTCGACATTTGTTTTTTTAATTATTCTGTAATAATTCTAATCATAATATAACGCTTATAATTAAATACGATTACTGTTTTTGATTCGATCCGTGAGAGGGAAGGAAACGCGTATACATTACAAGGAAAAAATAATAAAAATATAGCTCTATTTTAATCAATATATTTTTAATAACAGTTTTGTATGTATAAATTTCATTTGCCTCAAAATGCAAGCCAAAATATTTTAAAACATTGAAAGGAATACGAAGAGAAATTTAACCTTTAAAGTCTCATAAATTGCTTTATAGTAATATGAATAATTGCTTTATAGTATATTTATAGTAATATGAGAATTCTTTATTTAATATTTAATTTTCGGAAGTCAAAACATGTCATTCCAAAATATGAATCACTAAATTTTACGATTACGATCTCCAAATAAGTAAACGGGTTCTTTCTCTTGAAGATATAGTAACTGTGAGGTGTCGAATTACCTTCATTCTTAAAATGGCATCTACCTTTTGCAATAGAGATTAAATCTTTGCTGATAATGTCACTTGGAGTTAAGATATTAATTTCCGAGTTGATATAATAAATGACTATTATTCAGATGCTCCAAGATGCCAGGGTATTAGAAAGTAGTACTTTTATGATTGTGTTAAATGCTCTTAACTGTCAGTAAAATATATGTTATACTTTCCCTAAATGTGAATGGCATTGCGAATGTATATATAAAAAATATTCATTGTGCGTTAGTTTTTTAGCTAGCCTTCTACTGTTTGTGTAGAGAAGATAATTCATAAAATTTGTATAGTTGATAAAATTAATCTAAAATTTTATGCAGATTTATACTTTAAAGAGAAAACCTATGGTTTATTTTCTTTTTTCTGGCTCAATCTATCTTTGAGAATATATGCTAATATACTTAACAGGTGGAACAGCATAGTGTCGGAAAGTCAGATACATAGGCATGGTTTGTAAAATGGCGCTACGTCTACAGTCTATGTTTTTTTAAACATTTTGATATCGTTTAAAATAATTTCTTTTAAAAGTATACTAAGATAAATTCAATTTTATTTTCTCATACTTTTAGAATGTTAAGAAAAATAAAGGCTAATAATTCAATTATAGGATTATCAGGTTGAAATTCGATTTTTGCTTTCTCGTCATATTGGCAAAATCTAATTCAAATTACTGAAGAACATCCATATTTTGCAAATGCAATTTTTCGAAAATCGTTATTATAAAATCTCATCATTATTGTATAAATCAGTTTTTTGTCAAATAAATTAAAATCAAATTATTAAATTTAAATATACATTGGAAATGGCAAATTTCATTATCCAAAATATTTCGTGGTCTTACTCTTAAATTGAAGAAATTTTTATCATTTACAGAGTAATTAAATTATAATATAAAAATGGATAAGTGAAAAGCCTTTATCTGCTTAATTCTAATTCAATATTCATGTCTACGAACATTTCCAGATATTTCATAAAAACTATGTGCATGAACGGGATCTTAAAGAATTAATAGTAAAAGAATTTTAAAAAATACTTCTTAAATGCAGTTAATTAAAAAATCGTATAATAAAAGGGAATAAAACCACTTCAAATTTCTACCTCTAATATGAAAACATCATGATTAATTTATATTTATTTGAGAGGAATCTTTCTATTTCTTTCTAATTTCTTTTATTATAAGGTTACATATACATATTTTTCGTTTTTTAGCATTTAAATAGAAAAGTAAAATATAAGATATGCTAGGATAAACATAAAGCATGAAATATTCGTTGAACACCGAGGGAATATTATAAAATGAATTGCTTATTCGAGATGATATTTTTCAAAGAAAATCTCGTCTCTTTATGCGCAATCAATTTGTCACGTAAATTCTTTTCAATCTCTGAGGCTTTTAAAATATGTGCGTATTTTTAGGATAAAAAATGTCAAATGCTCTCTGTATAGCTGTTGAGTCTTCCTTGAGGTTTTACAAATAAATGATAAAATTTATTAAATAATTCAGAAAGTATTTGATAGATATGTATATAGTCTTAATATTTTAAATATTCAGATATTTTTGAATACGTTGACTTCTGAAATCTTCAAATTGCTTTTTTTTTCTAAAAGAAGTACATCGAATAATTTATTATTCCAAATAAAAAAAACGAAGCTTGTGTAGTACGAACATTTTAATTATTTATTGTTTAAGAAGGTAATTTTTTAAAAAATATATATCGTTTGTAAATCAAATTATTTTTTATTGTTTTACAATCATTAGAAAACAATTTTTATTAAACTTTTTCTTAAAAATATCCAGCAAAACCTACTAACACGACAAAAACTCGATTAATTGCCTATTTATCTCTTTAATATACTGTTTAGTTGTTCTCATAAATTAGTACATAATGATAATTAAAAGCAATATTAATTTAAAATTCTGATTTTAATAACTGAAATGTCTTTTTAATTATATTATTTTTGAATCTATTATTTGTTATATTTATTGAATTTATTATATTGTTTTGCTTCTATTTTTTATACATATTTAGTAGTACTTTGTATTCTTGTGATATCTAATATTTCTAGCTATCCTATAATATCTTTTACTTCGACCTTTTCTATGATATTTATTCATTCTTTCCAATATCAACGAAAATAAAACAATTTTTACAATAAATTTAAGTAGATATTTAAATAAGAAAAAAGAATCCTGTTTCTTTTTTTTAAATGATGAATCCTGATTTTTTCAAACAAAAATGATGACCTCTAATTTTTTTTTAAAGATTAATGATGAATCCTGATTTTTTTTTTCACAAACTGAGGACTCATGATTTTTTTCAAAGAATTATTGCATTATCAAAATCTTATAAAAGCTTCAGCCTAAACTTTTTTATATCGCATACTTTTATCTAAAGCTATATTACGATTCCGTTAACATAGTGGTAAATAAAAATATGCAAAACAAAATCAGTAGATTTACAGTTTGAATTTAATCTGATTTCTTGGAATCTCAGTAATCGAATTTTAAGACCAATTCAAAGAATGAATTTCTAATCATAAATAGTCTTATATATTTATAAAAAATAATCATTTAATTCTAATATTGGCAGTTGACATTTTCAATCGAATTTAATTGAAAAAATTATTAATTATGTATTTTAGAAATTTGTGAATTCTCCTGTTACATGTAAAACTCCTTAAAGAAGGAAAAAAATTGAGATTTTCTAGTTGACAAATAACAATGAAAAAACTCATTCGCTGGCGTGTTCGCTTCAAAGTTCGATTACATTCAACGAAACAAAAATTATTTATGATTTAGCTAAAACGTTATTAAGAAAGCCTATTTTGATAACACCTTTAAATAAAAGTCTCAAATTCTTTCAATTTAATAAATTTCTAAAAAAACTGCATAATTGGAAACAGTTTTTTTTTATTATTAAAAGAACAAAATACAACAAAAATAATTTAATTAATTTATGTTCCCTACTTTATTTAGCTCAATAATTCTTTTTCTCGTGGAACAATTTTAACTTGATTTTAAACATATTAAAATCATTTGCAGTATAAATTATCTTTTAAACCTATTTATTGTGTATTTCTATAATTAATTTATCATAATATTTCTCTGATCTAATAAACAATTGATGGTAGACATTAGAATGTTTTTAGTCTATTAAAATATTTAACACAAGCTCAGCATACAGTTTTGATATAAGTATTTGAAGAAGTTATTACAAATATTCTCTAGGTTTTAAAGTCTTCGAAATGACAGTTTACATACAATTTACAGGAATTGGTGAATATTTTTAAACCAAAAAAAACAATTTTAAGCAAAAAAATCTGAAATAATCTTTTATCTTTATGGAATTTAATTTTATTAAGTGTGCATTTATTTGAAAATCAGAAATTAATGATAGTTCATCATTTTTTTTTCTTTTTCTGAGAGACAGTGATATAAGTTGCACTTACCAAATAAAAGGGTCTTTCGAAATTATGGATTTTTTTAGAAGGGGTTGATTTTTTTTCTTTCTCTCTTCTCAAGAGTTTCTTGCAAAGGTCGCAGGTGGAGTTGCGATGCTGATCAAAATCTTGATAGAAGCCCGAAATTCACGAGCTGGTACAAAATGATGCGCTTTTATATCACTCGCGCCCTACGTCATCGTGACGTCACGCAGCGCGCGAAAAGCACCAGTTGCTGCAATTCGTCCAATCTTTCTCTTGTCGGGGCTTCCATTTGCCACACATTTTCATGATACGTTCTGTAAAAACGGGGGCGGAGAAATAAAGAACACTAGAGTTTGTTACGTAATTGAGTTGTTGAAAATTTGATCTTTTTTTTAAGATCACGGAATATAAGTTCCTGTTGAACTTTGCAGATACTTAGTTTTCTTTAAGAAGCTTATTTTAATCAAAAATGAACAAAAAAAAGATAATATTTCAGGTTTAACTATAGTATCGATTGTTTGAACAGTGTTGGGTGCTTTTAAGCTTTATTACTAATAAAGGAAGATGTATATCTGCGCGTAGGAGCTCTACACACCAAACAGTTTGACCTAAATCTAACTCAAGGTCGATCAAATTTATGCTTTTAACAATTTTAACATAAAGTATAAAATTTAATATTACGCAATGATGTATTTTTAAAGTAATTTATGAGAATATCATTGCATAAAAATAATTTCTGCATCATATTCAAATTTTTAAAATTATATTTCTGATTGTATCAATTTATGTGCCGTATAGTTTTTTTTTTTAATTTTAACAAAATTGTTAAATTATTTTTAGTATACCCTTTCAACAATATAATTTGATGCCGCAATAAAATTCAAGACCGTTTTATATCAAATATTTCATCGCAAGTTTCTTTCACTGTTCAAAACGAAAGAAAAAGAATTCTAACTGCTATCAGCGTAATTCATATTTAAAAAATGAAGTCACAGTATTACTGAAGATTCACTCAGTTAGGAGAAAGAGTAACTGAATAGTTGCGTTTTTAATGGTACTTACACTTCCCATGAGGATTCCTTTTTGTAGGTTCATTTATTCTGATGCTGATTAGACGTGTGCCAAAAATGGCGTTACAGCAGTAAAAATCTCATGATTAAAATTAAAAAATAGAATTTTAATAGCTATCAAAAGAATAGCTATTCAAAAAAATCGTTCATATGCTTTTGTATTTGAAACTAAAAACTACCAAAAAAAACCCGGAGCAAAAAAAAGGAGCAGACATAAAAAGAAAAAGAGTTGTTGTTACTTATGGCACTAGTCTATGACAACCCCCCCTGATACAGCAGCAGATTTAAGCCGAGAGGAGAGTCTCTTGTTTTTTGAAGTAGCGCCAACTGGGGCCAAGAGTACGACTTAGTTACACACTCACCACATTTGCTTGCACAGGGGGGCCCTTTTTACAGGGGGGGCATATTCACACATCTCACAGATAGCACACAGAAGAACAACCATGCCAAAACCGGGACTCCCAGAACACGAGGAAGATACGGTACCTCTGTGCCAGAAAACCGACAGAAAAAGAGTAGAAGTCCTAAATGGCTCAAAAGGAAAAGTCTACATAATATTTCAATGCAACAGTATCATCGAAGAATAATTAGTGTAGGTTCATCTATATAACAACCAGAACAGGTGAAAAGCTATTTCAAAACATAGCTCTAATATTTAACATAATTTGAAGTTTAAAGAAACTTTTTTGAGTAGGCGTTCGATATAGTGTTAGTTCATTTTCTCCGTGATCTGATAGCCCCGGATTCGAGTCCCAGCTCAGACATGGTTGTATTTATTCTGTGTTCTAACTGTGAGATGTGTGAATGTGCACCCTGTAAAAGGGGGTTGTACAAACGAATGTGACGCATGAAGTAGTTAAGTCTAACTCTTGGCCCTGGTTGACGCTACTGAAAAAAAAACAAAAACAAGAGACTCTCATTCAACTGAAATCCCCGACAGACAGCTGTTAGTGGAGTTTTAAATTTGTTGTTGTTATTACTTATGGCACTTGCCTGTGGACAAGCCCCCTGCTGATACAGCAGCAGATTTCAGCCGAAAGGAGTGTCTCTTGTTTTTTTGAAATAGCGCCAACTAGGACCAAGAGTTTGAGTTAGCTACACACTCACCACATTTACTTGCACAGCCTCTTTTTACAGGGGGGGGACAATCATACATCTCACAGATAGCACTCAGAAGAACAACCATGCTCGAACCCGGGACTCCCAGAACACGAGGAAAACGCGCTACATCTATGCCAGAAAGCCGGCGTTTTAAAGTGTCACAATACAACTGTTTTTGAGGAAATCATTGATTAGATTACACAAAAGAAATTTAATTAAAATTATATTCCAGACATGCCAAACTGAGCCGGTCAAGTTGAAATAATACCAGACTTACAAAATCAGGACAAGATTTTTTTAAAACCCTTAGTTAAAACATTCTGATGTATTCTGATGATGATTAGTTATATGCCAAATGTGGTATTACACTGGTAAAAGGCTTATAAATAAAATTTACAATTTACAATTTAAATAACTGTCAAAGGCTGAAGTATGATAATTCAGAATAGTCATAAGAATACAAGAGTTATCTCTTCTCCATGTGATTTCTAGTAAGTATATAGTGTATTGGGTAGGTTAAATTTTTAATAATTTATTAGGTAGGAGTTTATCAAAATATTAAGAAACAGGCTGTTGAAAGGAGCAAATGTAAAATTGTTGGACCAATTTTTAGAAACAGTTGTTTATTTTCAGAACTATAATTTCATTCAAAATATAATGCGTTTAATCACGATGTTTAAATATAGTGACCTTTTTCCTCTATTCCTGCTTTCCATATGGTAGAATAACTCGTTAGAAGTTGGATTTCTTCATATTTGGAGTTCAGTTCATGTGGCCTAGTCCTTTGTTGTGTATTAACTGTCACTACGCTGATATTGCCTGGTAATTTAAAAGCAAAATTTCATTTCCAGGTGTATCCTTCCTTACAAATTCAAACAAAGAAACAAATTTCAAAATTTTGATGCATTCAAAATCATGAAATTTGCTTCTCAAGTAATTCAGTTTTATAGAGTAATTCCTTGAATAGATCGACAAAATAATTGGATGATATCACTTAGATACATTTATAAATAATCGTAACAGTTCAAACAGGGAGGATAATTCTCAAAACACCGAAGATTTAGAAATAAAAAATTAAAAAAATACCAAAATATGATTTTTTTTAAATTAATTTTTCACCAAAAGATTTACTAAAAAAATTTTATTGTCGTTTTTGAAAAAATAGCCTGAACAGATGCATAAATATAAAAAATTAATTGTTAAAGTGTTGTAGTGATACTTCTATTTTCATTACAATTTTGATAACGATATTTTCTCATATATGAATATATTTGAATTTCTTCATATAACTTACTTTCTAAGAAGATTTTATAAATTTTATTAAGGTTCCATTATGGATTGAACTAAATGTTGATATGAATTTGGGTTTTGACTTCTTTATATAATTAGATTCCAGTTTTTATTTAGAAAAATTGCAAATGCTTGTGAAAATACAATACGTGGGCATAATATAATTTCAGAAAATGTCTTTTAAAAGGTATTATAAAACAATTCCTAATCTTGCTGTAATGTAATTCATATTAAAATATTATTTAAAAATTAACAGAACATATTTAGAACTTCTAAAACAGTCTTTTTTTCCCAAATTATTGTAATGCTATATATTACAATAATTTTGATTATATATAGAGAGAGAAGGGGGGATGCACTAAAACAGAAGTAAAAAAAAAGAGACAGTAAAACAATAACGAAAGTAGGAAACTTTATCCAATTAAAAATCTTCCTCCAAAATTTTTAATTATCCTTAAGACTTTTAAAAACAGCAAAACTACAAATAATTAAGACTTAAAAAAGCTAAAAATCGACATTGATGCTCTCCTCCAAAACCATAGACCCACCCACTTGAAACTTGGAAACTTGTAATTGGACTGCACAACATTACCACAATTGTTTCTTATAGGAGATACTTTCTTCTCTCGATCATTCCTTTTGGCGCCACCGCCTCGCATGTTTTGTCTTTGTGTCCTCAAGGGAAGGTGCATACATATAATGTTTTTTTTATAATATATCTACCGGCTACTGGTATGTTCTTGGCTTTCTAGTTTTATTTCTAATATTTGATTGTTTATTATTGTGAGTAGGTTTTTTTTCTCTAGAGTTTACTATGGTGTAAATTGGTGGTAGTTTATTGTGGTGTAAATTAGTGGTAATTTATTATGGTGTTTATTTCGGTAGTTTATTATGGTATCCTTATTTGTTTTTATGTAATTGTCATTTGCTTTTGTATTCTCAAAATATGATGCTTCTCTTAAAATTTAAGACTGGTATTTTTCGGGTAACAATCGGGTTGATTTCTTTCAGGCAATAGTCAAAACCCTTTACAGAAAAAAAAATCCCTTTTTTGGAATCGCTGCCTGATGTGATTCTTGAGAAAGTCATCAGGCCGAATTTCTTTTCTCAATGATTTTTACTTTTGGTTTTTTCCTACTTTCATTATTGCTTTACCACCTTTTTTTCTACTTCTGTTTTGGCCCATCTATGTTCCACTTGTGTCTTTTTAATATAATAATTAAAAATTGCTCTTCTTAATGTATTTTTATAATTTGGTTTAGATTTATAAAATAAATTGTTTTATATTTGTTCTTATATATATATATATATATATATATATATATATATAGAGAGAGAGAGAGAGAGAGAGAGAGAGAGTTTAAGAATACACTATCTGACTAAAAGTATCCGGACACCCAGAGGAATGAACTTAGAGCGTACTTAGGTACAAATTAACATGATATCCTTCTTTTGCATCGATGACAGCCTGCACACGTCTGCGAAGACTTTCCACTAATTTTTGATCGGTGGCTACAGGAATCCTACTGCTAATACTAACGCCGGATGGGCTGTGGAACTCCTGTGAAATTTCCAACCATGAGGACCCGAAGTTTTATTTCATTATACTTTTCAGAGTTCTGCGGCTGAGTTCACATAGTTTCTTTACTCATTGCTTCACAAACGCATAAATGCAATCTGACAAACCACTACTAAAGCCTCTGGGGCTTTCGATTATGCACCAAATTGCGTCATTTACTGGCATCATTTTTAAAGGAGTGTCCGGGTACTTTTGGCTAAATATTTTATAAAAGACCATTAGCAAATGGATTTGAATCCAAATAGTAGCGATTGAAGTAATGACATGAAGAAAAAAATCACTTTGCAAATATAAAAATTTATATGCACTTTCAGTTGCATAAGAACAAAGAAGTCATGAATTAATTTTTAGCTGTTGGGAAGGCAGTTGTACTCCACAAACTAAGGAGTGCGTAATATTATCCAAAAGATTAAAAAAAGCATGAGAATGTTCACCTTTGGAACACTTTTTTATGATATTGTTCGATTGTATATGGTAACGCTCAGAAGTTGATCAAACAGTTTGATCAGGAGCAACAAATTTTTTCATCTAATATCCATGATTTCATTTCAAATAAATATTACCTATTTTTTCAAGTCAAGGTATTGTAAAATTAAACGACACGACATTGACAAGAAAAATCATGTCTTTCTTTAAAAAAGAAAGGGATGCATAATTTTTAAAATGAAAATGATCCTTATAAAGATTTAAGTTTTGCAAAAATTTGTTTATGACAAACTTTATTAAGCTTAAAGAGCAAGCAGCTTTCTGGGAAATGAGAAGTGGAGATTTCTAGGTATGCCTTTAAAAATAATGAAATACAGTTCTTTAATATTTTATGGCTATCGAAGTCTAATGTTGTAATATTTGTACTTGCCAGACAGGAATACTTTCCCATTTCTAGTCATAGTTTATTATGGATGATATATGCAGATGATTGATTATGAATAACAATTTTATAATTATAGCTCGGAGTTCCCCAAGGAACTTTGACAGAAATCGCACGCCATCTCTCTGCATTGAGATTTCCCCAATCTACTCATGACTTCTACCACTGAGCAACTGTTCTTCCACTCTTCGCATCTTTTTGAGGAGGCCGGAACAGCCCCGTGGTGGTTAGTGACATGACAATTGTGTTGTGCATTATATTTAGTAATAGTAATATTTTAATCGGTTACGGGTTTCTTCAATACTCGCAAATCGAGATATAATATAAAATAATTTTCTTTTTTTTCTTATTTCTTATTTTTTTTCTTTGTCCTTCAGTGTGGTGTATGAATGTGCCCCCCTGTAAAAAGGGGCTGTGCAAGCGTGTGGGTGTGTGTTTCATCCTCGTATGAGTTAGAAGTCAGATTTCTGCCCTCGGGTGCTCAGGAGTCCATACCCTCAGAAGCTGCTGCACCCCTCTTTCCGTAGTAAAACGCGGACACGACATCGTCCTCATTTTAAAGTGTTCCTTAATTCCTGATCTGATTCCACCTTTTTTTATTTAATTAATGGAACACGAGCTCTGTAAAACTGCTTTGATCGGCACTTTCACACTCGCAGAATGAAGAAATAAAAATCTGTCAAACTAAAAAAATTCATTGAAAAGATACCTAAATTTCCTAACCAAAATCGGTGATTACAAAGAAATTCCTATCAGAATTTCATGATATTCATTCACTGGGGAAAATATTTCGTCCTTTTTTTTCCCTGTTTCTGCTTTTGTATCGCTTGTGAATGGACATCAGTTTCGCTTGCTTTTACATAAATTATGCCTCCCGGGATGTTATTAAGTGAAGTTTCAAAAGTGGCTCCTCTTTTCGGATAAGAAACTGCTCAAAAATGCATGTTTACAATATAATTAGTCTACAGAATTTTCACGTTTACTTAACTTACTCAAATTATCTAAAATATATTTAGGATACTATTTTATATCTTCCAATTGACAGAAATCATTAATTGTCTGAGTATCGTATACTTATAAACTTTTCTTTTCGTCAGGAATTTTTTTAATACATTCTGGCTTTTGTATTTTCATCTCTACTCTTGTTTGTGACATGTTTTAATACTCATTTATATACATTGTGAATGTAAACAAATGAATTTTTATTGAAACCGTCTTAGTTATGGATAATCTTGAGGATAAAAATTGTTTAAATTATTTCAAGTGAGATATGGTCTTAATAAATTAACAATAAGTAACAACATTTGTTGTTATTCATATCACGCTTAAGTCAATTCAACCACTTATGTAACCACTTAGATTTGTAAAAATAATTGTACATGGAAAATACTTCAACTGTAATGTCAATTTCTTCCAATCATAAATATGTCTGGAGGTTAAAAACCTTGAAGTTCAAGCACTCCATTAACTCCATATTCAGCGAAAAATAAAGCATAAATGCAATAAGTGAAATGAATGAAATACTTTAACAAATGCCATAACTATCCCATGCTTCTTTTCAGTTCCATTATTACTAGAGTAATAAAAAGAATAATTTTGTTGGGAAGTTTGAAAAGGATGTGATGAATTGTAGTTGTAAATCCATAAACTTATATATTTGTTCAGCTGTGTATACAGCAGAAACCCAATTACATATGTACTCTACAAAGGTAAACTTTATACTTCAACTCATACTAAATGCAACTAACTGTTAATTATTCAAAGTATTTGCTTCCCAAGTGATTGAATTAAATGCCCTGTTATTTTCAGCACTTTTAACAAACATGGCATTTATGAAATAGCTTTTAAATACTTTTCAAAATATTTTGCATGAATTTAATTATGTCGATGCAAATGTAAAATTTTATTGAATAATTCGTAGAAAATTATAACTTTAAATAATGGATTTGAAATCCTTTTGCTAATGAAGCCTTATTGGGAAACAAGCTTTTGTTAAAATCCTTATGCTTTTTATTCATCTATTAGATATAATAATTCTATAAGAAAATTGTTTCAATAATTTTAAAGAATTTTTGGCATTGTATACAATTATCTGAAATGCATTGAGAAGAACGCCATTATGGTATTCAGTTATTTTAATTTTCTGAAACGAAGATACCTTTATAAATCTAAAATTGTCTGAAAAACCCTGATATGAGTGTACTGTACTCCAAGAGTATCAATCTTTTTAGAGCATTGAAAAAGATTACATAATATAAGAATGAATTGTTGAGTGTCCAATTAAGTTTCCGAATATAGTAAAATATGCATATCATATCTGTTTTTCTGATAAGAAATGAAGTATTAATCTTCCATTCATGCTCCTTAACTTTTTTATGGTCAGATTTATTTTGTAAATTTAAATCTTGAAAATTTTGTTAATTCTTAGAAATGAATGCTGAAATTAAATATGAGACTTGCTAATGAAATGGAAATGAATGAAATTAAACGCTACAAATGTTATTTACGTTTCACAAACAGTAAGATTCTTTTATTATTATTGGGTTGTTCGGAAAGTCATTTCGTTTTTTAGGGGGGGAACATGAAAGAAAGTTTTCGTATAATGAATAAATATTTTATTAAATTATATATTGGCCATTCTGGTCCAACACCTTTTGCCATCTTTCTGGCAGTAACATAATTCCCCTCTCATAAAAGTTTTGGTCCTTGCTGGCAAAAAACTGGTTCAGATGGTTTTTGACATCTTCATTTGAGGTAAAGGTTTTGCCATCCAAAAAATTTTGCAGGGACCGGAACAAATAGTAGTCGGAAGGCGCCAGATCTGGAGAATATGGTGGATGTTGCAGTACATCCCATTCAAGCTGTAAAAGTTTTTGGCGAGTGACCAAACTTGTGTGAGGTCTCGCATTATCCTGGTGGAACACTACACCCTTCCTGTTGATTAATTCGGACCTCTTCTCTTTAAGTGAATCATCAATTTGTCCAGTTGATGACAATAGACTTCTGAATTAATCGTTGTATTGTCCGGCAAAAGCTCAAAAAAAAAACGATTCCTTTGACATCCCACCAAACGGAGAGCATCACCTTTTTTTGGTGAATGTTGGCTTTTGACACGCTTTGAACCGGTTCACCTTTTCTGCTCCATGACCTCTTGCGTTTAACATTGTTGTATACAACCCATTTTTCGTCCCCAGTAATAATCCGCTTCAAAAATGGATTATTTTCTTGACGTTTGAGGAGCGAATCACACGCGTCAACGTGACGACACAGATTTCCTTTCCAAAATGCCTTTCAAATGGCCATAAACAGTCGAATTCGACAAATTTAATCTCTCACCGATCTCTCGTGTGGTTATTCGCCGATTTGCATCAACTAATGCCTTTATCGCATCTTTGTCAGCTTCGACCGGCCTTCCAGACCGTGGTGCATCTTCGACATCAAAATTGCTGGATCGAAATTTTGCAAACCAGTTCTGGCACTGGCGTACTGTTAACACGCCTTCTCCATACACATCCGTCAATTTTTTTCTCGCTTGGACAGCATTTTTACCTTTTCTGAAGTAAAAAAGTAAAATATGACGAAAATACTGCTTATTGCTCTCCATATTTAAAAGGGCACCAACCAAAAACTACTGCGTAGAATTAATAGAACTTTTTCACACACAAGCCTTGCAATATCAGCTCTCAAGACATATAATGGTTATGCGGCTTAAGTGTGAAGTTGGTTTCGAAAAAACGTAATTAAGTCCTCTGACGGGAAAAAACGAAATTACTTTCCGAACAACCCAATATTATTTTCGGTTTTGCGTTACACCAAAATTTGATTTTTTTAAATATAAAAACTTATTTTTAAGTATAATACTCTAAGGACGTTAGATGCGTTTATGTTTTACTATTTATTTTTCCAATTTTGCCATTTTAAATGTGTATAATACTGTACAAGGGAAAGAAATATTGTTTTAACCAAACGAAAATCACTTGAATTAAAAAATAGCATCAATCGTTGCAGTTTGATAGTTTGATTAGTTTGCAAACAAAAGGATCATTTTCAGCTATCCGTATAGTGATGTTTTCAGTCTTGATACAACGAAATTATAGATGACCGTGCATCAGTCTTAGGAGGTATTATGGAAATCAGTAGTTAGAGCTTTTATAAGAGAAATGTTGTGATGGTCGACAAAAATAACATCATGCTCCGACCATAACAAATCCTATCTAGAATTCTAAATCTAGAGTCCACATTACGATGCAAGTTGAAAGTGTGGAATTAAAATATATGGGTGTGTGAAGTGATTCTCTTATTCTAAATCATAATTAATTTCTTAATTTTTCCTGGTCTAATTCCCACTTCTATATTCAATCAATTCCACATCTGACAAATAGAATTTCTGAATTCAGCAGGTTCTCAGTCTCTGAACGAAGGAATGAAATTCCTTATTTTTACAACATTCTTTTAAAGATACTTGAAATTCCCTTGGCTGAAACAACACGTATTTAAGAAATCTCTATCGAAATCTCACAGTAAAATTATCGGTGGGGGAAAGGAGGGGGCTTTGTCTGTTCTGTTTTTGTGTCGCGATGTAGACTGATGTATTTGTTACCACTTATATTTATATATATATAAATTATATCTTCCTCGGTAAAATTAAAATAAGTTTTTAATTTTTTTAAATTTCTTCTATTTGTCCATGCAATTACCAAAATATATTTATTTTATTATATTACTATAATATATTTATTATATTATATCAAATATACAATTAAAAAAGTATTATAAAATCAAAACAAAAATCAGCAAGAAGCCTTAATCACGCAAAGTAAATTTTAAAATGACGGGAATGAAATCTGAAATGTATTCCAAACGAAATATTCATTAGGAAAGTATGTAACGAAATACAAAATCTACAATAACCTTAGCATCAGAAGTAAACAAATTTGTAACTAAGTAAGACACAGTCATACATTTTCAATTCTCTTTGGACCTATAGACGAAAAGGGAACACAAATTCTATCGCCATCATCGAAGTCCATTTTTATTTCCTTCATTCCGTACGTGTTTATTCACTTAATCATTCGACATTTAGTTTTTCTCTTTTGGGAAGAATTGTAGCGCCCTCTATTGGCGGCTATCGCATCCTTAACAGAAATCGGTTGACTGAAGTTCATTTAACAGCTAGCGCTCGCCAAGTGCTCGCCTTTTTATTCACATTTCTAAATTTAAATATTAGAATTTTCCAAATACGATAGCCATTGAAAACTTAAGATATAGGAAATTTGGGATTAATGCATTCGAATTCTATTACCAATTAATAATTCTACAATATAAACAGAAATTTTTTTAATGAAATATGCATTTTTTTTATTATGCATTTTTTAATTATGCATTTAATTTTTACTATCAGAAAGCCCTTTAATTTCATGTTGAATCTTTATAAATAATGTTGAATCTTTATAAACAAATATAATTTCACAAGTAAATATCTATTAGAGTATCTATCAACATATCTATTATATTATATCTAGTAACATATCTATCCCCACACATATTTTTCTTAAACATTAAAAAGATTTCAGTATCTAGAATTTTTCAAAACAAATCTTTAATATATGGTTAAAATTGGGATGGCCTGGTTGGTAGAGCGTTGGATTCTTGCTCCTTAGGTTACGAGTTCGAAACTCACCGGCCAAAAGATACCCCGAGTGTGTGGCGATTGGCGCTCGTTAAATCTGTTCGTGGACGCAAAGTCCTCCATATCGAGAGTAATATCACAGGGGTACTGGGTCAGAGGTTATCGTTCTCTGTTCTAGGTCTAAATTACGATCCGAGATGTATGAATGTAGTCCGCCTTCAAAAAAGGATTGTGATGTGTGTGTAGCGAAGTCGTACTCTTGACCCTAGATGGCGCTACTTGTAAAACAAAGAGACTCATTTCTTAGGCTTAAAATCTGCTGATCGAATCAGTGGAGGCTTGTCCACGGCAAGTACCATTAGTCGCAACAACAACAGCAAGGTTAAAGTTTCGTGGAACACAGGATTTCTTAGGTCAAAATAAATTTTTATGAAAAATGCATAAGTCTTCAATCCTTCATCAAATAAAGGCCAAGTTGGAAAATTATTTCAATGAAAAAATTTTTAAATTTTGTTATTTTGATGTATATTTTTGTTTCTGCTAGAACTTGGCACCAAATTCAATTTAGATGGAATAGGGTTACTTGCCTTTATGAATACTTGAACGAACATTTAGCAAAAAAAGAATAACTAATATTTATTTATTGTTTCTGTATTCATGGTCAATTTTATTGTTTGGTCTGTGCTATTTTAGTCACCTTTAAGAGGAAATATATTGAAAAAAATCTCGAACATGCACGATTTTTTTCGTTGGCTATTTATTTCATAAGCCAATATTTTTTCGACGAAAAAAGAGTTTCAATGTTTAATTCATTATAGTTTTCCTATTGGGACATTCGTAAAAGCATATTAATTTGTTTGTTCTTTTTAGTCTTTTTTTCAAACATTTAAAAAAAACTTTTACTTACAAAATTTCTATTTAATTCTTTAATTTGCACGTTTTTCACGAACAGAAAGAATTGCACTTTCATTATATGAAGTTTGAATTCGTTCATAATGCACTAAAATAAATGTGTAATAAATAAAATAAAATAAACGCACATTTAACTTTGATCAGTATTTTTTTTCTAAATATTTATCTTTCTCCTGTATTAAATAAAGAAAAAAGGCATGAAAGATTATTGATCAATTCTATAATCATTCGTGCGCTTCAGAAAATTATGAAAAAATTATTTACCATTTATGAAAAAAAAATTTTATTTAGCATTTTTGAAGGAAAAGTATTCTACCATTAATAATTTATCTTTCATTCCTTGTTTGCAAGAAAAGGAAATAAATAATAAAGCACGTTTTTTTTTTGAGAAAGTTATTCATTCATTTTGATTTTTAGTATATCAAATAAAATATCAATAACCAGTTGTTTAAATTAAATATGTACATCAAAATTATCACGATCATTAAGGTATATAAGTTATCAAAGGAATTTTAAAATATTGTTTTAATTAAAACTTTTTATATACATTATTCGATATTTTTTTCAAATTTTTTTAAACTCTGGAAACCCCGCAACTTTATATAATATGGAATTTTTTGAGCAATATCGGGAAAGTAGCATTTTTCATATCAAATAGAGTGTAAAAAGTGATAGATTATTTTATTTATGCATCTAAGACAAAAAAAAATTGTGAAAATTAATACTAGCTATTACAAAACAAAATATTGATAACACTTAAAGGAACGAATTCAAAGCGGTGAAACTCTATACCTTTCTTACCGGATATTAGTTTCTAAACTCCATATAAATTCTAAAACAGTAAGTTGTAAAGTTTCTCAAAGTTCTCGCCAAAATATTTTTCAAAATTACTTCAATTTTACTGGAGATTATTCCAGTCTCAAACAGTATAAAGATTAGCTTAGTCTCTTACATCTGAAATGATGATCGAATGATCGAAAAGAAATGGAACCATTGTATTATTCATGAGATTCAGCGGTATCAAAATATGATGCTATTCCATTCAAACCCCCATGAGATAAGATTTCTCTTTTTAAGCATTTTCTTGTCGAGGAATCTGTTACGTTCTTTCAAAGATTATTGAAGATTTTAGA